>JBAJHX010000053.1:24576279-24614522 GCA_037176925.1 Amniataba percoides | reverse complement strand
GTAGTGGAAACACGCGCAAACCGTGCCGAGTCGAGTCGAGTCGAGCCGAGTAGGTACTAGTGGAAAAGGGGCATTAGAGATTCAATATACATTGATGTAATACTACATTAAAGCTGGTATGGTAAAGTCACTCTCAGCACTGTTATAAAAATATGGTGGGCAGTAGGAGAAGGCACTGGCACAGGACTACAGTGAAAGTGGAACAGGATGCATTCATGCATTTCCTGGCCAGATATAAATGCATTGTTTAGAATTAGTATTTATTTACATGAAAAAGGAATAAAAATCAAGTTTTCTATGAACTGAAAATGAATGAATTGAATTGAAAATGAATGAGTAATTATGATCCATTCATTTTTTTGTGTTTGGCTTCATGACTGTGTGGTGAGCAAGCTGAATTTAATGTTGTGATGCTGTATGTGTGGAGAGAGAGGGGTTGGCTAAAATGTCATATGTGAGGATGAGTACTTTCCTTAGTTGAAAAGTTCCTTTGTTGAAAAGTTGCAATTAAAATGGTTAAAGTTGTGTTCAAGAACTATTGTTTGGTTGTGTTGAAAATGGTAACAGTTTGCATAAATTTTGAAAACTGAACAGCTGATTCAGAGGAAGCATACAACAAGAAAAAGATTGGTCCAAGGACTGACCCCTGAGGGAACTCCACACAAAAAGGGAGCTAGTTTTGGTGGTCCAATTGGGCCTGGTCCTGATCTCAAGTCAGATGGGATTCTCTGCATTCAGTGTCATGAAATAAGCCTCGTAACGCCGTAAATAGTTCTGTGCGTATATGTTCCTTACTGTCCTTGGTTGATTCCAGGGGTGAATGTTTTATTAATCATAACACTAACTTAAATATGTGAGTGTTTTATGCAAATATGAAATATGTGAAGGACAAAAACTGCTCTGGAAAGAATGGGAGAAACAATAAAAATATTTTATTAAAGTTAGAGTTAACAGACAAAGTTTTTTTTTTTTTTAAGCTAGGCTCACTCTTATCAGAGGCTTCTAGTCTATCAGATCAAAATTAGAAGTGATTTGTTACAGTATAAAACAAATGCTTTTAAGGCTTTTTCAGCAATTGGAACAGTTCCTGTGTTACTGTAATCGTTTATGTATTCTGCTATATTCTATGTAGCATGAGCAGTAAATAAGCAGTGCAGCAAGAGTGCTCCATCTTTGTCTGTAATATGCTTAGGCACAATTTGAAATGGATATTACCCACTGTAGCTCTGTGTATAAAACTGAAGTGTAGAAATACACTTATGTTTATGGAGGTATAATGCGAGTTGTGAATCTTAAACAGCTGTATTCATTCTCCATCTAGACCTTTCAACAACCAGAAAATTACAGGGAATGGAAGAAATGGAGCTGTAGTTGCCTATTTACATCTAGGCTACATCCAGATGTGGAATAAAATAGAAAAATATGAAAGGTAATGAGAATATTTCATCTCTGGAATCATCTAATTTCCAGAGATGAAATATATACAGAAGTATATTTCTCCAACACTGTTTGAGGTTTTGCACTAACTGTAAACTGCAGAGTCCATCATTGGATACTTAAATATTGCACTGAGAACAAATCCCAACAACATGCATTAGGCATGCTAATTGCTTTCCTTTGGTAGGCTATGTGTCACAGTCCAGCCACATGCCTTCTTAGCGTTTCCAAAAATCTGACAATCTTACCACAGCCTGCAGAGAAATGTCAGCAGTGAACAGCTGCACTGCTTCACACAGTGTTCAAAGTGACATGCTGGGCAACTTGTATTAGGCAAATTTATGGAATCTCATTTCCACCAGGAAAAGATGAAAACTAGGAATGAAGAAAACTGAAAACACTAAATTCAAGCCATAGTATAAGATAATAAGTTAAGTTTTTACTTACCATCTCACCATATTGAATTTGTTATTCATCATTTTTAAAGGTTATATAACAATCTTTTTCCTCCAAACTTTGATTTAATATTTTCATGATATTTTACAGGTGAAAATTTAATTACCACCTGGTAAACACAAAAAAGAGATGAAAACACGCACACACACACACACACACACACACACACACACACACACACACACACACATATAACAACAATGACAGTAGATTCTTTCACTGGGAATAAAACACCTCAGCATCCTCTGGTCCAAATGCCAAGAGTCTTCCTCCCCTGCAGAGCCCCGTATTTGACAAGCCTCTATCCATGCTAAAACTGCCTGCCCCAACTAGCTCCCTTATAATCACCTCACCCTGTTTTCCAGTATCTATAATGCTGATACCAGTTTCTGTCACTCAATCCACTTCCAACTCTCTAAACAGTAATGAATGAAGAGACTTCTTGTCTTGCTCTGTCTGTCCAAGACTCCATTGCTCCTTGTTTGATCAGAGATAGGGAGACTAAGGCTGACCCCTGGCTAAAAAATTCTAAAGTCTATTAGAAAGGACTGGCCGAAAGCAGAGTTTAAGTGGTTAACAGACAGACTGCATATCTCATACGAAATGTTTTATGAGCTTCTCATAAAGTACCAATCTGCTGTTATAGATGAAAAAGCAAAATACCTTTAAAATATCATCACGAAGAGCACTCACAACAACACATAATTAAAGGCATGAAGCCCACCAGCTGTCAGCTTGATATAAATCCAACAGTACTCCTAAAGCTGTCAGATGAAGCGGTTGGTCCTAGCATATGATGTTTTTTAAGAAAATCCAGTCATGTTACTGGGAACACCAATGCACAGAGACAGCTCTCCTCAGAGTGACAAATGACCTCTCTGTTGTGAATGCTGGAAATGCTCTGTTTTAATTTGTGTCCATTTAAGTGTGGCTTTTAACACTGTTGATGTCATCATCCTTCAATGCTTGATCAACTGGATCTGAATCTCTGGGTCCATTCTTGACTGATTTACAATCCTACATTTCAAATTCCTATAAATCACTTTTTACATTGGCAGATTATCCACCAAACACACAAATATGTCATGTGGGTTTCTGTTGGGTTTGGTTCAAGGTCAGCTTCTTTTCTGTTTTTACATGCTCCCATTGGGTAAAATCATCCAAACTCATCATACAGCAGGGAACCTCAATCACCTTTCTTCCTATATTGGACCTCACGCTAAGAACCTGGGTATTATAATTGATGCAGTGATCTAAGTTTTAACAGGCAGGTTAATTCACTCCTTTCACTCCTTACACTAGCTCTACATTCATTTTCTACAGATCTCTCCACTGTCTCACAGACTGATTTGATTGCGAATGTATTGAATAGTCTGACCTTTTCACTGAAAACAGAAAGAGATAATAGCCAAGAATGACCCTTTTTGTATTTTCTCTGACCCCTCCCAGCTGATGTAACAGCCAACATTTTAGTATATAAAATATTGCACATCAAGCAGGTGTTTGAACATGAAACTCTAGGGAAATCCTTGACTGCTCCTGTCTGGAAAATGATGTTTGGCTAGGAGATCAGTCAGAGATGGAGGAACTATAAGCCTGTTGATGGAGTGTAGCCAATATCAGGTACTGACAGCACTTTACTTGAGCTGCTGCATTAATCAGTGAAAGAGATCTCAGTAAATGATGGAGAGATTATGTCAGGATGCAGGGTGCATGAGAATAGATTTCAATGGCCGGGTTGTTCAGATTGTTTCAGATTCTGTGTATATGAAGACATATCAGAATGCATGGAGTTACTGATAAGTAATAGTATGTGATAAGTGATAGTAAGTGTCCTCATTTATCACAATGTTCCTCTAAATGGGCTGCAAATGTGATCCAACCTGTCGTACTATGACTGTGGGGGATAGTAGATTTGAAGTGGTTAAGGTGCGTATCACATCCAGATCCTCATCAGGCTTTAAAAACTAAAAGGGCAATCCCACTGATCTTACAGATAAAAGTCAGTCATAAGGTGTACTAGTCAGTTTTAGAATTTCTTCTGTGGTATTAGATGAATTTCAATTTTTTTTTTATAGATTGACTCATGCTGGAGATCTTAAGTAAATTTTGGGTCCAACAAATTCATGAGGGTACAATAATGAATCACCTGAATGCCCCTTTAATCATTATTGCTGTAAGTCAACTGGCATCAGCTTTTGTGAGGCAACAGCTTCTCCTGTCTCCTGAATTAGTAATTAGTAAAGGAAAATTTATTCCAAGGTTTATAAAGACAGTTAAAATATTCTTGCTGCACATTTGTGAGATTTTGTCTATGTGGAATGCCTCCAAGAAGCTAAACATTATCTATTTGTTACATTTACTAATTATTAACACACACAGAATCTGTGGGAAGTTGTATTTTGGCTTCAGGCAAAAAAAAGAATTAAATAAATGAATAAGGTTAAAATGCCACATAAACAATAATGCATTTTCTTAAAGTGTAATTGTTTGAAATATGTCAAACTTGTCTGTACAGTGCCCCCAGTGGTCAGAAACTCTGTATGATTTTTATTTAAAATCATGGATCTATTACATTATCCACCTTTTATGACAAACAGTTGAGATAACATCTTTAAATAATAAGCGAGTAACCACTAGACTTATGTGATTTAATTCTCATATCACCCCTGTCTGTGTTAAACCAATAAATCAGTTTTTTGTGCTATAAACTGGATGAAAACCAGCGGTTTCCCTATTTACTGAGGTGAGCAACTGTTCCTCACAACTAGAACACAGTCCCTGAAAGATGGAGTGACACAATGATCATCCAAGTAATCCAAGTTAACCAACAACTGAAGAAGAGTCAATGTGGCTGCCTCCAAGGGAGAGTGTGTGACTATGTGACTGAAAAACAGAATGATGGAATGCCCATTAGCAGGGCTGTCATTCAGCTGAAGGCACTGAAAATTGCCAGAGCTGAAAATATCCACCACCAACTTCAAAGCTAGCCTCAGTTGGTATAGAAAGATGTAATGGACTATCGCTGAGATGCAGGAAAAGCTTGCCTGGAGCTAGAGAAGCTTCTGTCTTTTCAGTGCTCTGTGATTCATTTAAGGAAAAGCACTCATTCAACATAGGCTCAAATGGGCAATGCTAGAGCACCTGTGTTTTTTGACATGCCAACATCTGTCACTGTACATAAGAAAGGTGAGAAATCAGGCACTGTGAAGTGTACTTCCTCGCACATGGAACTCAAAACTGATGTTGAAAAAGGGCTGGATGGAGACTGAGCTTGTAGTTGTGTGGGCCAGACAGCGTGGCACGCTCACAAAGTGGAGGAACATACTTATTTTGGAAGCCTTCCATGGACAGTTGGCTGAGACTGTCGAAACTCAAGCGTGGGTGATGAACAGCAATCTCGTGCTCATTCCAGAGGGGAGGACAAGAAAAAATCAGAACCCTGCGTATGTCTGCTCTGAGAATAGATCCACCAAGCATGGGATGCAGTTTCCCCAGAGAGCACCATCAACGGATTCAAAAGAGGCTGCATATCAAACGGCTTGGATGGCAGTGAGGATGAGGTTGTGTGTGAGGAGCTGGTGGAAGAGCATGAGAAAGTGAGCACAGCGGGGCAGAGGAATAGTTTAATGTCTTGAGTTGGCATATATGAAGAGCTAAGTTAGGCCAGTATTTTGTTGATATGTTTTTCTCTCTCTTTGTCAGATTTGTTCAATTTGTTTTCCAGTTTTGTGTCATTTCAGTGGCAGTTTTTGAAATTTTCATAGGTTTTTTTCAAATTTTTAGATGAATTGCCTAATTAATATTAGAGGTACCAGCAGAATACAGTTTAATTTTTTTTTCATTTAAATACCAAAAGTTGTTCATTCAAAAAATGTGATTTTTTAAATTTAAAAATGACAATTTATTATTGGGAACAGAATTTGAATTTAGGAATGTCATATACAGGAGCATACCTTGTTCTAATGAACATCTTTTTTGTTGTCATTATTTTCCAAGATTATTTTATTTATGAAAACAGGAATTGGTGTATGAAAATCTTTTTCCAAATCTGAGTCTTAAGATGTCACTAAGGTCATCAGAACAAAAGATGTACAGACCATACAAACTCAACAGCCACGACACTGAAGCAAAAAAAGAGCCTGCACAGTTTTTACACAGCACACACACTTTGTTTCCACAGGGCAGCTCAGCCTGATCTGTTTCTCTCTGTCTTCCCTAAGCCAGCAGCAGGGTGAGAGATCCTCTTTCATAACCACTTTGCTGGTTTGTGACTGGAAATGGAATGGTAGCATTTGTTAGTTGCTCTTTGAATCACAAACTGGCGCAGGTTAGAAGCACAAGAAAGATTTGTTTGATGAATACTATCCGTATTCTGTCTATCTTTTTTTTTTTTTCATTTTTCATATAAACTGTCAGTGTGCATGAAAGCTTTATGTGTGTCTCTGTGTATGTAGGTTACATCGGGGGACCAGTGGGTCTGTCCATTAACATGCTTCTTATTGGCTTGGTTCCCTAATGATTCCTGCTTGATAACTTTTATTTCCTCATTCTCACTCCCTGAAATGGCTACACAACATGGCCAAGGTCAAAATGGTGTGATGATCATAAATGAATCTCAATTGGCCTCTCTCCATGCACACTGGAAGTTTCTCATTGTGTGTGTGGATGCCTTAAACCCATTCATATTGAGCACAGTAACTTGAAATTTCCATTCAAATTGTTTTAATGCTAATATGAGGCTGAGTGGGGAATAGGAAAGTGACAGTCGCTCTTTAACGGTGGAGGAATATCTGGGAGCAATCCTAATAATGACACTTGAAACCTTGACAGATGGATTCTGATCCAGAGTCAGCTGCATTTGTTTAGAATGAAACACAGTTTTATCTGGTGAAAGATCAATGGCATGTTTAACAAGACAAGCTTGAAAATTAAAATAAGAAATAACTGTCACTCATTAAGAGTGAGGTGCTGTAGCAAAATGGCTTTGAGGGGTATTAAAATATGATAATTATAATAATTAAGAATTGGTAAAATGGAAGTAGAATTACTGATCTCAGCTTCTGCTGTCAAGAATAATCAGTATTTATAATTTAACTGGCTGTGAATTCAGATTGGGGCACCATCCTTGTAAAAACAAAAGCCAATTAATTCATTTAGTCTTCATTCTAAGGTTACAATGGATCTCTTGCATGTTTTTCACTTTGCCACAGCTCAGCTTTATCTGAACTATACTGATATACACTGCCAGATGACGTTTATTATTCAATGAACTTAAGTTAAGTTCATTTCACTTAAGACAGGTTGCCAGTCTATCGCTGCAAAAGTTAAAATGTTTTCAATATAGTTATTTTCCTTTATATTTGTCTTTAAAAGTTACCAGGAACAAGTATTTGGAAGATGGAGAACCGTAAGACAAAGACTACTTATGAGGTGCACACTCATGTCAGTAGCTGCAACATGAGTTTCTCTTAGTTAGTTACTTAGTTAGTTAGTTATTGAATATACTGAAAAATACACTAACATCAGCTAAACAGACACTATGTCTCCAGTAGTGTGGAGCATACAGTGTATGGGAATCTTCAACCATATATCTTGTTTTTTCTCATTGGACAGAGTCTCGGTTGTCATAGGGATGATTCATTCTGGTCATGTGACCTAACTCTAGAACTTCACTCATGTTATAACAGGTGGCCACGTTACAGTCGTCCTCTCTGTCCCCCTCTTCAGCCATATTCTCTCTTCCTCAAAACCACTACATACCTGTCCACCAGATGTCCTCATTCACCTACTCACCTGTTCTCACTTCCACTGTCAGCCCTGCAGTCACCTGACCTTTAACTCATTCCCCTGTTCACCTTATCTTTTAACTTCATCAGTTCACTACAGCCTTACTTGCATGTTAATCACTGTTCCCGTGTGCCTTGCACTTTAGGTTTGAGCTGGACCTGAACAGTATCCTGGTCCTGGTCAGTCAATGTGAGAACCTGCCTGTCTTTGGATCCTTCCCTTCCTGAGTGCAGTCTGCAGTTTGGTAACCCCCATCTCTGTTCAAAGATGATCATATATGAATGTGTTCCTTGGTCTTTCTCCAGCAGACTAATGACACCTGATTGATGACCTTTGACCCCGCTCCTGTGGATGTGTTCATGTGTTAGTATCTTGTCCAGGGTCCCTGCTGTTTCACTGCGGTGGTGTTCTGTCTTCTGTCTTGTAGTGCCATTTAGTGCCAATGACCTGCCAATCCTGCTGAAAAGCACAACAACATGTGTGCTGGTAAAATTGCTACAGCCACATAAATTACTTTGGCTTTGAAAAATCTGACCAGATGACTTTTTAATCAATTGCTTTCTACTTTTTCCGTCTTTACAAATGTTCTGTTTGTAGTCTATTAGTACTATTGTCTCCATTAGGGGAAGGTTGAATGAATAATTTCATTTAGTTATCATCAATAATCATTTTAAAAATTGTTGTTGAAATAATAAGAGAAAGGTTGTAGTTTGACTTTGTTATTTTTAGTGTTGAATGAGATGTAATGGGTGATTTTATTACAATGAACAATACATACAGCAATGAGCAGCTGGTGACATTAAGAGCATTCCAGGTTCCAGGTTGTCAGAGGGCACGTTTGACAGACTGCCCCCTGTCTTAGGAGTTAGACAACTTCACAGCAACTTCTTTTTTTCATCTCCATGTGATGTCAGTGCTCAGTTATTGGTTAGTTTCTGCTTGATTTCCACATGCTGCACCACGCTGACATTGTGCTGTGATTTCTGGAGAGAACTTGCTGGTTCAGTGTTTGTTGGTGAATTTTAGCTGGAGCTGGTGACCTCACTTACGATTTTCATTGGATAGGTTGTCAAAACAAAAGGTGCACCAGAGAGAACAACTGCTGATGTTCATATGTTGAAAAGAGCACTTTCCAGCACTTGCAGGATATTACATCAGTAACTACAAAAACAACCAAACTCACAGGGAGCATCGCAGCCTCTATGACATGGTGTCATCAAATATTGCTATGTGATTAACACAAGATGTGATGAGAAGGTCCAACAAGTAAACTGAACCTTGTGTTAAGAGGCTGCACACACAAAAAACAAAATAAAACAAAAAACTATGGTAATAAAAAAGATACAAACAAAGTTCCAGTAGCAGAAATGGTGAAGTGTCAGCAGGACATAAGTGTGCATGTGTGTGTGTGTGTGTGTGTGTGTGTGTGTGTGCATTGTTCCCTAATGATGTGTGCTTTTTCCAAACATGACAGTGTGACCCTGATGAACAGATAAAGGGACAGAGCTGTGGCAGGGAGAGAGGGTGGAGGTGTGAGAGTGGTTGCTTTTCACCTTTGTGTCCATCCATCCATCTCTCTCTCCTCTCTCCTCTGGGAATCCACACTCCATTGGCCTTAAATATTCCACTTTCTCTCATTTCTATTCCCCCTCTCTCTGACCTTTCCCAGATAGTGCTCTCTCATTTTCATTCCCCATTTCGCTGACCTCTCCCAGACAAGCCAGCCAATTATTTCCACTTTACACCCATAAAGAGCAGCGGGGTGCAGCCACAGTCACACAAGGGCACAGAGGACATATGGTGCAGAGCCTCCAGTGTGTGTGTGTGTGTGTGGTGCTTCCACTGAATACAAGTATCAGCGTCCTATCATCTGCCAAAGGGACTGCAGCTGTTTCAAGGTAAATAAAAAATTTCATAAAACATCACATCACATTATCAACTCTGCGCTGCAAACGGTCAACTGTGTCTTCACTTGTTGAACCAAATGACGAGGTCTAACAATGGAGGTACAGTGAAACTGTAAACTCTGATCAGGAGAACTCCTGAAAACTGGTCATCAGGGTGGACTACTGGCTCATTTCATAGAAACCAACTGGGGATCAGTTTTATTGCTAGGTTTCCACAAACAGTTCTCTGCTATGTTAGGACATAAACCTGACAAGACAAGCAAGTCAGAAAAAAACTGTATATACCTTAAAGATTTGTCCATTTAGCGAAGTTAAGCCCTGTGTTTTGGTTATATGGATTAATAATATCTATTTGTAGAAATGAAAATAATACTTATAAAATATTAATTTTATGTGTCATTTCATATAATGTAAAAAAGAAAATTTAATTGATTTATTTGCTGTACTTATTACTGGTTGTGTTTATTTATGTCGCTTTTACATTTAGTTGTTAGTTTTGTCTATAGTTTAATAGCTTAATAAATATTTCATTTATAAAGAACATTCATGACATGGTTCTCTAAGTGTAAAGCACAGTGTTCACTGTGCACAAACCAAGAACTCTGAAGCTATTTTTAAATAAATCTTTGATATTGTCTGCTCTTTACCTCCGCAGCTGCTGGGATAATGTTTTTGTTCTTCTGGTGCCACAGCAGCTGTCACATCCTTAAAATGTAAAACGTTATAGCATTGTACTGCTGACACCTCTCTCTGTAAAACAAACTCATCTCTTAAGCAATTTGCAACATGATAGTACAGAACTACTTGCAGCTGCAGTAACTGGAATTGTTATGCAATGTATCCAGCAGTTAATAAGACTATTTGCAGTCACTGATCTCTTCTGCTTCCCTATAACTTTTGAGAAATGGAGGACTACACAGTCTAATTCTAATTATCCCTGTCTGATCAGACTCCTCATCACCCACTGTTTCCTTTCAGCAGTCAGTTTCTTTAGAAAAAAACAGCATCATTAAATGTTTTGTGTATATTTCAGCAGCATGTCCCTACAGACTCCTGAGAGACTCGTATCAGAAGGTGGAAACAAATAGGTGTTTCTCAGAAGGGTTGTTTGTTGTGCTCTATCCACCTGAGGGTCAGTAGTCAACACATACAGTGGCACTTAATATTTTCTATTAGAGGCAGTAAAAGCACATCTTATTGATTTGTGAGACAATGGGACTAACATTTGTTAAGTTTTGTAAATAGAATGAGATTAATTAAATGTGGGGTGGCTTATTTCAGAGGATGTGAAGGCTGTGACGCTTATTTGCAATAGTAGAACAAGAGAGGAAAAAATAAAGGAAAATATAAGATTTTAAAATAAAAATACAAATGATTTATTTATTACTATAGTAGAGGTATTTACATATTAAATTGCCGACTGTAAGCATGGAAAAAATTAAAAGCGTGTAACAAAATAAACACTACATACTGTTTTCTGATCAGTCTGTGGACTCATTAAACTTAATTATGAAATGATCAGGACCTAATGTACAGTCCTGAGTGGCATGTAAAACAGTTCATATTACAGTTAGAATAACAATAAGGCTCTCTTTTTAAAGGGGCATTTCACTGATTTATATATAATCATCATTCAGGATGATGGCTGTGCTGCTCAGACAGTGAAGTTGAATAACATCCTCTGCGGCGCTGGAGGAGCTTTGTCCTGTTTGATGCCCTCTGTTTTTTTTTTTTTTGTTGGAGAAAACAAAAGCCTTCACAACCAGCTGGAAGTCAGGAGTTTGAAGGATGTGCATTTTTCACTGGTAGTAGAGACTGATGAAAGACACTGCTGAAATATATTATGGAAAAAACAGGATCTGCGTTTTTTGGAGACTCACCTATAAAAATCAAAACATCTTGACCTCTGTTACTTTCATTTAGACAATCCACTTCTTCAAATCTGCTTCTGCCTTATCTTAACGGAAGTGCAATGCTAATTCAGTGCACTACCCCTTTAGCATTAACTTTATGCATCTGTAGTTTAATTGTTCCTGACTGATGTTAAGCTACCATTAATGAAACTCATCTAACTTATAAGAATTTTATGTTTGATATCAGTTCAACATCAGTAGCTGATCAGAGCAGGAATTATAAAGCTGCAGACTGTATATTGATATTCATTTCATTCTGAACAATCCAAACCATGAAACATTTTTTGCATCGTTTGCAGGACTTACACAGTACACTGAGGAAAGCAAAAATGACTTTAAAAAACTCTTTTATGGGTTCATGTACATGTGAACTTCAAACTTTATCAGGAAAACAATATTTGACATTATTAAGTTACTGTTATTGTGATGATGATTGAGACCACGTGAATGGAGATACCTGACATTTTGAGGTGTGAGGAATAAAAGAAGAAACTGAGAGAAAGTGAGAAAAGGAGATGATGGAGAAAAATGTGGGGAGCAAAGGAGGTGGATAGGATTGAGGTAAGAAAAGGAAAGCAGGTGGTGATGTGAAGTGATAGAACAGACTGTAGATATTGATGTCCAGATGGCCTTAGAGACGCACAGCATATGTCCCACGCCAACTGGCCAACGTCTGCATCTGCCAGGCTGGACGCAAGGCTGGCAGGGTCGGCGGTGGCCCACAGACCTGGACATGACCAATCATGTCCACTGATGATCAGAGGTAGAGGAGGGAGGGAAGGATGAGCTGACAGAGCTCCAGTCACAATCATGTTGTGTAATGCTCTTAAGGATGCAGAGTAAAAGGGACATGTGGTTGCATCTGGCCTGATCTGGTTAGATATCACCACAGAAAGGGAAGAAAACTGTGAGGAAGCAGGGAAAATTAGAATTAGAGAAAAATTTCAGGGCTTATGTGATGCATTCTCTCTCTCTCTCTCTCTCTCTCTCTCACTCTCTCGCACACACACACACACACACACACCAGGCTGAAGTTACAGTCTGTGTAATTTTTGCAAGTGGCACACAGCAAAACCACACACAAAGTGTATCTATATTTACTATTGATTACTGGAGGAGATTTCTAAGTATGTGTATGTATGTTGGAAATACATTTGGTTTCAGCACACATCTTTATTTGAGACTTGACAGTGATTGAAGGCAGCTTTTATTAGCTAATTTATGGTAATAACCACATGAAGAGGAGCTGAGATTTCTCTGGGTCACGTGTTTTTCTCACCTCATTCTTTAGATTAAATATCCTAAATCTTTAAAATGAGTTACATTTCACTGTGCACATCTCCGAACTTACTAAGTTGAGTAAACAATGATTTAGGATGCTCTAAACTAACAAATAACATAACTGGTTTCACAGAGCAGCTGATTCCTTCAACAGGAAACGAATGTTCTCAGGTGTTCTCCACTTTGTGTTTTCAGCTGTATTTCTGTGAAACCTGAATAGCAGAGGGTCCCTTATCCTAGAGGCTAATGGGCCCTTACCCCATGAAAATACTGTGTTTGCAACAGCACATCACATCTCCTTCCCCGTCACTCTCACACCTTTCTTTTTCTCTAAATCAAATAAATTAATCAAGCAATGGTAAACCGGAAGAAGATTGTAGATACAGAAGATATCAGTAAGTCTGGCTTGTTGTATGCAGGAGTGTGATTGACAAATGTGTCACATTCTTGCTACACAGACTGACATAATATATTCTCCTTCTTATCAAAGCACACAGGCCTCCTTAACACAAAAAGAACAGATTAGTGACTTCTAATGAGAATTCAGGAGAAAGGGTTCATCTCGTTCAGACTCTCACTTGCACTCCCTTCGTTTCTCAGAAGAAAATGACCGAGATGCTATCTTAGCATTCTAAACCTTTTCCCTTTTTTTAATAACTTTGCAATTTATTTCAGCCTATTTGAAAATGGAGAGAGAAAGGGAAATAAATCTCAGGGAAAGTAGCAAGTTTTTTAGCTCAGCTCATTGTTTAATTGTGTCACCAAAGTGGAGCAGTGTGCCACTGTGACCTTCCACTGCTTCAAATCACTCCTACTTTTGGAAAATGAGCCAGGATTCACAGGCTTGTGAGGGAAGGGAAGTACGAAAGGCAAACTTTTTTTTAGCACCTATTAAGACAGTGTGTTATATCTGGAACAGTCTTTTATAGTCTTAAAGTGGTTTCGCCCCCCAAAGTTGTACTGTATGTTGATTTCAGTGAAGTGCGGAAATATATCAGCATCATGTGATGTGTTATCATGCAGGCTTAAAGTGTACAGCAGACTTTTATGGCATAGAACTGAACTGAGTATGGACAGTGGGAACATGTGGTGCTACTGTATTGTCCCTACCAATATTTTTCTTTTCAGATGTCAGTTTGAGTGTGTTTACATGTACTGTTGTGGTTCACATTTTGCCTCATTTAGTTTTCTTTTTTTGCCTTGTTTTCTGTGTTTTTTGTTCCCCTTGTGTTTTCTTGTGCCAGGGCACGACTCATTTTTGTATTTATGTTTCATCCAAACCTTTTGCTTTTGAAAATTGAAAAAAGTTCATTTTATTTCTCATTAATGTACACTCAGCAACCCATCTTGACAGACAAAAAAACAAATGTAGAATTTTTTTGCAAATTTATTAAAAAAAGAAAAACTGAAATATCACATGGTCATTAGTATTCAGACCCTTTGCTCAGTACTGAGTAGAAGCAACCTTTTGAGCTAGTATAGCCTTCTTGAGAATGATACAACACGTTTTTTACACCTGGATTTGGGGATCCTCTGCCATTCTTCCTTGCAGATCCTCTCCAGTTGGTCTCCGTCAGGTTGGATGGTGAACGTTGGTGGACAGCCATTTTCAGGTCTCTCCAGAGATGCTCAAATGTGTTTAGATCAGGGCTTTGGCTGGGCCAGTCAAATGGTCACAGAGTTGTTTCGAAGCCACTCCTTTGTTATTTCAGCTGTGTGCTTAGGGTCATTGTCTTGTGGAAGGTGAACCTTCGGCAGTCCTCAGCACTCTGGAGGTTTCTCTTCCAGGATATCTTTGTAATTGGCCACATTCATCTTTCCTTCATTGCAACCAGTCGTCCTGTCCCTGCAGAGGAAAAACACCCCAACAGCATGACGCTGCCACCACCATGTTTCACTGTTGGGATCGTATTGGACAGGTGATGAGCAGTGCCTGGTTTTCTCCACACATACTGCTTAGAATTAACGCCAAAAAAGTTCAATCTTAGTCTCATCAGACCAGAGAGTTTGGGAGTCGTTCATGTGTTTTTTTTGGCAAAATCTTTGTGGGCTTTTATATGTATTGCACTGAGGAGAGGCTTGGGCCACTCTGCCATTGTGGAACTTTCTCCCTTCTCCCTACTGCATCTCTGGAGCTCACCACAGTGATCTTTGGGTTCTTCTTTACCTCTCTCACCAAGGCTCTTCTCCCACGATTGCTCAGTTTGACTGGACGGCCAGGTCTAGGAAGAGTTCTGGTCGTCCCAAACTTCTTCCATTTAAGGATTATGGAGGTTACTGTCGTCTTAGGAACCTTGAGTGCTGCAGACATTCTTTTTTGTAACCTTGGACAGATCTGTGCCTTGCCACAGTTCTGTCTCTGAGCTCCCTTGGCAGTTCCTTCGACCTCATGATTCTCATTTGCTCTGACATGCACTGTGAGCTGTAAGGTTTTATACAGACAGGTGTCTGCCTTTCCTAATCAAGGCCAATCAGTTTAATTAAACACAGCTGGACTCCAATGAAGGAGTAGAACCATCTAAAGGAGGATCAGAAGAAATGGACAGCACGAGTTAAATATGAGTGTCACAGCAAAGGGTCTGAATACTTTTGATCATGCGATATTTCAGTTTTTCTTTTTAATACATTTGTAAAAATGTCTACATTTCTGTTTTTCCAGTCAAGCTGGGGTGCTGAGTGTACATTAATGAGAAATAAAATGAACTTTTTTTCAATTTTAAAAAATAGCTCCAATGAAATAAAGACTGAAAAATGTGAAGGTGTCTGAATATTTTCCTTACCCACTGTAAACACACACTCACAGAAATACAGACTGATCATGTGAAACATTTATATCTGCAACTGTAACATCAAAATCACTCAGTGTTGCTGTCTGAAGCATGTACACATGCATTTTCCATGACCAGTTACCCTGGAAACATAAAAACAGATTTCCCCATAAAAGATATGCCTTCTCTGTTTCGCTCCTCTTTAACATTACCAACAGCTCTATTTTCATTGTGTTCTGTCTCCCAACAATGGCCATCCTCTTCAAACTGTAGAGGGCAGGGATGCTGTGACTCGATAAGGCAGCCATGTCCTTATCAGAACAGATAAGAGATAAAAGTATGGACAGAGGCTGGATTGTTAATTAGATTGATTCAACAGGACTGCTTTAGTAACCAGTAGTAACACTCGTGGATACGAGCTGTTTCATACACATACACACATAGCCTGTCCCAGGATAGTGGTCAGCAGGCACAGTCATGACAGCACAGGTCAAGGATAGGCCAGGGACCAGTGATAAGCAGCCACAATCAGACCAAACACACAAACAAGGATGCATGTGTAAGTAGGCACATTCCCAAATTAAGAGCACAATAAAATGCACTGCATTAATCATGAGACAGAGGTCAGCAGAATGATAATAGTATTATTGAATAAAAAGGTGTTAAGGGCTTCAGGTTGCGGGTGAGGATGTTGTGACTTTTTCTTGTGTCCCTTTCTTGCTCTGTTTTTCACAGGACTAAAAAATCTCAACAAATGTTAGATATCCCAGCTCTGAACAGTTTTCATTGTGGTTGTTACTTCATTCTTGCAAGAAAATTAGTTAATTCTGTGGAATGTCCAAGACAAGTCAGTTTTATTTTTATAGCTCCAAATCACAGCAATTAATTCATTCAATCATTTCATTTTATATCAATCATATGCTCATGTTTCTCAATTGGATGTGATGGTCAGAGAAAACTATGGAGTCCAATACTGTCCTCACCTTCTCTGTCCTGGACACTAATTATCGAAAAAAGGATTTTAAAAAAAATCTTTAATGCTTTGAAAATTTAATTAAAATCCAGTTCCAACATTTATATTAAATGATGAAAACTTGTTTCTGTAATTTGTATAGAACTGATTTTTTATTTTCTATGACTGGATGATTACACATGGTTTATGCACAAAACAATATCTGACAGTTGATAAATGAGGCCCCATAAATTCAAACAGAATCAAGTTGTAACTGTGATTCCTGGAATAGATTAACAAGATAAAACACATGATATTAACACTGCTCCTGTTTTCAAATATCAGGATAGAAACAATGGAAAATCACTGCACAAACTGTGTAATGATGGTATTCAGTATGGCACACTCTACATACACCATGCATAAAATACCCAACTTAAAATATGAAATGATATTGTAATTACTTCAAACCAAAGACCTGTGGTTATTGCTTGTTCACCAGCACCCCGTTATCACTGTTAAGCAATGTGCTCCACAGATAATCCTGAATGTAACATGAGCTCAATTGTGACTGGGCCAGAGGAATGCCAAAATACTGAACACAAGGCCAACAAGCGAAGAACCTTGACTTTAGCCAGGCTTCATACATGAAACACCATTTTGCTCAGCTCCATATCATGTCTTTTAATTTAGTGCTGAAACATGTATCTCCTTTCTTGTGTATATTTGAGTATTGATGGTAGGTACACGTCCCTACCAATATCAAAGCACTGCTGAACCAATATATATTTACTGATGTCCCATGTTTCCAGTAAGCAAAAAGTCAAAAGTGCAAACATGTTGCACTTATATACTTATATTTATTTTATGTTAGCTGCAGTGCCAGCAGTAGTTGATGTGTCTGAGCAATGATGTATGTTCTAGTGGACTATAACTGGACTACTAGTCGTTTCTTTGTTTGCCTAGCTGTTGGGTGTCGAAGCATCCATGTATTCCACATCCTCACCAGGAGGTTTGTTTTTGTGTGTGTGTCATGTGGAGTGTTTGCCTATCTTGGAGTAATGTGGGATCTGTTTTCAAATGTCCTGAGTAACTGACTGTTTTTTCATCTATTAGGACATTTTTTTAGCATGTCCCCAGATCTCAGTCCTGAACTTGGTGAGTACAATGTTATTATTACTGATAATTACACCACATTACCTTTGATAATCAAGTATCATGCAAGCTTGGACTCTTACTCAGTCTTATTCAGTCTAAAGGAGAAAGAAGTGAGATGGATAAGTAAGCATTATCTTAAATACATCTGTTCTCTAACCTTCTGATGGCGGTGTTACCTCTGCTGTAAATTTGATGAGCTCCATGGAGGGAAGAAGCTTGGAGTGGTATTAAACTATGCACACTTGCAAAGGGGCCAGATCAGGGTGCAGACGGATTAAATATGAAGCATTTTAGCTTGAATGTTTTTGGATGTGCTGTGGTAAGAAATTTAAGAGAGGAGAACCTAAAACCTGGATTATTATTTTTTTCATGAAACTAATTTTTTTTTGTGACATCAAGTAGGCTGAGCAGAGTGGTAACAAGTTAATTAAAAAGACAATGTAAATGTGTGAGAGGACTGTGACAGTAAATAGTAGTTTATGTTGTTGCACTTATTATCCACGTCACTGATCTACCACATTCAACTACATTCATATTTGCATAGTGAAATAGTTCAAACATTGTATAGCTATTCTTGTGCAGTTAACTAGTTAACATTTTATAGCTATTCTTGTGCAGTTAACAGTTTTGGTCGTTTTCCATTACAGTACAGCATCACCTCAGCTTGGGTTGAGTCGTCATAGCAAGGTGGTCCAAAACTCCAGCAATGTCTTGTTGTACAAGACAAACACAAAACATCTATGGAGACCACCAGACAAAGAAATGTTTGCACCTTGTTGTTACTCCGCAGGGTTGATTTCTGTGCAGCCATCTCTGATCGTATTTGTTGTTGTTGTGTTTTTAAAATGGTACGATTGACTCTTATGAACGAGTTGCTCTCCTGTCTCTTCTAGTGATGTCACACCCTGGCCAATCAGCGGCCTGCTGTCTACCGATGTCACATTTTCAGCTCGCTTGGAACACTGGCTGAGTAGGTACTAAAAAGTACCTGGCACCAGGTACTAACACATAATGGAAACACGTAAAAACCAAGTTGAGTCGAGCCGAGTAGGTGCAAGTGGAAAAGGGCCATTAGTGTGCCAAAGCTTTACATCCATGATGGCTGACATTTTGTGATGATTTTATCAACCTTTACCTTATCATGAAAATAAATGTTTCATTTTTTTAAACCAGTGTTCTTACACACGAACAAACCAGTATACCCAGAAGTATGCTGGTGTGTGCATGTGCCAGGTAAATAAAGGCAAACTCATTCCTTTCAGTCTGCATAGAAGTAATACACTTCATATTTTCAAAGTGCATGCATGTGCCAAAGTCCAGCTTTGCATGCAGGTGATAAACCCAGTCTGTGGTGAGACCAGCCTGAAAAAAAAAGTTGTTAATATGAGGAGCAACAAACTCACAGAGGTGGAAAGTGTGGATGGACCGGTCAAACAAACAGGACTATCAAACAGGAGACCACTGTCTGATGCGATTAATATTATTCTGACTCACATATCACATATATATCACAGTTACGCAAGGTGTGTAACAGATTTAGGTAACTTGATTAACAAAACTAAAATACTTGGGTATATGGGTTAAACCAATGCCATGATCTTTTTTTAATACACCTAACCAAGTAAATTTGTGCTTAAACTGCTTGGTGTTTGAACACTTCAACTCCAGAAGAAATGGTAATGGTGGACTTTGGTGGTGTTTGAACTGTGTGCATTTTGACAGCGTAGTCATGTTAAATGTATGCAGAAGGAAGAAACCAGGTTGGAATGGCAGACTGACATATAATGACATGATGATGATATAAAAAGTGTTAGTACACTGTCACATTATCATCAGCTAATTTTTGCCCTTCAGCACTGAATTGGACTTGCCCTACATACCCAACTCTACAGCCAACATCTCTGCAGGTGGAGCTGAGTGTCAGGGGTCTGCAGGACAATATAAGCTCAACACAATGATGGATCTGTCCAGCGTAGTAACTCCATGGCTTTCCTAACTCCACACTCAAACACAGACAGAATTATAAGCATTCCTATGCACACACATTTTCACACACACTGTTAACTGTACTGTAAGCTGGGTCAAGCTCCTCAAATCTCAGCATGAAAGGGAACGTCTGACAAGTGGTATTAGCCATCCCTTTGTGGATCATGGTGAGGCTAAGAGGATGGATTCAATGCCTTCTCCCCATCCCTTAGCCCCCAGTGTTATCAGCCTTCCGACGTCCCCTCCTCGTCCTGTCTCCTTCTTAGTTTGCCTTGTCAACTTTTCATTCTTCTTCGCTGTTCTTCTCATCCACGGCACGGCGTTGCTCTCTGAAAGGTGCCATGTACAGCCACTGCAATCAAAGCACCATTCACAGCTTTGGGTTTCACTCTGTGTGTGTGTGTGTGCGTGTGTGCTTTTGCATTTATCCTGTCAAAAGCAAAATCAATGCTGTAAAAGTGGCGAGTGGCACCCCAGGTTTCTTACACTGCTCTGCGGCAGTTTTACATCATGTAAGCCACAAGGACAGTCAAAGGCATCCTGGATTTGAAAGCACCATGCCATGAGCAGACGTTCTAATCTTCCTCTGTCTTCCCTGATGTGTGATTGCTGTGTTTGTGTTGCCTACCTCTCCTGCTGGTATTCAAGAGAGGACTTTGATTTCACAGGTTATTCCAGGAATTCAAGGTAACACTTCCCTCTATTCTTTTCTGACTCCTGATTGTTTTGAAGGCTGCTTTGTTTTTGACTGCATGGCTAAAGAATAGTCTTTGAACCTTGTTTCCAGAGATTTGTAATGCCCTGAATTGATTTCACTGCTTTTTATCCTGAAATATTAAGGGCTGAGTTGCAACAGATACTGTTGCTACTGAGAAATGGTTTATAAACTGGGACTCTTATGCTCATTTGGAGATAAGAAAATACTAAATCATGGGCGAAGTTCAGTCTTAAAAAGAGTCTTACTGACCCATTTATAGGTAGCAGTAAATGCTAGCCAACTGACATTTCTACTGCCGCTTCACTGGTTATCAACAAATCAGAAATATGTTGCAACTTTGTTTTAACTCGTATGAAACTAAAACTGAGCTGAATCAGTGCCCGAGAGCATGGTTTAAAATATGCACTATTTTCACTGAATAGTTAAGGCTGAGGGAAGGAAATAATATTATTAATAATATAGTTATTAAATATAGTTATTTATTGAGGCTTTAACATTTAAGTTTAGTCATGCATAACATTAAACAGAGTACAGCTGAGGCTGATGAGAATGTTACATTACATTAAGTTACATTAAGTTTATTTAGCTGATGCATTTATCCATAGAGTATTAGTGATTAAGTGCATTCAATCATATGGATACAAACCACAAATTGCCAAAAGCCAAAGTAAGTAAAATAAAGTGTTGTAGTTTCATAACATAATACTTCAAATTCTACATTTAGAAACAAATAAGAGGCAGAGCTGAGCTATTTATTTTAAATAAAGGGGGGTCCTGGCTTACAATGGAGTAGTGTTGTGCCATGGCCATCTAAATTGTGTCCAAATTACAACAAAAACTGTCAAACCTCAATGTGCATTCATCATTCATCTAAGGAAGGATTACTCCTCTGATTTTCTTTACATACTGTACAAATGCATCAAATGCATGCACTTGGCACGCAGTTCATGCTAAACTAATGTTTAGGGACTTAAGTTTAGAATTTAGTACTGTATAGTCAGTTGATATGACCATGTAGTAGTTTATTGACTATAGATTTAGATAGGGCTATGCCTAAGTCAGAATAAAAGAGGTTGTAAAAGTGATATGAGTGGCTTCACAAATCAGTCATGATCCATGCAGTAGACACTACTGATCACACTCCTCTTCAGGTAAAGGCTCATGCTGTATTGTATGTTCTGGTGTTTAAAGATTTGTGTGTGATATTAATGTTAACTGTTTGGCTGAACATATGTACTATTACTAAATTGTCCACTGTGGTCTCTTGAATGCTCAAGAGACATCTAATCTAATCTAATCTAATCTAATCTAATCTAATCTAATCTAATCTAATCTAATCTAATCTCAGAAAGATAAAAACATATTAGCTTAAGGGTGGATGCTTCCCCTTGTTGCTGTTCAGATTCTTTGAGAGCTCAAAGAGCAGACTCTTCAAACCAAATCTACCTTTGTGACCCTTGCACCATGTCTGCACAGGAGGGGTAGCATGAGCAGCATGTTGGCAGAGCATCAGCAGCAGAAGCATCTGTGTTCACGCAGGATGCCTTCAAAGGCTGAGCTACATTCATCACTGTGGTGACCCAGACAACTGACAAACACAATCGAAATGCCTCTATGTGATCAACTAAAATTGATTGATGAACCCACTAAATTGGTTTTGTTCAAACAGGTACCTTAAATCCCCAGAAACTAGTCAGTCAGGATGGATGAAATCTTAAACTGGGCACATGTTGGGATCCCTTGTGTAGATTTAAGGTGCTGACCATATATTGCAATGTGACCAAAGGGGAAATATTGTCATGAAAAAGATGTATTTTATATTCCACTTTGTTTGTATCTACACATATTACAGCACTTCAAAGAGTTAAATATAACCCTTGGATATTATGACACTTGGACAAAAGTACATTTTAGTGGCAGAGCCCTGCCCCTGCTATCTTGGCAGTCATCCGAAACTGCGACCCCCCCGAACATGATGCCATCAGCTCTATGCAAAATATGCAATTAAAAAACAAACCACCTGCTTTTGAATAGAAAATAGGACTAAAGAGGCAACAACAAGCTTTCCCTCCATCTGTCTCTTTTACCACCTCACCTCCTGTGTGTGTATGTGTGAGGCTAAAAGCACTTATTTGGATCAGAGAGCTGAATGTTTATTGGCTTAGATGCTAACACACACTGAACCTAAGTTCTAATTGGTCCTTGGCTCAGCGCCAGTGTGCTGTTCTGTAGCACTGCTCTGCTTAACTGGCCTTAAGAATAGCACCCTTCATTTGTTTGCTTACACGTAATAGTGGAACTACATGTGCTTCTCTGTGTGTGAATTAAACTCTACCTCAAACTATCATAAATGATCAGTATTTATACTAAATGACAACATAAATGGACTTCAGAGTTCAGGGTTCTGACTGGTTTTCAGTGACCAATCTACTTGAACCCCAACTGGTGACATTAACCAGCATGCACTGAAGCAGGTTTCTCTCAGAAGATTTCTTCTTTTCCAAGTTTTCTTGATTATTCATCTCAGTTCCAGATGGTTAAAGTGTCCACATGATTAAGAGCCTTTGAACAAGAGTTTCAGACCAGTTTAAAGACAAGAGCAGTCTGAAAAAGACAAGAGAGGATAAGAGAGAGGAGACAAGAGGGAAAGCTTGTCTTGTTGTCTTTGTGAAAATGGCGGGGGAGTCTGTGTGTGTGTGAGAGAGAGTATGTGTGACAAGGCTGTTCAGGTTGCATTTTGTCTTGGTCAATTTATTTGCATATTCACATTTCCTGTTAGTAAATTAAACATGACATACAACAGTCAATCACAAAGTTTATTGTATTTCTATTTCTTACTGTAACTATTCTGTTTATTGTATTTTTTTCTTTCTATCTCACTCTCTTTATCAGAGCAACTAGAACACCAAAGTTCCCCCTGGGATAAATAAAATATTCTGATTCTGACTCTGATTGGTTCTCTGTTTCTTATATAAGACCTTAATGGATGCAAGAAGTCATGGGATTTTGGGCGGCGCTATACATGACCTTGTAAATCGCCTGGTTGTCACTTAACTTTCTATTAATGATTCCTGGCAGGGCCTGCTTGATGACCCACACAGAGGTAGTGAAACGAGAGACTCAAGAGTTTTTCCAGAAAGATGTCAAGTTGTTCATCATCATCTTCATCACACATCAGATATTTATCAGAGAATGATATCTGTGATAACAGGGTCACATGAATAAGTCAGTTTGGGTTATTCCAACAGTGTCTTGTGTTCACACAATTTGCTTCAGACTCAATCAATCAGATGAGGTGACCTCAGTGGAAAAATATTACAGCACAAATTCAGATGATTTTGTATCCAAAGCATGTTAAGTCTGAATAATGAGTTTGGTTACATCTCTAGTCCATATAGCTTTGAGGACAGGGGGACATTTCACACAATCTCTCATAATCTCTCATAGTAAAATCAAACTTTAGATCCCTGTGTGAACTACTCCTCTCAACAGCTTAAATAGAGGATGAAGGGAGAGCAAAAACTCAACACGAATCACACTTTTCACACTACACATCATTTGAGCCATTCTTTTCCTCATTTTATTTAAAAAAGCAAATATAAAATGTATAAAGTTTTCTGGATGTGAGCAAATATGAGAAAACCCTTGAACCCTTAAAATGCTCATTTGGAAAGTTAATGTAGGATTTAATATTTCCTAGTAGACATTAAACCAGAGGACAAAGTAGGCGTTCAGCAGCATAGCTCTAAAAGATGTGTCAGATTATACCACATAAGGGAGTCAATGCCCTTCACTCTGCTTTGGCTCAACATACATGCATGTATGTGGTAGTGAGTCTGAGCCTGTCCAGACACACTTTTCCGCAGTGGAAAAGGAGTGTATTTGTATGTTTCTTGTATGTTTGTGCACACGGTGTTCAACATAAATAAGTACACCCCAACAGATTTGTCAGAAAACCTTGAGTTTCCATTCAGAATCAACATTTTCTATGGGATACTATTCTACAAAATCCTCCTACAAATCTAGGCCATTCATTGCAAACAAGATTTGTTAATTTGCACATACAAAAAAGTCTTTTTCCTGGCAAATTCATTCAAGACAAAAATGGCAAAAATGAGTACAACCTAATGAAAATCTTCAGATAAAAGCTACATTTTAGACTACAAAATCCTGTGCAGACATGGTGTAAGGGTCACACAAGAATTCAAGCGCAGGTGAGTCTAATTATTCATTAAACAGGTGTCAAGCAAACAGACTTTAAAAGGGTGTTATTATTATCAAAGAAAACCCGTGCCCATTTCATGCTGTCAGCAATGGCACCACATGCAAGAGAAATGTCACAATACCTAAGAAAGAAAATTATTTCTTTACACAAGGACGGTGAAGGCTACAAGAAGATTAGCAAAGCTTTATTGATCAGTCAGGATACTGACTGAAAAAAAGTCGATCCACCATACCATCTTTCTCCCCCAAATCAAAAAGTGTTAGAGGGACTTCTGGATGAAATGCTGGAAAACAATGTAGTCGAGCCCGTAGCATCAGCATCGGCTTCTCTAGTGCTAATTGTCTCCAGGAAAACTAGAAAACCCAGATTCTGTGTGGACTACAGGAACCCTAATGCCAAGACACAGATGGATGCATATCCAATCCCCACCATTCAGGAAATTCTTGAGTCCCTAGCTGGATCAGGATTCCTGGGCCAAGACTGCTTTCATTTGTCCAGATGGCCTTTACCAACTCAAAGTAATTCCCTTTGGCTTGAAAAAACGCCCCTGCCACTGTTCAACGACTACTCCGAGCTCCTCCTGAGTGACTGAGCTTCTCACCCTATCTCTAAGGGAGCACCCAGCCACCCTGCGGAGGAAACTTATTTCGGCCGCTTCGTTTGTCATTACCCAAAGTTCATGACCATAGGTGAGGGTAGGAGAGTAGTTTGACCGGTAAATCAAGAACTTTGCCTTTCAACTCAACTCCTTCTTCACCACAATGGTCCAGTACACTGACTGCATAATTGCGGCTGCTGCACCAATCCGCCTGTCAGTCTCATGCTTTCCCTCACTCATGAACAAGACCCCGAGATACTTCCACCCTTAAGCTAATACCTCTCCACCCACCTGGAGAGGGCATGCCACCCTTTTCTGGTCGAGAACCATGGCCTTGGATTTGGAGTTGCTGATTCTCATCCCAGCCGCCTCATACTCGGCTGCAAACTGCCCCAGCACATGCTGAAGGTCCTGGCTTAATGAAGCCAACAGGACAACATGATCTGCAAAAGGCAGAGATGAAATCATGTGGTTGTCAAACCAGACTCCCTCTGTCCCCTGGCTGCACCTAGAAATCCTTCATCCATCCATCCATTTTCTAACCCACTTTATCCTGAGCACACAGGGAGGCTGTAGGAGTTACTGTTGTTTGACCTGCTGTCGAGGTCAGGAGTTACAATACTGTCTGCCTGCAGTCCCAGTATTTTAAAGCCCTCGTCTTACCTGACAATGTTACCTCTGAGGTCAGCCACCTGCCTGCTGTGGTAAAGCTTACGTATATAGTATTTATGATGGTTAATTCTGCATTCATGAACTCGCATCCCTTTGACACAGTTGAAATATTTGAACAGTTTAATAACATTATTATGCTGTGTAGACTGGACTAATAGTACAATCATGCTTATGTTAACAATAACTAAGAGACACAGCTCTCCTAGCCAGAGCATGGAAAACTCCCAATTCTGAATTTATGTTTTGCCAAGATAAGACACTAATAAACATTAATAAAACCAACATAAATGTGCCTTAATCTGCTGAATGTTTAAAGATGACTCATGTTCCACCCCTGGTAGAAAACAAGCAAACAGAGACAGGAGTCTGGTTAGCCATAGGAACTGACTGCTGCTCATTCATGAGAGTCATATACTGTATGATATTCAACAGGAGATGGAATCAGTGAAATCACCTGACTCGTGGTCAGTCAGCTGACAGCAACAGACACATGTCAGCTGCTCTGTGCTGTGTGTCTGCATAACAGAGTTTGTGCACGCTCAAAGCACTGTGTCACAGAAGGGAATTAAAATTATGCAATGTGCTCTCATCTATTTCTCGCATGTCGATAGCAGCCAAGTTGAAAGCTTCTTTTTGCATCCACTTCAACCTCCTCAAGCGGTGCTCCACAGCAGAACTTAGTGTCCTCATTCTGTCACAGGCAGAGGAGAAGAGGTACAGAGGAGTGAGGTGGGACGGGACAAAAACAGAAAGACAGACACAGTGTAACATAGCCTTTTGAAGCCAATAAATGTGCATCAGGCCAACTTTATGAATATTACTGAGAGCGCAAAGTACCTCTACCAGGTTCACATTCTTACAAACATATTTAGGAGGAAGTGAGTGAAAACAAGGAACCACTACATCACCCAATGTTTGACCACCACTTGCTGATGAACTGTCAGTAAGTTACGCAGAGTGGATATTCACTGCAAAGGAAAACTGTCCTTTACAGTTTACTTCGTTAACTTTGGCCTTTGTTTTTATTGGGTATTATAACACTGCTGAACAAAATGAAGTGAGTGATGTCTGAGAACATGGAAACGTCACTAAAAGTAGGTCTGACATGAGCAGTAAAGATCAGACTTTGAAGAATCAAAAAGAAATGTGTGCACACACAACTACAGTAGGTACAGTGGGTTAATGCTGAAGTTAGTAGTGCATGTAAACTGTGATGTGACAATGACAGCTCTAAGAATTCTAGTTTAAATCTAACTTATTATCTAGTATTAACTTATCTAAAAGTGGCCACCACCTATATTATTTATCTTTGTTATTTTATTTCAGAGTTTATTGTTGGTTTTGTTTCAGTCTAATATGGTGATTATGGGAAGTTCATGGATGGAGAATATAATGTTTGCTAAAATATGTATGTACAAAGTAGTTATTGCGATTCAGCTTCATGAAAATACCACCAGAACACCACAAGCATAGATTGTAGTCATTCGATTCAGTCACGTTCTGGACATGTTATGGAACATTAAACGCCTTGATGTGCATCTCTTTGTATGACTCTAACATTATCAGTGTACTGAATATCTGTGCAGGAGTGTCTTACCTTAGCAAGTCATTTTTCGCTGTTATATATAACAGCCAAATAAATATAATGTTATATAATATAATTAACTACAAAAGCTGACCTGACTGATTCATTTTATTGATTTATGACTCATCAGATTGCTCACTTACAACAATGGCTTCATGAATTTTAATCCAAAAAGGCCCGAGCTGACGTTGATCTCTGTGGATTGGCCCGGGGCACCCTGACTTTCAGTAACAATTCATATAACTGCTTATTTGTTGGAGGCTATATTGAGTTTAACACTGACTTATTGACTCCTGCATGATGAGTTTGAGGCAGCACTTAGAATCTTAATACTGATCATAATACTGTGTTTGCATGAATCACTGATAACCTGCGTATTCATATGTTATTCTTATACAGCGGTGTGGACAAATGAACCCTGGTCATAGCTCTATACAACTGTGTGATTTAGCGTTCAACAACCATGAGTCCCTAGGCTAGCTTTGTTAACTTTTTGTCATGAACAGTGTGATAAAAGATGGCTTAGATAGACTTAGAGGCATTCTAACTCTAATTCTAATTAACATTAACCTGTGTTAATGTAGTTGTTAACTTACCTGCAGGCCGTCTGACTGTATGTTAATGCAGCTGAGATGATTTTCTGATTGTTTGCTTTAGTTGAGAGCAGAGGCTGTTTCAGACTAAATACTGGATTACAGAAAATGATGCAGGGATGACGGAAACTGGGGTTACATTATAAAACTACTACAGACCATTGCAACATATAGAATTGCATCACACAGTAATACTTTTAAATGCTCAAAAACATGGTTATACACCCGGCAAATGAACTTATGCTGATGTTGTGGAGCCTCTAAGTGAAAAAAGCTGACTAACAAGCTTTTACTATTTTTTGTGTGCGTGTTACAGCACAGTTTTGTTCAGGGCTTGCTCACCCATAAGAGTGCGAGCACACATGCAAACAGGATGCTGAGGGCAGAGACTGTCCAGGTAAATACCAAGTTTTCAACAAATCAATCAAATTTTCATGATTTCTGAGAGTTTTGATACTTGACTATTTAATGAATCACCTAAAACAGACTTTGATTAGGAATGAAGAGAGAAATAAACAGACCACCATCCACACTAGAGGTAGGGTGTGATGAGATTTTTTATTAGGCCTCTACATCACAGTGGGGAAGATGTATTTGATTAAATTTGATAAAGCATGGAGATACAGTAGGCATAGAAATGAGTTTGTGATTAAACTGTGTATGCGTGACTGGCTGTGAAAGAAACATGGCCTTCCTGTTCACTCTTATTTACTTGT
Source organism: Amniataba percoides (assembly GCA_037176925.1). NCBI lineage: Eukaryota > Metazoa > Chordata > Actinopteri > Centrarchiformes > Terapontidae > Amniataba > Amniataba percoides. The sequence continues at coordinate 24,585,767 of JBAJHX010000053.1, read as the reverse complement.
GATAATGTGACTTTTAACAGTCAATTTGCTATTTAAACCTCACAGGAGCCACAGATTGCTGCTGCCAAAGACAGGATGGTGGCCCCATCCTCCACATTGGTAAGTCTTTTCCAAATTTAGAGAAAATCAACTTAACTGTCCCAAAAGAAATGAGAGCTTCAATCAGTTATTTTAACTGTTTTTTCCTTCACCAGACTGAAATCTTTGACAAACAGACCTGCTTCATTACGGTAGATCTTAAGGTGTTTTTGTCTCGGTGGTCTGAGCATTAGGGAAGAACAATCTGGCAGTAAACGAGTACCACTGTGAAACATTAAGCACCTCTACAATAAATCAAAAACCGAGAGAGAGGAATCATGAATACTCTCTGAAGCAGCACATATAACTACAGTGTTACAAGAGATTTGATTAAGAATCAAGAATCAGTTTTATTGCTCAAATTTGTCTACACATACAGGTTGCTTGTTTTCATTGCTTTCAGTGTTCTCACACAGGGACTGTAATTTAAAAACCACTCTGCCTTTACAAAGTTTATGATATTCAATTTTTGTGTTGTGTGTAAATTCAATTCAATGTAGAATTAACAGCAGAGCTGCTGTATTTGATTTCATTAGATTGCACAGGTGCATCTAATAAAGTAAAATTGAAGTCACTGTCACCTCTGTGCTTTTGAGAGTGTCAAATTTCAGTTTTTTTCTAACTGCAGCAGGGCAGCTTTGCAACCTCCTGTCTGCATGCAGACTTGTCACCATCTCGGATGAGGCTGATGACCATTGTGACTCCTGCATACCTCAGGAATTGAACAGACGGGTCTCCTGAGGTGCAGAACACACATTCCTGGGGGCAAAAGTGCCGAGTATCCAGCTGCTGGATATGATTTCCTGCCTCACCTGCCTGTCTGTCTGGGTTAGCACATTTAGCTGGGTGAGTTTGGAGCGGAGGAATGGGGTCCAGCTGGTCAGCACATACTTTCAGACAGGAGGGCGACATGCCATCTGCGCTAGCCATTAGTTACTAGGTTGCCTAGAAAAGGTCAAATCTGCCAAGCTACTATCAGTTTTTGAAAATACTAAAAAATCTTCCATTGCAAAGTATTTAAAACTATTAAAAACATCCACCTTGTGAGTCTTTATCAAGAGTTTCTAGATACAGAATATTTTTAAATATTACTACTTTATCACTACTTTTGAGCTCATACTTGGAGTTGCATTTCAATCTTCAAAAATAAATAAAAAATGGAAATATAGTGTAAGTGTAAAAATAAAACAGAACACACCTAAATGATTAAAATCATTTCAATCATCAAGGTTTTCTCGTCAAAGATTTCTGTACAGGGTGGATGGATTGTTGGATAGGAAACACAGTTTTGATATGTTTTAGCACTAGGCTGAATTCAGTGTATTCACATAACTGATGCCATGAGGACAAAGTAAAAAATGAAAATTGAAATGTAGTGAAATTCAGAGTGCTGCTGTGCAGCAGTTTTCATTCATGCCTGCTTCCTGTCTTCAAGGCTGCTGCAGCAGGAACAGTAATAACGTGGAACATACATGTATAAGAAGTAATGACAATTATATGCTAGACCATCTCTGGTAATCATCACCACAGGCTACATCCATACTGCATTAGAATGGAACACAGTGAGCCAACACAGCCTTTCTGCTTTCTGACATGGAGAGTGAGGTGAGGTGGTTGTTACCATTAGATGTCACTGCAGCGCACTGCTTCAGTGGAATATGTTATTCAGACAACTAATTAAGATGTTGGAGCACAACTGACCACTGTCACTAGACAACAGTATGACTAATATGTGTTTGTGACTGAAGTGTTGGGAAAACTGAAGATGGAGAGGAGTGACAAGAGCATCTCATGAATATTTAAATAGAATGACATGTATTTGAAAAAAAATATTGTAAAAAAAAAAAACCCAACCAATTCTTCTTATGTCCCCATTTTGATTTATAGTCAGTACTCTATTCATGCGCTACACTAATGTTTTGGGGTTGTAATCTCTTCATTTGGGGACTTTTCCAAAGCAAATATTGTTATGATTAAAGCCATGAATTGATTAAGTAATTAAAATCAAAATCCTCCCTCACTTGGTGTTTTGATGATGGTGGTGGAGAGCTCTGTCTAACTGGTCGATCCAAAATCTCCCACAGCCGTTCAGTTGTGCTGAGATGTGGAGACTGTGAAGGCCACAGCATCTGATTCGCATCATTTTCATCCTTTTCATCAGAAATGTTCCCTTAGAGGATAAAGGTGATCATTCAATACAACATCAGGTCTCAATACTGTCGTAATTCACTCATTAGGTTTTGGGCTGATGTCATCTAGATCTGATCTGGATTTCATAGACTGAAGTTTTTTTTAAATCCATAACCAAAACATTGCATAAATGAATGTATGGATGTACATGTGAATAAATATTATTAGTGATAAGTTCAACAAAGGCATCCTTGTCTCTGTGAACTTAAATGTAATGTAACTTGACACCGTGTGGCTGGCGTTGCGGTGAGCAGGAGGATGAGCCCTCTGTGGACGTCTTCTCTCCAGAGAGCAGTGCATGGAGCCGGGCGGCCTCTCTCGTCCTTTGTGTGAGCACAGCTGGCCTGTCCCCGCTGGCCGACAAGCTGTACCTGCTGGGAGAGTGGAATGAGGTGTAGAGCCCCGAACGACCCGGCCACAGCAGAGAGGGCAGAGAGGGCATGGAGAGACAGGAACCAAGAAGCAGATGAGAGGAAAGACATTCAGATTATAACTGATCTGGATTCTGTTTATACCCATGAGAAAAAAAATCTCGTACTGTCTGTAAATACAAGGAATTCTAGATATAAAAAGAACTGAACCCACTAAGTTTTTAAAAAAAATGTAAATGTACATATGGCTTTAAGCCACTGATATCTAGGTTGTGAAATTAGATATATATTGGATAGATAGATAGATTTACTGATTTCTTAATTGTTTATTTATATAACTGAAGTGATTACGGTAGTTTCCGAACAGTGTCTGTAACACAGCAGTTCATGGATTCATTCACACCAAGCTTATGTGCAGCAGCTCTATTCCCTTCCTGTACAGCCAGATTGACAGCCTTCAACTCAATCATCTTGGCATCATATGAAGTTCTCTGTGTGCTTTCCATGATGAGGGGGTAAAGATGACAGTTTAGTGTGAAGGTTTGAAAATAATCTCTCTGTCGTGCCTGCTGCTTGCATGAGCTTTTGCTAAATAAAAATAAGCGCTTTCTTCTTTGCACTTTGACTTACCATGTCTTGTTTTTGCACTTCCTGCAAAAGCGCCCCCTGGCGGGTGAAGAAAAGACGCACCTTTGAATAAACTGCATGGCTCAAAGCGTGGGAAAAAAGTGGCGGCTCATAGTCCGGAAGATGCGATAATTCTCTGGGAATTAACCACAGTGGAAAACCATGAGAGTTCTTAGAGAGACTAATGATAATCACAGCACTTAAAAGAGCAAAATAATGTGGAGGTTTGATCCACAGGCCACTGTTTGATAATTCCGAGAACACTTGTCCGCTCATCCTTAGTAAACCAATACTGGTGGAATAAAAGGGGAAACATCTGTTAAACAAACAAACAAACAAGCAAGCAAACAAAAAAAGCACAAAAAAAAAACAAGTGATAAAGTGAAACAAACCAGGTAGAGATGAGCTGAGTGTATAATGCCTGACTTAAGTTAGCCTCCTGGTACCTCTGGCTTCATGGGAAATAACCAAGCTGCAGAAAGTGCTTCTCATGAGGGCATATTTTCTATCATGCAGCTTTGAGGTGATGATTCATCTTGTGTTATATTTGGCTGTTAATCTTCTTGAAAAACACCTTGAGAACTGTTAACTGTGCCATGAGAGAATGAGCCAGACACACTGCTACACCGTCTCAATTATGTTATCAACATCATTTATGGGTGGTTCTCTCTCTACAATGTAGCCATGGATATCGACTCCTAATGTTTCTGTAATAACAGTGCAGATAAGTGTCGCCATGTATACCAGTTACACTTCAGCCATGATACTATTGTAACTGAAGATACCATAATATATCGACGATGTATACATATATATGTGTGTGTGTGTGTGTGTGTGTGTGTGTATATATACACATGTACACACACACACAAACACACACATATAGGTAAAATATTTTTATATAACTATAATATAAACACTACTAAGTTGTAACCCAAAGGCAATCACTATATCGTCAACAACATAGCATCTACAAGAATATCTGGGTTAGAAACTGTTACTGCCACAGGCCTGTTAGAATCTCCTAGTTTAGCGACCAACAAATGAGAGTTTTAAAGCAATGCATAGTAGTGGGAAAGTCATATGTTGCCCATTGCTAACAGCACATGAATGTACTGTATAATAATACACAGAAGAGACAGATTAGAAGACAGATTAGAAGACAACCTGCACTAGGTTAGGTTGCTACAGGCAGACAGGCAGTAAGTGGGAGTTTCAGTGTGGGCTGTGAAGACATACTGACTAGAACGCCAACATAACTCATAAAATTTCATGGGACCTGCAAATTTTCTTCAAAAATGTATAGAAATGTCTTTGTTAAATCACAGAGGGTCAGAATTATAATATCCTAACAGTGAGTCAGAACTGAAGAGGCCTTTCACCTGAGAGGTGAAATGAAAAGTGTGAAAAAAGTGAAAACTTTTACTGTGACCTGGATGACTGAGAATACATTTGCATTTTAGAATAGGAAGCCTCAGACATGTTTAACTTTCTATTGGGCAGGAGTCACACTGAACTACAAATATAAGGTGTACTGATGACTACCAACATGTTTTTAATGATTCTGGACAACAATCAAGCTCCACAGTGCAGATGTATCAGATGCGGTATATCAGCCTTCGGTTAGGTGTTTATAGTATCCACACAGTGTGAAAGACAGAGACAGAGACACAGAGCTGATGAAGAAAAGTTCCCAGAGTTAGACCCAGTGTTGTATATCAGTGACACATCATTACACTGGCCACTGTTAGACAAAATGAAGGTGGAGGTATCTGCTTCTACACTTAGAATTCAGTGTCACAGTGTCACAAAAGGCTGTCATTGATCCACACAGCCACGTTTCAGTGGAAACTAATTTTATGCAGCATTAGACTTTGGTCAAATGTTTATTCTGACCTATGATTATGCTTTGCCTTTGTAAAATCTCCTGATCACCTGACCTCTACACCATCAAACAAACAGAACTACATACACAATAAACGGTCTGTAATTGGCAACTGAGAATACAGAAGATCTGATAATTTGTATAGTTTACTGCCAGAGTAACATAGTAGTAGTATCATATTTCAGGTCATTTGCCTCATACATTATTCAGTAATTACATTTCAGAAAGGGGAAATAATTGATCAATGTTGGAAAGAGCAATTGATTTCGGCGTCTTAAATTATTTCAGGCCGAGTGCCAAAGTTTGATGTTCCCATACAGGATTGTAAGGTCAGTGCTCTGCAGAACAGCCAGAGCAGCAGAGCAGTGTAGTAGACTATTGGAACAGTTACTCAACCTTTCAGATGTTGGCAGATAATCAAGACAATATATATGAAAAGAGAGGGTGAATCCTTAAAATTCCCCCCTCCTTTAATTATCACAATGTTAATTAAAACACATCCATCAGCACTTAGTGCAGGGCCTTGAATGGGCCTGGTGCATATTTGTCAGATATTGACTGATTAATGACATTTAATGGGATGGAAGTGTAGTGATTACTGTGCCCATAAAAGCTTTGTTAAGAAACAGACTTGTCTCATGTCACTCCCGATGTGACAAGACGTCCAGCTCAAGTCACTCAAGGTTACCATTGGAACTACCTCACCCAGGCCTGACTCTGTGAGGAAGGTCCGTTTTTTAATTATGATTTTATTTGGTGGGTTTCAACACATTAAAATGTGCAAAACTTCCCTTTGCAGAAGAAAATGCTGCAAACACAAAAATAAACCCACGACATACAGCCACAAAACAACCACATGGAGAGAAGATCAGTCTTCCCTTCCCCACGTGTTTTGAGTGAAACCAGATCTAACAACATACCAACTCCTGATACAGCTCATTATCAGAGTCATCTGAGGAAAATTATGGATGAGATACCACCCTTGGATTCTGAAGTGGCCACATAACTGTTGCTCTGCAGAGAGGTACTGAGAGTATGTAATGTCTGGGCACAAATCACTGGGCACCACGATGCCCCAGCTGCCCAGAATTCAGACTTTGGATGCATCGTTGTTAGAGAGGGTTGTCTGAGAGGGTCTCACTACCCATCTGAGATGAGCACTCTCAACGCTACTATCGTAATGACTATTTATCAGATTGTCATTGTTTCTTTTGACTTCAAACCTCTAGTATGTAAAGCTTTTTCAGCATTAGCTCTGCCTCTGTCCTGTCTGTCTTTGGATCCTGTTCTGCTTTTCTGGACATGTAACGTGGCTAACAAGCACCAAGCTCATGGCAAGTTTGCACTCAAACTGATCTACAACTGGACTGGTTTCCATGTTATTGGCATGAAGTGAAACTATTGCCGCTTTTCCACTAGTACCTAATAATACTTACTCGGCTCACCTTGGCTCGACTGTGTTTCCATTACAGTACTTAATACTTAGTACTTACAATCGCGTTATTTGTTGTTATTGTGTTTTAAAAATGCTTGATTCTTCCAAACGAGTCGCGCTCCGGACGTATAACGCTCTGGCCAATCAGCGGCCTGTCCTCTGCCAACGTCAGGTTTACTATGAAAGTACCTGGTACCAGGTACTAAAGGGTAGTGGAAATGCACAAACCGAGGCGAGGCAAGTCGAGCCGAATCGAGGCGAGCCAAGTAGGGACTAGTGGGAAAGTGGTGGAACAAACTACCAAACTCTGTGCGTTCTGCTGAGTCCCTTTCTACTTTCAAGAGACAATTGAAGACTCAATTGTTCAGAGAACACCTTGGCACTTAACCTGACCCTTCTCGTCTTTGTCCTTAGGGGTAGAATAAGTCAGCTGATTAGTTTGGTTTCATTATATCTACCAAAAAAAAAAAGGGGTGCGGGGTGGATGGGGGGGCACCTCTTCTGCCACTAGATGGCAAAGATGGCTTTGACCAATCACACTTTTTTCTAAAATTATTTTTTTGGTGGGTTACACCCTTTATTGGTTTTTTGGTAGATAGGACAGTGAGAGATAGACAGGAAAGATGGGAGAGAGAGAGGGGGAAGACATGCACCAAAGGGACCCCAGCCGGGATTCAAACCAGGATCCGCTGCACTGAGGCATCAAGGCCTCTGGACATGTGTGCGCACGCTCTACCCCTGAGCCACCTGCACCACTGACCAATCACATTTAAACACTATTTTTGCATTCACTAAGGGATTTTCCTTATGGCTAAATTCTTGCTTGTGTTGTACATCGCTTTGGACAAAAGCGTCTGCTAAATAAAATTGTAGAATTGTAGAATAATAATAAAAAAAAACAATATATGACTCTTTTCAACATGTATGTCTTGCATTTTTTATATTAATCAATCTCAAAGTAGTATTAACACAGTATTGCTGTTTTTTCCTGCCTTTTTTTAGGATTTGCGATTTCAAAGCAATTTTAAATGTCCTGTTTGAGTCTGGCCAGGGAATATTGTTACACATCATTGCCCATCTCTGTCATTTAATTCATTACCAACTCTCTGCTGTAATATCTCAGAAAAAAAGGGCCTGAAAAATGACTAAAATGTGAGTTTTTAAATTCTAACAGATTAAGTGTTGCTCAGTTGTGTCAACAAATTAATTGATGATCAAATAGTTTCTTCTTCTATCAGAAAGCATTGTTAAAAAAACACATTTATTCAACACATAAAAACACATCTAATTACTGAAACACTGTCCAACATAGTCCAATTAGCTGTTCACGATTTTTCACGATTCAAGATTTTATTGTTATGTGCACTATAATTATATGAAGCAGTCACTAGTAATGAAATTCTCCTGCATCCTGTATGCACTGAGCGCTATGGGCTGTGCATGCACCATACATTTCTGTTACCACTGCTACTGATTCATTCCCAATGTCAGACATTACTGAATGTTTGACGTTCTTTATTTCCTTTACATTTCTGGAAAAGTGCCTGGGGAAGATTCAGGGCATGAGGGTGAAAATCATAATATTACATGTGATTTTATTTTTTTTTTGGCTTGGCTGAAGTGTAGCTGAAAAAGAAGCGCAGCATGTTAGAGATAGTAAGAGAAAACATAAATTAGTTTTCTTGTCAAATGTGAACATTTTGAGCAATATTATCCTGAGGGATAGTTCAAAATGTGGAAAATATGTTTTTTTCCTCTGAGACTGGCATGAAAAAATGCATCTGTGAATTATGTGCTGGACTGCAATGTGGATAAGCTTCAGACTGAAGCAGGGGAAACAGCTAGCCTGTCAGACACTTTGTCACTTTCTAAAGTTCAGAGATTAACATGTTCTATTAAAACTGAAACATAACAATAATGATATTTTATGCATTTAGGGGACTTGTTCTAAGACCTGTTGAAAGGTTCATTTGGTCATGGTGAAAATAATCCAGGCAGCAAATATGTTTCCTTACATACACATCCAGCAAATCCATGGTAGTACTAATAGTTAGAACATTATCATTTAAACATAATTTCTAACAGATTGGGTAGATCTTGCCCGGCTTCAGGATGCATTTCCAACCTGCAATAAAAAACACTTTCAAAACAGCCCCAAATCACTGGATGTCTCTACAGCCAAAGTGATGAGAGCTCTTCAGACATCCTCTCATTGTCAGTGTCATCAGTGCTTTGGAGTTGAAATACCAGAAATCTGTGGTGGTATTTTCTCTGAATGCCAGCTCCAGCTGCTAACAAGCACAATAAACTCCCCAGCAAACAGGTGCATGAAAATACCATTTTCATGCATTGTGCATTAGTCCATTTTAGAAAAAGAAGAAAAAAAACTTCAAAAATAAAAAGTGTATCAGCCTTTTGTGGGATAGAGAGGGGGAGAAGCTGTAGGGTGTCTTAAGCCATCTGTTTGTAGTGCTGCTGTGGAGAGAAGAGGAAATGTCATTCCTGTGGCCTTTTCTATCCAGACCGAGCACACACACACACAAAAACACACACCACATTCAAACCAATATCCTCACAAGTGCATGGGACTGCATGTATGTGCAGAGCGGCACTGTTTGTGGGCTGTATCACAGTACACATGTGGCTGATGATGGAAGAGAACTTGCTCAGCAGGTGGGTGAATGTTGTGTATTAATGATTGTGTGTTATTTCTCCCTCACTCTTCTTATCTTTTCATTTTAGAGGATTAGCACACACACTCACACAGACACCTATATTTGGATGTGGAGATTCAGAAAGAAGAGAGTGAAAGAATAATGGCCAGTTCAATTATTATTATTATTATTATTATTATTATTATTATTATTATTATTATTATTATTATTATTATTATTATTATTAT
>JBAJHX010000053.1:24553447-24569331 GCA_037176925.1 Amniataba percoides | reverse complement strand
ACATACATATCCAGTGACTGAAAAACAAAAAGAATCTCACAGACAGATATACAAAAACATACACACGTGTGACAATAATGCCATTACTGAAATCAATGTGAAAAGAGTGTATAAAAAGTGTATAAATTTGTTTCAGTTGTAAGATTGCAATGGGGACATCAAAGCTAGTTGTGTAAATGCATTTAAAATGTTCCCCCATGGGATGCATTTGTCCAAGACATCCTACCATTTTGCCTAAATAGCTACTGTTAAAGTTATATATTTACTAGTTTTGTTTTTTTTCTTATTATTGTTCCTTTATTTTTCTCTGTAAGCTTTGTGATGATGTCACTTTTGGCATCTAAGCAATCAGCAGTCTTATTGAAAAATAATAAGACTGCTGTCTTAATAATTTTACCATCATATTTAAACAAATTAACTACAGCAGCAACATCCTGCCTTAACATTGCTGCATGAATAATAATATAATGATATATTAGGATACAGTAGTCACAGGGGATATTTCCTTCCTGGAATAATATTCCTTTAAATATTATAATTACCTTAATTTTTCCTCATGGGACATATTGTTAAGGTTTCTCCTACTGTGTGTTACACATATTTATATAAATGTCAAGTCACTTTTCATCACTAAACGATGCAACACAATGGTCACTGAGCTTTTTTCTCACTGATGAAAGTCTACAATATTTGCAGTGTGTGACCCAGGTGTTGTTGGTGACTTTCCTGGAAAAATCACAAGCAGCACACACTAACTCTTCTTGTGACGAGGTTTACTGTCTTTGTGCCTTCTACTGTCTTCTCTGCGACCAACTGAAAGGGGATATTAACAGAGTCCCACAAAAGGTTGATAAAGTCTTCATGCCTGCTGCATATGGACTTCTCAGGGCTGATAGCTTGATATGATGAGTCCTTCAAAAGATTAGATTTTTTTTAGATTTTTTACAGTATAAGTTGTAACTAATATTTTATTTTGGTTTTATATCATTTTGGTGGCGTAACTGTACTAGAGGACTCTGAAATGAATATTGGAAACTTGGAGAAGAGAACTTATTTTCTTATTTTATTTTCAAGTGTTATTACAATGTTAATTTAAATTTTTTAAATTTTTTTTTTTATTCAGAATTGTTCAATAGCATCAGTGACACATCTGAATTACTGTTGACCTCTTGTGCTTAACCCTCCGAGTTGACAATTAATGATTTTTGTTTTTATAATTAATGGATTATCTGTGTTATTTAATCAGAAAATCTTTACTGAATTGGTTTGTTATATCTGTGAAAACCTTCTCCTTTAGTATTTGCTGGGTTAGTTTCCAATGCCCTGGGCTCCTACTGAGCTTGATGGCACTGATGATCTGACCTAAATCTCTCTTTAATCTTAACCTTATTAATTTTTGGAAGCAATGAAAATGATGTTAAGAAATAATCTATTCTGCTTGCCTGATTTCTTCGTCTCCACATATTTCTGGTTTGCTGGGGATTCGGCAATCTCATATGTCAATTAAGTCTAATGAGGTCATGAGGCCAGAAATAGCATTACAAGCTTTAGAGTGATAATTCTTAGTTTGTGTACCTTTAGGATCCAGTTCCATATCCAGTACTGTACTGTGGCCTCCTGCCATTATCGTTTTTTACATATAGGCTCTTTTCCTGTAACATGTATTTATGTGTTTTACAAAAGAATGTTGGCTACGGAAGCCCTGAAAGGCGAAGAATGTTAGGTTAACTGGTGGCTCTAGAATGCTTGTAGGTGTGGATGTGTGTGTGAGTGGTTGATTGTCTCTGTGTGTCACCCTGTGATTGACTGGCAACCAATCCAGTGCTTCACAGCTGGGATTGGCTCCAGCACCCCCATCACCCTGTGGAAGGATAAGTAGTGTTGATAATGGATGTACTCATGCTAATCTGTAAAATAGCCTGTGTGCTACTAATACTAATGGTAAAGTCTAAGTGCAATGCCAGTGTATGCAGTATATACACACACATATAGAGTGAAGTTGTAATACTGCATAAGTGCTAAACATCTCTAAGATACAACAACACAAACCTGCTGAGAGGCAGGACACACTGCTGAAGGCACACACAGCCCTGCAGTTGAAGATGAAGATCAACACACTGGCTAAATCAAAGAACACAACTCTGATGGGCGGCACAGTGGCGCAGTGGTTAGCACTGTCGCCTCACAGCAAGAGGGTTCTGGGTCCTGAGGCAGGCCCTCCTGTGTGGAGTTTGCATGTTCTCCTTGTGTCTGTGTGGGTTCTCTCCGGGTACTGTGGCTTCCTCCCACAATCCAAAGAGGTTAACTGATAAATCTAAATTGGAGGGTGTGTATTTGAGCGTGCTGTGTGAATGTGAGCATTAATGGTTGTCTGTCTTCAATGTGGCCTTGCGACTGACTGGCGTTCAGTCCAGGGTGTACCAACTAAGATAGTTGGGATAGACTCCAGCACCCCCGTGACCCTGACTGCAGGATAAAGTGGGTTAGAAAATGGATGGATGGACGACTCTGATAGAGCTAGTTGCCCAGTTGTCCAGGGTGAGCATCGGCACAGAGAAGCAGAGGGCTGCTGGCATTCTTCACTCCATTCTTTGCCTTTGCTAAATGTAAGAGTGGCAGCAAAGATGGGTGGAGGTGGGTTGAGTGGGGGAAGAGACTGAACGCATTGTTTTGCTGGTGTTTTTGCTTCCTCCTGCAGCTGTTGTTCCCTGCCTCATCCTCACATTAAGTTCTCTCTGAACCCTGCTCTATTTAGCATAAACCTGTGAAATATGTTGATTTTCTTGTGTGTGTCTTGAGTAATTGAAAAAGCATTGGGACACAGTAGTAGATTTAAGGAGCTGGGTGCTGGTGCTGTTGTTGCTGTTGCTTTCAGGTAAGCCATGGGGCAGAAAGCATGAGTGAGCACTGACAAGTTAGGTGATGGTAAAGTTAAAATATTTGGTAAAGTTTGGAAATGTTTTGAAATAAAGTTTAATTTAAAAATCCTGTTCAAATCTACTGTATGTTTAAAAAAACGCAGTGACCTGGGGGTATACTTGGATTTGTGGGAGCTTCTTAATGCCACAATTACAAGAGAGTCTATCTTTAACATGGTGCTGTTTCATTTGGTTGAGATGCAGGACATCATTCCTGGCCTTTCAGTGACTGTTGTGACTTGACTGGGACCAGAGATGGATTGATCTCCACCACTTAGCTTTATTGTATTTATTATTCATTTCAGCATCTGAGAGAAGCCTCCAACGAGCAGCTTCTTAATCTTTCTTCACAACGAGGTAGCTTTATCAAAGATTAAGTGTTCTTTCACTCCATTTCTGCAAGCTTCTTGGGAAACCATAGCAACAACAAGAACAACAAAAATGACTTCATTAATCAAAGACATTTACTAAACTGAACCAACGTGTGGCAGCAGAAAACAAAGGAGCTCCTCTAAGCTGGCCCCTGTTTAGCGCGACACAGCTGCTTGGAGGAGGTGGTTAATTTAGAAGAAACATCAGGTCCCTTGGGGGAAAGTAGCCGTAATGGCAGTTATTGTAGTGGGAGGTGGTGTATATATACATGCCCCAGCATTTCCACGATGTTATGGGATGCCTTTAACAATGAGGCTGAGAGTGTATTACAATAAATCTTCAACACAGAAAAAAGAGGGGAGGAAAAATATCTGCAAGCATCAGCAGTGTTTGGGCCACAGTGTGATTGATTTCTCTGTCCATTCCCTGTTGGCTCTGCCAGAGAGAAGTCATCAGGATAGGCAGACAGCCACTGACACATTATCCCTGGAGAACAGCACTGCCAGGCATGTACACTGTTTATGCATACACTTAGCAAACAGTGCATGGTCCCACTTTAGAAGCGCAGAATGATACACTGAGGAGTATTCACAACACGGATAATGTCTGTGTTCTGTAAGGCACCCATTCACTTTTCAGATGCCTCAGTGGGGGGCTGTGTGCAACCACTTCTGTAACTTTCTAAGGCTGACAATCAACATTCAGACCCACTACAGGCACTGATTTATCAGGAGAGAGGAGCTGTGGTTTGAACTTCTCTTCCTGTCGCTTTTCTGTGAACAACCTTGGTGAACACCATTTATTCTGTGCTGTTGCCTTTTCATTCTGCCTTCCAGCGTGACTGTTTGGAAACAGCTACAAACACTTAAAAGTTTTCTACACACATTTAGATTTTGTAATCATTTTTTTAAATTTCTGATTGTCTAATTCTAATGTTGAGCAGATGGTAACATCACTTTAAAGATTACCCCTTCTCTGAATTTCTTGGTTGCCTATGATATAAGGTGACAGGATTTATGAAATGAACAGCATCATTTTAGACTATCAAAATGTATATATTAAGATTTTTAAATAGATTTTTAAAAAGTTATTCAGTAGTTGTTGATGTTTAACCATGTATGGATTTTGACATGCTTCTGGTCTCTTGGACCTTTGGGTCTCTTTTGGGGTTTTTGTCCTTAAGGAACTTTGTTTAACTTTTGATATTAGCCTAAAAAAAGCAACAACAACAACAAAAAAAAAACAAACAAAAAACAAACAAACAAACAAACAAGCAAAACAAAACAAATTATAATCATCCTGTAAAACTTGAATAAAACAGAATTATATTTTTTACATTCCAACCAAATTCCATGAGTTGCTCTCCTCTGAGATCTTCCTCTGAGATCTTCAAACCTCCTTCAATATTTATTATATAAATCAGCCTTGAATTCTTGGAATGATGAAGAAAATCTCTGAGGATTGCTTGTGTTGGAAGCAGAAGTGGTGGAAATGGTTCTAAACAATATGTTTTTATCATAAGGAAATATGAGACAGGACTCAGAGGCTGGCATATAAAAATGATCCAGTGTCCTCAGATCTTCAGAGTGGATCTCTTACAGTGCTTGTCAATTAAACTGCCAACTTCTCCTGATTCTCCTTGCCCTGGTCTAATTCTTTATTTTTAGCATGCTCTTCCGCATTACTCTTCTTCTGATTACACATATATTATAAACGTATATACACATATATATAATATAAATTGGAGGTGGTACAAGCCATCGATTCCCTCCGTCATCATGGGGAATGTGAATTCGCTGCTGAACAAGATAGACGAGTTGTCCGTATTGAACAACCAATGGATCTACCAGGAGAGCAGCTTGTTCATCTTTAAGAAGACATGGCTGAACCACCTAGTACTGGATGCTAACATGGACCTGCTGGGATTCACTGCTGTGAGAACCAACAGAGACACTAAGGTGTGCGGGAAAAGCAGGGGGACTTATCATGTATGTCAACAACATGTTTGAAAATGGTAGTTTGATAGGCAAACACAAATTATTTCTTTATTTGAAGTTTTGTTTTAGTGGATTTATTATGATCAAGACTCAGCATTTAGTGTACTGAGTGTGCAAGAGCTGTTGCTGACTTTATTTCCAGACTATGCTGATTTGAACAGTACATTGTGGGTGGTGACTGAAGGCAGAGCGTGTGTGGCAGTCATTGCAATGCACAGTGAAGCTCACTGCAGTAATGTGACACAAGCTATGGAAACTAAAACCCTACATGGTGAAACATACACAGCATCAGAAGTATTACTGAAAACTAATGACACTCTGTTCTAAACTATTTTTTTTGTCACATTTAGGCTAACTTGGGTCTATACAACCAATGATAATTTCATCAGTTTCCCTAGTTAACATTGTTCATGTGAAAAGGATTAATTCACATTTGATAATGTAATGCAAGCAGGACTTTCATACTTGGATTGTATATTTTACATTTGAAAGGTGTTCATGGATTAGTTCTGGCTCACAAGCACAAGTGCAAATAACACAGCTGGTTGGAGTGTTGTGATAAAGTGCATGTTTAGGTAATGTATGCTATGTAAGTGTTAAATGTTACAGGTGTGTAAACAGGTTGGCTTCAATTCACTACCTCATCTATGTTCTATATTTCCTCTGTTTTTTTATCCTAGGGCTGAGCTTTATGTTTGATGTCACCATTGGTCTGAAAAACTCTGCTAGATAACTACATTTGGGTGAAAGGATGCTTGAAATGCTCACCTGCACCCAGTCCAGTTATTTTGGAATATTTTGACATGAATGTATTGGTGCTTTTATTTGAACAGAGGATCTGAGTACTTCTTCTACCGCTGCTGCTGCTGAACATTGTGAATATTCACTTTTCTTTAACTTTCAAATGCATCTCACGTCATCTTTTCAGCGTGTGGAATGTCTATTATATCAAACCAATGTTCAAAAACAGTGTCTGATATTTGATGTGAATGACTTCCTTGATAGCCAAATCATTTTGTGCACTTCCACAAATACCCCCAAACAGAGTGGAACAGCACAGTTAAGTAACAAAGAACAATTTATTTTGTACAGGCTCACAAAAGCCCCGAGCTTTCTGTTTTCACAGCTGAATGGAGTGGCATGGCAAGCTGCAATGTGTCTGAGCCAGCCATGTCATCCAAGAACAAAAAAACATGAGTCATGAAAGCCAAAATGACAGCAAAGCAGCAAGTATCTTCTGCAGCCAAAAGGGAAAATGACACCAGGGCTGTGGCCCACGTGCTGTGACACATGTTGTGTACTGGCTGTGAAATTACTTCATCCCTCTGTCTTGCCTGAGGAGGACAGGCGACCCAAGTGGAGAAGTGGGGTCCTTTGAAGGCTGAGAGCTGTGATTTAGCGCTGAACTTTAAAAGGACTGCTGCTTTTCTAGGCACTGTGCATTGGTGGTAATAAGGAAGATATGAGGGAGCATTGGAGGAAGGATATGTGGGAGCAGAGGCCACTGTCTGGGCACCCACCCCTCTGTGCTTCCTGTTATTTGACACAGTGGGAATGCTGTGAAATAGCATCTCATTACCGCTAAGCCCCTCTGGAACAGGTATGCTCTCAATGAACACTAGAGATAAAAAGCTGTCTCTCTGATACCTTCGCTGTCTGAGCAAAGGAACCAAACAAAATCACATCTATTCACTTAGAATTTAAACATCAGTATGTGTGTAAAATGTCACAAAGGAAATGTGTTGCAGTAAAGATTTAAACTATATTATTTTCATATCAATATCACCTATTTATACACACTCTTCCTAGCTTGAATCTTAGCTCTGAGCATGTATTATTTTGTTAAAAGTAGGACTTTTCTATGTGTGTGTTAATGCACGTCTCTTGTCTTGTGTGTTTACACTACAGTATATGTAAGAGGTAGCAGTGTGGCCATACTTTAATTCTGAATGTAGTTGCTTGGGAGCTGTGCTGCATCCTGTTAAAGTCTTCACTTACTTGTGAAAGATATAACATATATAACCTCATATTAACAAGAGAACGTCTTTTAGAGTAGAAAACAGATTGATGATCTGATTTATTTGTGATAATGGAATGTTCCCTTTGTTAAGTTTTCCTTTATATGAAAGTTTCCAAAATCCTTTCAAATCTTAGACAAAAAAACAAGAAGAGTAAAAATATTTTTCACACAGCTTACACCAAAGGTTATCTAGATAACAGCAGAACACAGAACATGGGCTGTAAAAAGTTTGACAGTTGAGGCCAAGTTTGTTTCCTCACAGCGACTGCTCTTATATCACATCTTCCTTTTCTCTAGTCACCCTGACACCTTGTCCACATTTACTCATGACACACTGCAGCTGGCTATATGTTTTGGGTGACTGGCTCAGAGACTGGTTGCTACTTTGTTTGTTAAGACAAAGCGGCAGAAAGTCTCAAGTGTCAGAGAAATAGAGGAGAAAAAGTGTCAGCACGAAACACACTTGTTCTTGATGAACTGAGATGTTAAATAG
Source organism: Amniataba percoides (assembly GCA_037176925.1). Lineage (NCBI taxonomy): Eukaryota > Metazoa > Chordata > Actinopteri > Centrarchiformes > Terapontidae > Amniataba > Amniataba percoides. Next base: position 24,561,531 of record JBAJHX010000053.1, on the reverse strand, counting down.
TGGAGGGACCCAGTCGCTGAAACTCACAGCAGAGCCAGGAGGGCCCGAGGGCCAGTTGTACTCTGCATCTTTACATAAGCTATATATAAGACGATGTTCACTGAGTGGACATAACATGACTGCACACATGACAGCACAATCATGAGCTCTGTCTGAGTATTGACATATTCTAACCACCAACAAATGCCCCTATCACTCCCTCCACAGAGCTGCTATAAAATTGAAGAGTATTTATGTAACCTGCTCAGTTCTTCATTAATACTGTGCTCTCTCATGTTACGACCTCTCCAAACAAGAAAATATTTTAATCAAGACATATAAAGGACAACAAAACAGTTACCAAAGGAAAAACAACACAAGAACAGTTTTGAAAATGAGTAACCATTCTCAAAGTTAAAAAAAACAGAAACAAAGGCGAGATCCCAGCTAAAAACAGCAACTCAACCAGAACTACTTAAAGAAAAGTCTAAACTAAACCAAACAAAACCCCAAAGTGGAGTTCTGGTGATTATCCAAAAGAAAAACAACAAAACCCATCCCCAATACACTTGGGGAGAAAAAAGGAGGAAAAAGCCCCCATCTGCAGTGGGGTGCAGTACTGCACGTGTAATTACCTGCAGAGGTCCAAGTTTGTGATGCAAATAATATAAAGGACAATTCCTGATTCTACAAAGTAATACACAGTGTGGTGAAAGGCCCGCTGCCCTTTTTTGCAACATAAACAGACAAGTAATGCTATTTATTTATTTTTTTTTTAGGTTTTTTATTTTTAAGTAAACTATCATATTTTTTCCAATTTGTTTATATTTGCCCACTTTACCTTGCAGCTTCAGAGTGTTTACATCACAATTTATCACTTTGTCTTGTCTGAAAACTGTGGTAGATACATCTGAAACACACCCAGAGTTAAAAATAAAGTATCATTATAATCTTCTGGGGAGATACATTGTTTTCCTAAGAAAAACATTGTATGGTCTAAGGTCATAACAATGCACAAATAATACATAACCCAACACAAAAGGCTACGCACAGCTCATGTTAGATAGAGGGTGTTTTGCATAAATGCATAGGCATGGTATGCAAAAAATTTGTCCAAAAGAAAATTAGTAACAAACACATGAAAATATCTGGAAAGCGCTTCAAAGATTAAAATGTATTTGTGATAGCATCTGTTTATTTTGAATGTTACTAAAATTATAGCTTTCTGCTAAACATAGCCAAAGATTGTGTCGTGAGTTATTTTAGCGGGTTAATTATTTGAAAATGAAATTTTCTAATGCTGTTTTTATTCTTTGTGATGAAATATTCCTTGGTGTGTATATTGCTTAATGTTGTCGTGGAATTACACTTTCATTTTCAAGATTACATTACATTATGTCCCCTACTGGCTGTAATCTCACTATAAAGGAAGGAACCTGTGCCTGTCATTATGTGTGTATGACTGTCCTTCACATGTCTTGAGAACTGTTCATCCAATTGACTTAACACTTGTGGCTGTAGCGTTGAGGACCCAAAGGGATGCAGAGTTCTCGACAACACTGCAAGCAGCAATGGGAGCAAAAGGCCATGCCTGGACAAACATTCTCCAAATGGGCCGATTGTGTGTCCTCTAGTATTTCTGCATGCAGCTTTCTTCAGAGCTGCTCATTCAAACAACTTCACACTTCAACACTGTACTTCGTTTGGTCCTGAGAAATACACCTGCCAAGTGTGACGTCAATCAGATGAACAGTTGTGGATATAATTGAAGGAGAGATAGAGACTTACTTGATACAGGATGCTGGCTACATTTCCATACTGCTAGATGTAGCAGTGTCTAACTTGGTTTTGTTTGCTTCAGGTACATTTAGATTTGAACCTGATTCCATCATTTTTAGAGGTGACAACTTCCCTGTTCTTGCTTGTGTTGGATAGATGGACAGATGGACCAGCAACAATGAAGATGCATCACTACAGCAAGAGATTATAGATTATTATATTTTTTCCATTCCTGTGATAAATATGATAGGATATGAATTATATCCTGCATACTTAGTGGTTACATTCTGCTTTCATCTTTAGTGATGTGCAGATATGTGATGCTATTCTCATATTCCACTGTGCATATTTTGGAAGAGTTCAGTGACATTCACAATTCTATATAATTCTTACTGTTCGTGAATTTTGTTTTTATAATTTGGGTTTGGACCCCTTAGGTAGACTGGCAACCAAGATACCAGAAAATGTTGCTAAATCTGTTAATATAACATTGATTGGAAAGACGACACCTTAGAACACAGATTCTGTTTTGTTTTTGAAAAAGCAGACAAGAGAGGTAAACAGTATTCCTCAATCTTCTTACCAGTTTGGTAATGCCAGTATCGTGAGACCAGTGTCTCACGATACTGGCATGTCATTTCAATCATTTCTGTGATTGGCCCATTTTTTCCAGTTGAAAGTCCCTGAGGTGAACTACACAATCACGTCCATGGTACTACTCCCTCATCCCCATCATGTGTCACTACTCCTTGTACCACCCTCCCTCTCTGCTTCCAGCCCATGCAGGTAACACTGAGCTGACAGCTTTCATTCTGTCTCCCAAAAAGATCACAGGCTGGGCTGTAGCTCAACCATCACAGTCGTCTCCCCTTTGACTGGCTGTCAACTCATGATGCCACTTCAGCAGCAGACAGTGAAACGAGACTGACAAAATTCTCTCACAGTTGATTTTTTTTCCTTTTTATACACAATCACTAATAAAACGGATTAAGAAGAATCTACTGACACGTTACCACGTTACCTCACCCTCCCCGTCCACCTGCTCACACCTGTCGCTGCTTCCTTCATCAGCCACACTTCATCTACATTGGTCCTCTTCCTTTTTTCCAGTGTACTGCCGTGTTCCCAGCTATGATGCTCTTGTCTCTTTCTATGCTAAGTATGCTAAGATTATGCTTCACCTAAAAAGAAAAGGACAACAAAGTGAAGTAAGTGTAAATGATATTTTATATATGATTATTTCTTTCTTTTAAGGAATCCTAACAAGTCTTTCAGTTGATAATATATATATATACAGTAGTGCCTTGACTTACTAGTTTAGTCCTTGACGGAGCTCGTAACTCAAATTACTTTTATGTCAAATCAGTTTTCCCCATTTAAATGAATTGAAATGCCATTAATCCTCTCCGGAAACCAAAAAACACCACAATTTTTTGTTTACCGTATTTTTCCAACTATAAGGCGCACTTAAAATCCTTAAATTTTCTCAAAAATCGACAGTGCGCTTTATAATCCGATGCGCCTTATGTATGAATTCTGGTTGTGCTTACTGACCTCGAACTGATCTTATGGGTACATGGCGCTCAAAAATCTGTCAAAATGTTTTAGCACGACTTTGGTAAGCTACGAAGCTGCGCTGCTTGATGGATTGTTGGAGCATTACGGCCACCTAAGTTTATAAGTTTTCTCCTGTTTATGTTTAAGAAGGCAGGTAAGATACTTGTATTTTATTTTCTTAATGAATAGGTAAGTTAGTGAATTTTCTAAAAGGTTTTGTTTGTTATTTTGGACGTGCTCCCCCAGATACCCATAACCCAGTTTTGTTAATAAATATTTTGTGTTGGTCTGCCATTTGAATCTCTGCTGGACATCCTTGGGAACAGGAAGAGAGGGAGTCACACACTTTATGTTGTGCCATAGATTCCCCTAGTCTGGAGCATAACAGAGAATCTTGACTGAGAGCACACACACGTTGCATGTAGAGTGATTGACACCGCATCAGACACTTCTCCTGCTTTGACTGGTTGTTTTGACCCGGGTGTGGTGGATCTTTACAAATGGCTGAAGAGGCAGAGGGTGGGACCACAGAAGACAGATGATCGTGTTATTCTACTGTCAGGACATAGTGACTGTTTTAATGAATCTTCTGATAAATTCAGCATCGTGTATCATGGACATGCTGATTGCCGGGGATGATAAAAATCTTATTGGTTACTTCAAAGAAGAGTGTTAAAGTTCTTCAGTTTTGCAGGCCACAGGGCTAATACATATAGCTAGCTTTAGCATGATTTAAAGATGGCTTTAGTTAACTAAAGTTTAGAAAGCTTCTGCTGAAACCTAAAATTATTTTCTCAATTCTTTTAGCTTTATTTGGGGGGCATCATTACAATGTACATCATCTACTGTCAGAACACAAATAGCCTGTAATTTTACAATTTGTTTCGGTGGATGCTCTCAGCTGTGGTGATATACAGTATAACAATCCCGCAGCTTCCCATTGCATCAGTGATTTGCTTTTGGAGTTTGGGCGTGCCCTCCATATGCCTCTTCATATATGGCATGACAAGCTCTGAGAAATGCCATGGGTCTTCGTCACGCAACATGTACATATTCTGTAACCAAGTGATGGATTAACAAACAAGCTGAATGAAGTGTAAATGATTCTAACTGATATCAAATCTTTTATTTCCTTCCTCAGAAAAAATAGTCATGTTTTCACAGAAATAGAGCAATATTAATTCATAATCCACTTCTGGTTAACTGTAGAGTTTATTCCAAATGGAGCAGCTCTGTGCCAGCTTAGAAGACAGGCTTCACATCTGTTATTGCATCTCTTCTTCACCTCTTATTTTTAGCATTTGACCTTTGCAGATCAAATTAAAGCAGAGGGGAGGGAGGGGAAAGGCACATTTTGAATTCGGCCATTAATTCCACTGATGCATGCACAGTCATTTAGCTGGCTGGCTGAGGCCCAGGAATCTATCCTTTTGGCTCCAGAGTTACAGCTCTCTGGGAAATGGTTAGCTTGGCTGTGGTAGCTGCAGTTCTGCCAGTGGGCAGTCAGAGTCCTGCGATGCAGGACATACGCTGGAGACTAATACAGAACATATGAGATATACAGCAGTTTTCACTCCAGCCAGTTCACTGTTTGTTTCTGCTGGATTTATCAGATTTTTACTGGAACCAATAAAGGCATGACTGATAACACCGTACTCACCAAGTTTATTGTTGAGATCTGGGTCAAAGGTCAACAGTTAAGCTATTTCTATGCCTGTTGAAAACACTGCGTAACCTCAATTTTGTATGTTGTAAATATCAGTGGATCTTTTGGTAACCTGGATAAACTCTGGTTTGTTTAAAATACAACAGGTCCTACAAATTACAAGCCAAAGAATGACTCATCTGTCCATTTAATTTCTTTTTGGGCTGATTGCCATAATGAATCGTATTATCAGAGCTGCACTGCTGATGGCTTTTTATAGCCGTCACTCACACCATACTCAGGGTTGATTCAATTATCTCAGATAAACCTTTCTGGAACGAAAAATCTGAATTTCCTATTTCAGTGTTCTGCAATCTAGACTCCTATAGAAATGGTATGAGTTAAAAGAAGTACATTGATATGGTAAGGGTAGCCTCTTCATAATGGTTACAATAAAGTGAAATTGAGGGAACAATCATGTTTAATCATGCACAAAAAACAATGTTGAATGTCAGCCAGATTTCCTGTTAAAGTCTGATGTTTTGTTGACTGACCCATCCAGCCCACATTAAACACTTCACTACACAAACTTGGTCACTCTAGAAATGCTACCCAACATCCTTCTCTTCTCCCATCATAATTTCTACAGCAGCTACAGATCTCAATCACTGTTGCTCTTCTGGATAGAAAATAAAATAATGCTCCAATGATGCTTCACTGACCATGTTAGGGATTAGTACCTAAATACTCATGTGAGTTACTAGTTATATTTGATGTTTTTGATTATGGCTGCATTACATACTGAACTTAACCTTAACTTTGAAAAGTATGCTAATTGTCATCTGGATGATGTTGGATGATTTCTTCCATTCTGACATATTTACTATGTTTGGAAACTTGGATTGCTAGAGGGGATCATTTAGTTGGATTAGAAAGTTCAAACTGAATCCATCCACCTGTCATTCTCTATGCAAGGTCACAGGAGCCATTTTTGTGGGATTGTATCTGTTACTAAGACTCTATCTTTTAGTTCCCATTCTGTCTTGCTAACCTGTTGCCACTTCCCAAGTGGTGTGCTCTCGCCAGCCTCTATGTGTTTGTTAGTGTGTGTGGTTATTCCAGCCTTTTTAACTTTGTTGCATTTTAGCTACTTTCTTGTTGCTCTATTCAGTGTAATGGATTTTCCCTCTCCCCTGCAGTTCAGCCTGCTCTGGCTCTAATCCCTGTCTCCATTCCCTCATCGTGCCAGCTCTGTTTCTCTGCACTGCTTTTCCAGATTCTCATTTTGGACTTACCTCTCCTTGCTTCAGAGCCCAGCAGCTTCACTACCAGCCCGAGCTGCAGGTTCCCAGCCTCCAGCCCAGCCCTCCCCAAGACTGCATGCTCTCTTCCTTCAAAATAAAATCCTGCAGCCTGTCTGAGTCTGCATTTGGATTTAGCAGTTCAGCCCCCACGTAACAATTTGACACTCTAGTTATTTACCACAAACACACAAACAGACCTCCACAATGCTTCGTGAACACATCCCTGAATGTGCAGGAGCTGCCTATGACTGGGCAAATATCTTTATATCAGTGCTAATGTTAGCAAGCTAACTAGCTTACACTGTCTGTAAGTATGTCACAGATAGAAGTGAAATGTAGCTTAACTAATAAGGCGTTTACTTATTGTGACCATCATGAAACAAGAGCTTTATTTTATATTCTTTAATGTCTTTTATTCCAGCCAGAGAGTGAAGTTCAAAGACCTTCAGACAGAGAGAAAAGAAGGTCCTGAAACCATGTTGACTGATGAGCCTCACCAGAAAAAGGTTGAGAGGCCCTTATCTGAAGAGAGTGAGAAGGAGAGAAGATGAGGGGAGATGGACAAAGATGAGTGTGGAAGTGGGGGAGGGCTGGTTGGATGGAGAAGAGAGGTGTAGGAGGAGGTGGCTTGAGGCTGGGATTTACAGGAAGGCCGCCAAGAAGAGTCCAGCCTTCTCTTGACTTGTGTTTTTCTTTGCACTCCACTTTTGCTGCCAGTGCTTTACTACAGCAAGACGCGAGTTTATGCAAACCATTTGAGACTGGAAGAAATACAGATCAAATTTGAATATTTACATATATTTGCTTTGAAATATGAGGCGAATAACCAAAACAAAATCCTACAACACCCACACAACTGACAGAAACAGTTAAACTCATTTTTTCAGCTGTTTTCAACTGAAAACTGTCATTTTAAGCTATATTTGAATAATCCTGTTTTAATTTACTTAAAGATATTCAGTATAAACTTTCACAACCTGGCTTTGGGGCCATGGACACGTCAATTTCAATGATTTAACAAAAACAGTGTATTTAACAAAGCAAATGGAGAAAAGATATGGAGTATGAATATCAGTGGACTCAGCAGTGTCAGGTGTGCATGATGGAGAGAATACTGTGTGTATGTTTGAAGGTGCATAAAAGAATGAATTAATGCTACTGTTCTCACATGACATGCAGGGTAACTGCAAGAAAACAAAAGGAGAAGAATGAGACAAACCAAACTAGAAAAGGAAGCGTATGAGTCATAGGACGTCATCTTTACAGGCCCCGGTGTAACCAGGAGGCACTAATCAACAGCTTTACCAGCAAAGAAATGCATGGAACTAACAGGAAACAGTAGAGGCACCACAATACATGTTTTTATTTTCTATTACAACACTGGGACACCCACTGACAGATGGTGAAAGGGATTGCCAACCATGCCAAAAATGGCACTACACTGTGCCCCATTCCTAGAATGTTCCATTTTCATTCCCACTTAAATATCCTTCAAAACCAAGTGTGCTGTAGCTAGTCGTAGAAGGATCCACTGATTTGGTTATTCCTGCAAGTCAAGAACATTGACTTTTGACACATTTGTGTTGCTGAATAAAAGCAAATAGTCTCAAAGAAACAGAAAAAAGTGAAATAATTAATCTTACCAATACTGGTACCCATGAAATCAAGACCTTGAAATTTCTTGGATTTAAGAAACAAACAAAGATATCATTGAAAGGATTTAGATGTTACCTACTGGAATATCTTGTAACGATTCACCCGATCGTTGGCCAGGGAAAAGTCACACGCAAATTAAAGGCACGGGCGGATCAGCCGCAAAT
>JBAJHX010000053.1:24526127-24540922 GCA_037176925.1 Amniataba percoides | reverse complement strand
AAAGCAGGGATTCATTTTAGAAATTGTAATGTTTGTGAGAGGCTCAGAGCAAAGCAGGGCTGTAAGGATGACATGTGACTCCCAGGTCTGTTTTTATTATTAAAGGATTTAGAGATTTAGAGGAAGGAGGGGTAGGTGTAGTAGGCTTAGCTGAAGGGTTTGTTTCTAGCCTTAAACACTTGTCCCCTAAGTTTGAGAGATGGGCAGTGTGTTCTACTTTGGGACAGGGACTGGACGGACAACAAATGTCATATTACAATTTTTTCTTTGGCTTTATATGACTTTCCCTCCTTTTCTTACTATCAGTCTCTGTGCAGGCCTCCATAACAACGATGGGTTGTAGATGCAATATCATAGAGCTGCACTCTTTATTTCAGATGTTACTTATTGAACAATGTGCATGATTCTTAAACCGAAAACTGGAGATTTTGATCCACAGGTAAGTTTCTTCAATCTCTTTTCCGCATACAGTCTCTGAACATCATAGTGATACTTCATCACACCATCTTAAGCAGTGTTCTTTCTTTAATTTTATCTTACCTATAGGAGTGACTGCTATATTTATGTTTTGGGAACAAAGGAGATGAACATCCTCAGAGTCATGTTGAATTTCTGGAGATTCTTGATTGAAAGCTGACAGAACATTTCATGACTCTCTTTATTGATCAGCAAAACAAGTCATACTGCTCACTGAATACCCATTTCTGCTTAGGAATATTAGAGTCCTCTCTAGTAGCACAACAAATTTTCCCATTGCCTAGTACTACCTCCCTGGAAAGTGAGCTGATTAGCATCCAGGAAAAAAAAAACCTTGCCTTGAAAGAAGCTGATTGTGATGTTCTCAACCTCTGAACAGATAAAGTTGCTGCACCTGATTTCCCTCTCCTGTATGATGGCACTTCATATTCTAACAACGTTTGGCTCAACTTAAGGCTGTGATTCTACATTCTCAACAATGAACATGGTGAAAACCAACTGACTCACCAATAAATACCTGCACATGTGTTATCATACCTTTTGTGCCAATGTTTAAGGTCCTGGTGACAGACTCAAGGTGCCAGAATCTCTCATTAAGCAACAGTGTTTGACACAATGTGAAATAGCTCTGGACTTATTAAGGATGGTTTGTTTAATTTCTGGTGGGTGGGTGAACCAGTTGGGAAGATGTTTTATATTGTTGTTCAATTTTATCTCATGCATTGGAGGAGCAGAAAAATCCTAAAATTTTACAGTGCATGGTCCATGATGCTTAACTATCAAGAACTATTCTCTAAGTATACAATTAACAAGCACTCCTTGGGATCAGATTTAAAATACCATTCTTAATGTTGAACACAGAATACTGCAAGACAGACAGTGTCGTATGATAAAGAAGTATTTGCCTCAAGAATGAAAACTTGGGATAGGGATATATCTGAACTGGTTTAGACTGACTGAATGCAATTTGGGATAATTTTGCTGGTGCTTCAAAAAAAAGTAGAAGAAAAGTAGTACAAAACAATAAGAGGGGTGTCCCGAATGGAAGAAGTTGTCTACACAGCCTCAACAGGTCATCACCATTTGAGCAGGTTGAAATTCTTCAGCTGCTGCAGGAACCTTCGTGGTGAGGAAGCTGATGTTCAGCTCCCACTTGAGGTCCTGGGTGATGATGGAAGTGCAACTGTGTGTGAAAGGGGTAGAAGGGTAGGTAAAATAAGTGATTACAATTTATATCTATCCTTATCAAGCATTAATTTTGATGTGTTTGACATGACAACAATGCCAGCAATTGTTGAATTATCTCATATATCAATTCTGTGTAACAGGCTGTGCACATTTAGACGAATGACATTTCGACCAAATTAAGATATAAAGTCTTCAAATGGCATTTGAATGTATGTGTGCAAGTCAGTGGATGTCCCGCAGCATTTTTTTCCACTATAAAACTTAAGATTTAAGAATTGAAGGAACATGCTAGAGAGAAAGATTCTGCTACTGAATTTCTTTATAGTAAGATTGATACTAGCCATTTTTAGACTTGAATTGATTTTACACAAAGTTTGATTATTTTAAGTGATAAGCGTTTGGATTTTTATGATTTTTGCTAATAGAATAGAATTACTTTATCCATGTAGTTAAATCTGTGCCTCAGTGAAGCAGTCTATTTCCTTTCTCAACATGTTTGGGACTTCTTGTCTTCTTACCGTTGTTCTTTTATTTCATATTGCATGACACAAAAACAAGCCATTATCACTGATCTTCACTTATAAAGCCCTTTCATCTTTGCAACATTAATAATTGTGAGATTGTTGTAAATATCCAAACAGGAACAAATTGTTCAAATGGCTGGAGGGGACAAAGCCAAATATAGGTCAAAGAACAGATTTACATTAAGCCTGTTCCATATGTATGCTGATTTAAGGGTGTACAAATTCACTTGGAGTACAAAGGGTAATCATGCAAGTGTCGTGGTTGATTTTCTTCTTCTTCGTCTGCCTCAGCAACTTCAACTTTAAAGAGATAAACATTAATAATTTCATAGGAACACAAAGATACAGAAGAATGAAACTCTTCTTCATTTAATGCAAAGTACTTTTTTTGGCAACAACAATATTTCTCACAGTATAAGTTTTTAAACTTTTGGTGTTACTCCCTTTCTCATGGGTTGGATTATTAGATTGTCCATTATCAAAACCCAAAACTTTCTAATTGTTTATGAATTAAATTGCCATTACACTTGCAGAAACCAGAAGGTGCTATTACACAAAGAAAGCCCCTGACCACAAGGGACACCTATGTGAACTTCATCATACACTCCTGTGGGAAAGAAGGACATAGATACATAGATACTACTCCTTGGAAGAAGCTTCTTCAGTTCTTAACTGAAGGACTGAAGAAGCTCAGAGATAAGAGGTGAAATGTCGTCAGGAAAGTCCAGTTGACTTTCTTCAAGCTTTTAGGTTTTACCATGACCTGGATGATGGAGAATGTTCTCAGACAAAACAAAACAATGCCAACCACGACTCTGAGGCAACCAACTCATATAATTATAATGACTGTAGGTACAGGTAGTCAAGTTAATATTACATTTCAGATACATTCCCAGATAGAGATATCTACTCTTTTACAGTAAAATCATACGAGCCACAGGACAGTTTGAGCATTACATGTACTAACCTCTGCTCACACACTGTTATTTGCAGCAGTATGGACAGAGCCCCTGACTTTTAAAGGAAGCTCACAATGGTATACTGGAGTTACGGGACACACACCTCATAGACCAACTTATAAAAAACACATCCTGCTCTGTCTAATTTATCTTTCTGCGATGATTATCATAATTCCTTTTCTGTCACTTACCAGCCAGAGAATGACTTCTTGAGACAAAGGCTTTAAGGTCATCATCTGTCATATTTGTGGGTAAACTGGAGGCATTGCATCTTGGGGCTGCAGCAACACATTTGGTGGTCCCCTGAGTGGACAGTTATTGGGGTAACTCCTGTTGACTCCTGTAAAGCAGAGTTCAGGCCAAACCGAACTCAGGGAGGTGTTTATCTCAGTTTTTATGCCTGGAGGCAATAGAGAGGGCTATCATGGTTTTAGTTTGTTCATTCCATTACAGTTGTCTGAGATAGTAGGCAGACGTTCGTTTGTGTGACATATTCCATGCTTTGCAGGTGTACTGGAAGACGGATGAGACAAATTGGGAATGTCTGCATGAGGATGCAAGATATGGACTTGGCTGTAGCTTTCCTTAAAGAAAAGAACTCCACTCACCTTGAAAAGTAGTCCTGAAAAAAGAAGTAGGTAGAGATTTCGGCTGGTGTCCTGGGGAGGGAATCCATCAGATTCATCCCTAGCATTACCCAGGGGCAACAACCCACTGATTGTTGTAGTTCCACTGCCGGCTTATGACTTTTGGGGTTGTTCAGTTGGCAGATTGGCAGTTTATCACATACTGTTTGACTTCCCAACACAGTATTAGACAGGAAACAAGACACTGCATCCTTTGATCCTTTGGTTTTGTATTGTCTGAGATGGCCAGCAAGAAGATTTTGATAGGATGATGTCAGGAGCTGTTATCGAAGACACAGGTAGGTATAGCTGGTACATGTTTTTGTAACAACTGTACTGTCTCCTTGACAGCAAGTATCAACTTCATCATTACATCACAACTCTGGAGATGTAGGTGTAGTCCACAGGTTTAATAACGTATGAAGATGTGAAACTATAACAAAATGCAAATGCAAAATTAATACAACCAGGCATAGCAACAACTGAATTGCCATCACAAACATATACAGTCAAAGAGCATGATGTTTCAAATAACGAAAAGCACAGAAAAATGAAGAATACCTGAAGAAGAAGAAAGCAGAGAACCTGACCACCTGACACCTTGATGTCCACGTCAGGGTGTACTTGTGTGCTTGACAGTGGCGTTGTGGTCAGAAAAGGCAAGGCTGAGACAGTTTAATCTGAGATACTTGAGGAAATTCAGGGTATGCCCCCAAATAATTTGAATTTTGAAGCATCCTGACAGTGAACATCACTGCTTGGTATGGAAACAGCACTGAACAGGACAAGGCCCTGCAAAGAGTGGTTAGTTCAGTTGAATGTGCAATAGGAACACCATGGTAAACCAGACAAGTACAGATGATTTAGATCCTAATATTTTAATATTTGTACTCATATTTTAAATTCATCCCTCCAGCAATGTCCAAATGGGGTGACAGTCCTTTTTATGTCTGATGTTTTTCACTTTAAAAACACCCTTTAATGTATATTCATCCTGAGTGAATTGTATTCACGTTTAGGGAACGACAACGTAACGCTTTAAAGCTCTATTGAACCTTCAATATCTTCATCTCCATCACTGATTTGCTTCCTATTAGAAAATAACATGCAAGATTCACAGTGACGTGCCCGCTCAAGGTATGTGTGCTGTGTGAGTGGAGGTTGGATGTGTATTGTCTGCACTGTAATGTCTGTACTGTGGCCTCTGGATTTCCTCCCCGCTGTTGCAGATTGACAGAAAAGATAATATAAAGCTGTAATGCTGCTGTTGTGAGAAATCACGTCATCAAACTCAACTACTATCATTTTCTTTTTTTTCCAGCTGCACAACTCCCCGTGAGCTAGCATCCTCTACCACTAACTTCCCGCTGACAGACTCCACTGGTTCAGGGAGGGAGAGGCCCTAAAATGACAAACACAGCATAGGAGAGATAAGAACGGTAAACTACGGCAGCCACTCTGTTACTCTCCTCAACAGCTATGACCAGGCCTTGATAAGGCTGTATATGCACCATGGTTTTTGACCAGCCTCACTGGCAGCTTGACTGGAGGCTTTTTATTGAAGTGTATATTTTACATCCTCAGTTCATATTAACAAACAAATATGCAATTAATCAAATCATCACTAGCTGACAAAGTAAACCACAGTGAGCTGTGATTTTTAGGGTCAATGAGGGTCAGGTACTCTTGCTCTGTTGCCTGCCTTGTCCAGTTAGAAATCAATACTTTTATTTATTTAAATTTTTTTTTTTTTAAAAAAAGGTCCTCTCAGGATTAACAAAAAATCCTAGTTAAGCTAACTGCTTGATTTTGAGAATTTAGAGTCAGTTCATTATTTATTTAAAGTAATGAAATAAAGTGTTTTGCATTTTTTTTCCTGACTTTTATTGTCTTTACTCATTCACAGCAAAACAGTTTTTTGTGACTGTAGTTGGTGAGAGAGAGCAAAAGAAAAAAAAATCACCACATGCAACTTAGTTAAGTTACCATGCCCCCTCATGTACAAAGATTGTCTGGTGTCAGGATGATGTCCTTTTTGAGCTTTTGTGGCTCACTTACTACTGCTCAGTAACCTTTGACCTCTCCCCACTGGATGTTTTGAGTGGTTTTGATGCAGTGTTCACAGAGAGTTATTTTGTCTGTTTATGGTGTCTCAGAAGAAAATATGATGAATATCCCCAAAAGTAGAGGTTTGAGAACATGTGGACACACAGGATAAAAAAACTAGAAGAACTCTAGACTATTTTACTCAGATGCCAGATCACTAGATATTAAGATAACACCAGTAGAAGAGGGAAAAAAAACACAGGATTCAAGATTCAAGATTCCTGTATTTGTCCCACAACGGGGAAATTTACAGCAGCAAAAACACACAGAGGAAAAGACAGTAAGAAATGCAAGGATAGAAAAAAAAAGTAATAATAATAATGAAGTAATAAAATAATAATAAAGTAATGAAATAAGAATAAAAAATATATTTAAAATATAATAATCCAAGATAAATAGGTAATCAGACTGTTTGTATACTTGTACATAGTACAGAGAGGAGTTTGTCTGAAGAATATACATATCAGAAATATACAATATTCAGGTGTGTGCAAAACAGTGAAATGACACTGTAATGTTATTGTGTGAGTCCAGTGGTAAAAAACTTATTTGTTTATGTCTGCTAGTCAAGTGGGCATTATGTTTTTTGTGCAGTTTGACAGCAGCAGCCGGGAAAGTGATCTGTGATACCTCTCCTTCACACAGTGTGGATGGAGCTGCCGCTCACTGAAGGAGCTGCCCAGTGCTGCCAAAGTGTCTTGCAGAGGGTGGGACATGTTGTCTAACATGGATGACAGCTTAGCCATCATCCTCCCGTTTCCCACCACCTCCACTGAATCCAGGGAGCATCCCAGGATAGAGCTGGCCCTCCTCACCAGTCTGTCCATTCTCCTCCTGTCCCTGTCGGTGATGCTGCTGGACCAGCAGACTCTCCATAAAAGATGGCTGATGCCACCACAGAGTCATAAAAAGTCCTCAGTGGTCCCTGCACTCCAAAGACCTCCCTCCTGAGCAGGAACAGTCTGCTGTTGCCCTTCTTGAAAAGGGCGCCTGTGTTGTGTGTCCAGTCCAGATTGTTGTATACTGTTGCTATTGGAGTCTGACCTTTGCTCCATGAGGATGGGTAGGTGGTAAAGAGTTCCTTTCTGTCTACTCCCCTCCTGCAGACTCACCCTTTAATTTTCTCATTCATACAATTAATATCAAAGCACATACTAAGATAAATCTACAAGACAAAATCTAGAATCTATTGATTGACATTATGCAGCGACTCTGTACATTGGTGAACAACTAAGTGCAGTGGAACTCTTCTGACAATCCAATAAATGACATATCATACATTACTGTGGTGATCTATGTTTAAATAAAAATCTTTGGCCCATTTACAAGTGCAAATTTTTCAAGTCATTAGTGTTGGGTTGGACTATGGTCTATCGGTAAAATATACCATTTCAGTTTGATCCACAATTTTGTGTTCATCTATAGTTGCTGCTCCCTGTGTCATGCCACAGACCAACAGTTTACAGCTGACTACATAGACTTCAAAACCTAATTTGTAATCTAAAGTCAGATTCTACCAGTCAGTATATGCACACAAGGTTGACTTGAAGGTTTGACTGAATGACAGACTGTCAGTCTGAGTACAAGATCCAGTGCAGATTCTAGCCATCATGGGTCTCAAGGAGTGAATCATACAATGTTTTTTATTTTAAAATGTCACCTAGTCAGGACAGAATATAATGATAATGAAATGTGTGACGATTAGCTCCTTCAATTTGGTAGTAACAAATGAATGTAAAATATAATAAGAATAAAGAATAGAAAAAAGTAATAAATAATTATGTTAACTCTAACAGTGACTTTATATTAAAAGAAAAAAAAGAAAAAGCACACCAGACTGTTGCTGTTCATAAAGGCCATGGTGATGCTCTTGAATGGATCAAGGTGTTGCCTCCCTTGAAGAGGAAGCTGAAGGATGACGATGCCTGTCAGGTTGATGTCCATGGCCAGGAACACAATGTCTGGTTGAATGAAACTGTCCTGTATTCCAAGACTCTGTGTCAGTGAAACAAAGGACAGTTCTTCGTATTTCACTGGAAACTGATACAGTACAGAGGCCGTCTGGTTTATTATCCATTGCCTGTAGCTTGGCTACCAAGATGCTTGGCAGAGAAGATCCATGGGACCGGGACCATATCCAGTGTTCAGTCCCTCCATATGTACCTCAGCCTTTTGATCCCATGTTGAGGTGGCTGCATAGATGGGAACAGAGATGGTCTTGTCTGTCCCTGTGGTCGGTAGTCATATCTGCTGTTTGTCCCTTCAATCTTTTCCTCAATATGTACTCTGATATTTATGTATGAAAATCCCAAAGTCAAATGACATCAGCCATCATTGTGTAAATAAGGCTAAATTTGCATTAATTTGTAGGGCTAATGAGGAAGCAAGAAGAAGTCTAGAATTTTTACAGTCAACTGACTATTTATCATTTGTATTATTTAGAAGGTTTACCTTTGTTTAACTGCATTAGGGTACGATAACTTGGGCACAATAATGCTGCTGATGTAACACCAAGATCAATGGCTTTGCCACTTGATAATACATACACAAAATACTCAAGTTATTTACTCTGGATAATTAATGAGGCACTAGCCAGTCACAGGTTAGAATAAATTGATTGGACCAATCCAATATGAATAATGTGCAAATTATGCTCAGTGCAATTGCAAAATTAGATATCCCAGATATAATCTGCATATCAACCGTTAAATGAACTAATGTTATTCCTGCTAACAGGAGTCAGTACAGTTTCTAAAAAGAGGACATTAAGACATTTATAATTACAAAATTTACATTTGAACAAAATGTAATCCTAAATGTAACATGTTTTCTCCACTGTGCAGGGTGTAATACACATTTAAGTCTGTAGGGGACACTGTGGGACTTTTTTTAAAATTAGTTGTGCAGCAAATTCATAAAATTAGTCTACGATCTGGGAAGTCATATTTCACCACAGTGTTGGAATGAAAAGCACTTTAGTCCATCGCCTGGGTCGATACCTGAACTACAGAATCATTCCTCTGTTCCATTCCGCAGTGACTGTATAAGCTCTGCATTAATGAACTTAAATTAAACAGGCGTAGCAAACAGGAATAATACAGAACAATTAGCCATTGAGATTTCCAATTATGTTTAAAAGGTAGTCAACCTACTGGCCGACATGCCTACGGTTGAGACTTCCTCGATTACATGTAAGGACAGGGAGAAACTCTTCAACAATGGCACTCTACTGAATCAAAATGACACTTTACTCCTGATAAGAAAACATATTCTGTCATGTTTTGTTCAAAGTTCATTAGTAAACAATAAAATGTCAGCTAACAGTTTCACAACGTGACCACGTGTCCTACTGTACATTACATGCACATTTTACATCATAGGATTTTTCCTTTAACTATGATATCCATCCACTTTTCATCATGTGAGTTATCAGGAATGTCATTTTGATTTGAATAAGGCATTCTTTACTTCACCTGTTGTTTAACCTAAAGGTGCATGTCAGTACTGATTTTTATTTATTACAACCACTATGGCTGTGAGTGTGACTATTAATAATATATATTTCTGGTCAACATGACTCAAACTAACAATGAATGTATTCTACTAACAACAACTGTGTGTGTATTCAAGCATGATATATCCTCCTCCTCCATGCCATAGAGCTCCATTGTTGTCCAAAAGCTATTATCATATTAATGACTCACACTGTTGCACTGGATCTTCCCTCATTATCATGAGCACAAACATTTATTTTGACTCAGTCTCACATACACAGTCCTGCTGGCCCAAATACTTAGTAGAGCAGCAAATGTGGATTACTTTGCCACCGGAAATAGTCCCTAACAACTGCATCATGTCTTCCTGTTTGAATAACTTTTGATAAAAACTAAACACAACCATCTGTTTCAGGAAATTAGTCCTGATAAAGATGAAACTATGTATAGTATTTGTATGGTGTTTTATTTATATTATGAATCACTGATTCTTGAGAAGTGGGGAAAAGTAGGGTGCAATACTGAAAACTCTGAGAACCCACACAGGCACAGGGGGAACATGCAAACTCCACACAGAAGGGCCCCTGTCAGCCGTCAGGACTGAACTAACAACCATCTTGCTGTGAGGCAACAGAGCTGATCACTACACCACTGTGCTGCCACAGGAAATATAAATAAAGATGTAAAATGTTCTAAGACTATGAAACGTATCATGTCTAAAGGACTTCTTGCAACATCCCACCTCTGCAGAGTGCATCAGTGTCAGGGTGACTGCTGCTCCTGATTTCAACTCAAATCAAATATGAACCAATCCATGTGGTAGATTAGTGTGACATCAGCAATAATGCAGCCATTGTATTGGACCATTATGGTGAAAGGGGAGCTAAACCAGAGCGCAAAGCTTCAGATATACCAGTTAATCTACATTCTCATTAAACTGCTCATGAGCTCTGGGTAGTGACCTAAAGATTTATATTGTCGATACAAGTGACTGAGTTGAGTTTCCTCCATTTCCTCTTCCAGAATGGTTGGTTTTAGCCTTAAAGATAGGGTGATGGGCTTAAACAGTTGTTGTTCCTTCATGTCAAAAGCAGTCAGTTGAGGTGGCAAGGGCATCTGGATGCCTACTGGTTTTTCAGGCATTTTCCAAGTATGAACATGGAACATGCTAAGTGGAGGGATATCTACAGTAGATTACCATGAACACCCTGTATGCCACTGAGACCAGGATGACCAACGGTTATGCCCTGCATTGAGAGAGGTACATATTATATATTGCCCTACCCATTTTTTCATTTTTTTCTGCTTTTATTTGCTATAAAGTTGAACTTGTTCTCCACTTTACAGAACATGTGTGAGGATGGCCTCTTTTTGTTCCCTGTTCCTTATTTCTGTCTCCAATCAATTTGATTCATTATAACTGGCCCACTTTTTTGCACACACAAAAAGAGACACAAACACACACACACACAACATATGATAATAATCTAAGTATTTTTGTGGTGAATCCTTGAGATGAGGAAACAATAAAACTGTTACATGCAGCACAGACAGACAAAAATTGGTTACTGCCACTGTGCTATGTGCATATATCTGCATGTCTGTCCGTAAGCATCGTGTATGTATTTGCACCTGTGTTGCATTATTTCTTTTATCCAAAAGCAGAAGAGAAGGAAGATAACATCTCTTGCATTATTTTAAATTTGCATTATAGCATCATAGAAATATTCTTCGCCTTTGGAAAGAATATCTTCCAAATTCAGTGACATTACAATAAAAAAACACCAGGATCTAAGAATCATTCAGCATTAATCAAATAGAAGGACAGTGGCTAAATGGATCAAAATGTACTCCACTAAATGGATCAAAATGTATTCCACTAAATGGATCAAAATATATTCCACTAAATGGTGTCTGATTGTACTACCTCTCACATTCTCACATCGAATGGAACTGGTAGGTTGCTTAACTTGAAATATGTAGCTCCTAAACTTTTCATCATCCTTATATTACGAAAGTCTTTGGTGGTTAAAGTATTCAATGGATCTTTTCATTTTGTGGTCATTTTGGCTGCCCATGTGGGCAGAGGTGGTGGTGTTTTACATCACATTAGGTACATCCCAACCACCTCACTCCCTGCTGGAAGGAAGCTAAATCAACAGCAAGTCCCAGCACTAATTTCCAACACACAGGCACCCATTAGACTGACTATTAGAAAATGACACAAATATCCAATCATGGTGCTGTTTTCTTAAGTGGGTCATTTTTTAATATCCTGTTAAAAACTCAATATAGTACTTTTAAGTTATTGGACTGGCGGACACTCACTATACAGTAGATCAATTAATAAAAAATAATTAAATATTATTGAAATATTAACAATACCTACTTTCAATTTTTTTTTCAATTACAACTACTTAGTTGAGACTTAAGCCCAGTTTACACTCTTTTATTTTACAGATTTAAAGCACAGTCACTACTTATGTTTGCCAGGTCTGCTATGTAATTTCATTCTCATGATAGGTTTCTCATTTTTCTTAATGAATATATTTTCAGACATTTCCATCAAACACTGTGAGAGTCAATACACTCTCTCAGCTTCCAACTCTCAGCTCGCTGCTCTCAGTTCCCACCCTCATGAACCAAGCCCCACCCACTATTTTTTTCCACCTGATTTGCTAGCACCTGTTACTTCAATGCGCCCATGTGATTGGATGCTACGTGTCAGAAAAGTAACTTCACTCTTACTGCTTTGTAGGTTTCTCATTCGTGATTACAGCCACCTGGTGTAAGCTTGAATTTATGTTGATCCTAATGCAGTCCAAAGTTTGATGAATATAAATGTAACGCTCAGTTGTTCATCAGTGTTGCAGAAAACATCTGGATCGAGTTGCAGCAGTCAACGTGTCAGATGGCAAGACCCTGGATCAGAACCTATGGTGCCTGATTTTGAGCAGGTCATCTGGTGTCACATCCAGGTTTCCTGCAGCCTGAGTCGGGGAACCACAGAGTTCTCAGTGATAATGGAGAGATCATGAACAGGTGATTCCTTCCATATAAGGAAGAGCAGGTCCGTTGTATCAAGATTTAGCTATGGTGGTGTGCAGACATCCACCAGGACATATCAACTCAGAGATTTATGTTTCCACATGGGTTTTTGACCAGCAAAAAAAATACAAGAACACAATCTTTATTTCTCCCACAGAGGGGAAATTTTACATGACTTATATGTGGTACAGGTCAAGTGTCATCTGCATGGCTCTGGTAATCTCATAATAACTGAACAAAAAGAAACTGTCCCAGAGGGGACACCAGTACTGAAGGTACAGGGTTCAGATACAGACCTTTTCCAGATGACCTTTCCAAAAGACCTCACTCATTTCTGGCATGCCGCTTGATGTCATCGATGTAGAGGAGGTGACTGATGGTTTACCCACTTTGAAAGTGGTATCTGCAACCACTCTTTGAGATGATCTAGCTGATGGTGTTCGGACCTATGCAGAACAGCAGTGGGGATCGTTCTTGAGTTCTTGACAAAGGCTCTTTGTCCAGTAGATGTTGCACATTTCCAAGAATTCCAGTATCTCCATGTGACACTGAGTCAAAGATTTTCTTGTAAACTGTCCAGGTGGTGCACAGGTCTGCTTGGACTTTCAGTCTTGGGTGACTCCTCTATTGGCCAGTAGCTGGCAATTGGTTCTGCTGGTTTTCCTGCCAATTCCTCACTGGACCCTGCTCACGTATTGGGCAATATGCCTATTCATCTTAAATGCTATGACCACATACTTTCATTTCATAAATAAGAGCTAGTATGAGTAGAAACAAAGTTCTGAGAAACTGAGACAGGGACAGTATAGAGAGAGAGAGAGAGAAGGATTTAAAAATATGTAAATTAGATGACAACTTTTCTGTCTGAATGCTGTAGTCAGTGATAATAAGAAGCAAGATAAAACAGAAAAAGGGATACTCAGCCCTGACAAGTTTGACAAAAAGTCCACGAAGGACTCCTGTGAAAGAGTTTGTCTCATATAATGAATCTGCCATCTCAAATTGGCTGGCTTTTTACTCAGTTGGCTATAGAATTTGTTGGCCCTGTAAATTAATAATGTGATGGTGATGGTAACGGCCTAGAATAGCAGCTCATTTCCACTGACTGTTTAAGAATCACACCTCAACCATGGGAGGAGGAGGATTCCTAAAGCTTTCCTAAAGTCTTCAAGAATGCAATCTCTCAACTCTACATTGGTTTTAGATTCCTTTGCAACAACCCTTGATTCATGTAAACCTGGCTTGCCAAAGAACAGGGGTCTGAAACCCGTGGCTCTAGAGCTGCATGCAGGTATTTCATCCCTGCTGTGGCTCCTTGGGGCTTAAAAAAAGGGAATAAATAATGGCTATCTAATTTAATTCAATTTAGATGTACTTTATTTTAATTAGTTAGTTTCTTCAATGTAATTCTAATTTTGTAGACTGAGGTGATCTTGAAAGTGTCACCTGCTGTCATGAGGCAAGCTACCCTTTCTAAACTTTTCAACTTGGATAAGCATGGATGAATCCCAAAACAGAAAAGTTTCTGATGAAAATAGAACACTTAATGCAGACATTCATTTCTTTCCACTGCTGACGAGGCTGGTTTACCTGCATGCCTCATGTACGGTGAAAAATTAGCAAGATCAAAGTGAAATCTTACAGCCCTGATATGGACACTGTGCAGTGAAGTTCAGGAGCACAAATCACATTAACCAGGCGAAATAAATAATTTAATGGCTGTTATTTTGCAAATATATTGCTGCGTTCCACAAAAGAGGCTACAAAATGTTAGCTCAGTTTGATGCTGCTGATTTACTGCGAACCAGACACGGGTTACTGTGGGCTGTAACCAACAAGCAACAAAAGCCCCACTTCAGTAGTCGCACACATACATGTGTAGCACTAACATCACACACCATCCGCCCCCTCGCTTCGCTCCTGCTCCCTAACTTGGGGCACACAGGTGACTCTTGATCAATCAGGGACCACTATTACACACACTTACAGACAATGGCTGCACAACTGTCTATCAGAACTGTGATGTGTTCACTTTCACACTGTAAATCTCATAACATGACAACATGTTACTCAGTTGAACTCTTGACAATAAAACACATTATAACAGTCAAGCATGAACATGTCACCCAGTCCATTACAATATACAGTATTTTATATTGGACCATGAACTGATAGTTATATTCTGGTTGACAGCTGACTGCAGTATGCACTTGAGGAGATCAAAT
Organism: Amniataba percoides; assembly: GCA_037176925.1. NCBI lineage: Eukaryota > Metazoa > Chordata > Actinopteri > Centrarchiformes > Terapontidae > Amniataba > Amniataba percoides. The sequence goes on along the minus strand of JBAJHX010000053.1, from coordinate 24,526,275 downwards.
ATGAGAAAAAAAAGGATGATGGCACACCAAAGTAGACTTAAATCATTACCGTATTTTTCAGACTGTAAGGGGCACTTAAAATCCTTAAATTTTCTCAAAAATCGACAGTGCGCTTTATAATCCGATGCGCCTTATGTATGAATTCTGG
>JBAJHX010000053.1:24507186-24517329 GCA_037176925.1 Amniataba percoides | reverse complement strand
GGATCCGCCTTCGGCATCGCCGGCCGCCAGAGCCAGAGGGACTTCGCCGTTGCCGGCCGCCAGAGCCAGAGCCAGAGCCAGAGGGACTTCGCCGTCGCCGGCCAACAGAGGGGCTTCGCCATCGTCTCTGGCCGCCCGAGCGCCTTCGCTGCCAGATTCCACTCTTCATGGGCGCCACCGGTCACCACGGGATCCACGTCTGCCTGGGCGCTGCCGGCCACCACGGATTTCATGTCTTCGCTGGCGCCGTCGGCCGCCTCAGGGTCCACGTCTTCGCCGCCGTCGTTGACCACCTCATGGTCTACGCCTTCGTCGTTGCCACGGCCACCTCAGGGTCCACACCTTCGCCTTCGACGCCGGCCGCCACAGGGTCCATGTCTTCGTCATCGCTGCCGCCGGCCGCCTCAAGGTCCACACCTTCGTCGCCAGCCGCCTCAGGATCCATGCCTTCGTCGCTGTCGTCGGCCGCCTATGTACTTACTAAGAACTGATACTGGTGCTTGTTCTTGGACTTAAACAGTTCTCAGAGATGTGAAATTGCAGGCCCACCGCTGCAGGCAATGCAAGACTTCGTGCTGGCAATATCACATTTGATAATGTCGCTTGTTGGAACTGTAGAGATAGTCTTATTTTACTCTATCCTAAAGGTTGTCTCTTTTTTTGATTTGTCAGGCACAGTGGTCCTCCGGTCCAAAGTCTCAGTGCATTCTGCTGTGCTGCTAATCCTGTCTCACATCTTCATGAATAAGTTCCCGTCCATGGTCCAATATACAAGGGTACCAGTGTGTTTCCATATAATCAAGCTGCTTATCCACTTTGACAGCCTCTTTTTGTAGTTCCTTTCTTTTGTCATGTGTTCCACATTTTCTTTTAGCTCCTCTTGGCAGTTATGTTGGTTCTGACTGGAGGTTAGTCGGCTGGGGTGAAGACTGGGTGCTAGCAGGCTAGTTGCAAGCAGGCTGGTAACTGAGGAGACCTGATGCAGAGGCCTGTGTTAATTGCTGGAAATCTGGGCAAAGAAGCGGAAGGCTAGCCAGAGAGTGACAGATAGAGAGGCCAGAGAAGCTAACAGTTCCTCCCTTAATCTGGGTAGCCACGTTGCTAGTCCAGACAAATGGCAGAGCTTGAGTGGAGCAATGGATTGCACCGTATGGATTTTGGATGTGCCTCCACTTCCTTCCTGGAGCAGTTTCTGTCCTGTGGGTCCATGTTGGTTAGTTTGTACCGTCAAGTGTGAGGCAAGGTTGGACACACACAGACAAACTAACGCAGCATTCTTGTTCCCTAAACCAAGTCCTTGGCAAGATTTGGAGAGATTGGTGTTTGTTGCTTGGCCTGTTCTTGGAATTTTCATTTTTTGCTGTCTTTAAGGTTCATTTTCTTTACCTCATTGCTCGCAGTTGCTTCTGGGGTTGAATCTGTGCAATGTTTGGCAAACACACAGTCTACAAAATGAGAAATATATTTTCTTCATCCATCATTGAGACAATATCTTGGTCCACCTGCCTGGGGAAAAAATCATTACTCTCAACACCAATATAATATTAAGGCAGGTGAAATGAAAACAGGAAGTAATGTGTTAATGTAGCTTAATTTTTAAAATCCTGGTTTTAGGGTATATGTTGTGTGACAGATATTACGTAATATTTAGTTTGGGGTATTTACAGGTTTTTACAATTAAAAGATATAACCTGTAAACCAAATTGTCTATCCCACAGTAATACTGGGGAAAGCAGGTAGTCAGCAGTTAGAAGGATTACATGTAGACAATGGGAGAAAAAAACAACAGAAAAGATCTTGAAAAAATTATTTTGTCATTGTGCTATTGTTATTTTAGGATAATTACATATATAACGTGATCTTGAGAAAACAAATAAAATTAAGTCACAGGGAATAATATTAATAATAATTTAGGGATTCTGTAGTAAGTAGTAAGTAAGTAAAGTAGAAGTAATACATATTGGCTACATGCTTGAAAAGTCATTGTCTTGTAGATGGTTAAATGGTCAACAGATCTGTCCGTGTTTTTAATCATAGATATACTTTAAACCTGAGTAACATCATAAAATTATCTAAATCTATATCTTAGTTTTCAATAGTTTCATCATAAATTCATCAGGACTTTTCTTCAATTCATGGGAAATCCCAATGCATGCACTTCATCTGTTCTTCAACAGTTAGCAGAACTGTGACCAAGACATCCAGTGTTCTGTTTATATGTATCACTTGTGTATTCCACCTAACCTGTGTAAGTCAGTGTTTAAATAATCAGGAGTTTAAATTATGACTGATATTGATATACTGTATCTAACCTCAGGAAACACCATCAAATCAGATTTATATTATTTGAAGGTGGGGCAAAATTATTATGGCATTTAAGCTTCTCAGAAGCCTCAGCTAGTGGCTGCACCCTGCTATAGATTAAGATCCAAGTTCCAACGGGAACAGATTTGAATGTGACTGTAAATGAACCTATAGTTATCATTCATACATCACACACCTCCCTTTTCCCCACCACAACAATATTAATTAAATAGCATTATTTTAGTATTTAGATAAATTATATTTCCGGATATTGGGCTATTCTGGGCTCCACTATTTTTTTTACATAGGCCATCACTGTGCTGATATTAGACAGTGGCTCTGTTGCTTATATGCTGCTTTGAATTTGAACCTGACTGACAACTGGACACAGAGAAACTGACTGACTGTGTAATGACAAACTAAATGGTTTCAGTAACTGCATCCAACTGAAACCTGTCCACAGCAAAGAAAGCTGTCAAAGAAGCACAGAGCATTGCTGGGCCAAGACTTTAAGGTGGCATCAGGGAGTCAAAGCTTAGACATCAAGAGAGGTTATAGAAAGACCACAACACCAACAAAACTAAACAGCAAACAATCCAGAACATCACATTTTGTTTCCACCGCAGGAACCAGGAACTTTTGCAGGAACTATGTACATTTCCACAGCAGGACCCAAGGTCTAAATAACATTTTGGGGCTGGTTATTAGAGGTGCCTGCTCAGGAGGCTGGACTTTTCAAAGTAAAAGGAACTTTGTGGGTGGATGTTACAGCTGAACGTGTCTGATTAGTTGAATATTCAAAGCATTTTATGTCAGCCAGCACAGTACAAAACTCACAATTTAACGTGGCTGGTTAGGAACATACACTATATTGCCATAAGTATTCGCCCACCTGCCTTGACTTGCAAATGAATGTAAGTGACATCCCATTCCTAATCCAGAGGGTTCAATATGATGTCGGTCCACCCTTTGCAGCTGTAACAGCTTCAACTCTTCTGGGAAGGCTGCAGTGCACTGGTGCACAGTCATGTTGGAAGAGGAAGGGGCCAGCTCCAAACTGTTCCACAAAGTTGGGGGCATGGAATTGTCCAAAGTGTCTTGGTATGCTGAAGCATTCAGAGTTCCTTTCACTGGAAGTACGGGGCGTAAGGGGAGTAAGCCCAGCTCCTGAAAAACAACACCACACCATAATCCCCCCTCCACCAAACTGCACAATGCAGTCAGACAAGTATTGTTCTCCTGGCAACCGCCAAACCCAGACTCGTCCATCAGATTGCCAATTGGAGATGCGCAATTCGTCACTCCAGAGAACGCATCTCCACTGAGTCCAGTTGTGTGTTTTACACTGAGTCCAGTTGTGTGTTTTACACCACTGTATCTGACGCTTTGCATTGCACATTGGTGATGTATGGATGCTTGGATGCAGTTGCTCGGCTACTCTTCCAACATGACTGTGGACTGTTTTGGAGTTGTTTTTCAATGTAGAAAGAGGAAAATATATGCTGGGAATTGCTGGTCGCACTGAAGGACATGACCGGACCGTCCTGCAGCAGGATCAGTATCTGCTGCTGCTGGAGAGCACTGGACTAAAGGCTGGACAGGAGCAGACCAAAGACTGTTACTCACCTTGTTAGTTTTTTATACCTGTACTTTTTGGACATTTGTATTTTATATCAATAAATAGTTGTGCATGGAACCAAATGAATGTTTCTACTGTGGCTGTTCTAGTTATTCTAATATTTATGATAGAATGAAGGGGTAGTGACTGTAAATTTGACCATTTCACAGTAGGAAGCTCAATCTTAAAAACAGGTAGAGTGCATATCTTAAAATAAACAGAGGTCCTTTTTTTGAATTACAGGTGAGTAGAACAGATTGTCAGGTAGTTGCTCACTAAAATGACGTGTAAAACAACTGTCACTTTGTCATGTGTCAGCAGAATAATTTGAATAATAATTACTCAAAATAGCACACAATTGAGTAATATCTCTTTTGGAACTAAACTGTTAACATATTGTAAATATTCCTATAGCATTTTAATGACATCATGAAACATCTAAACAGTGCTAAAACCTGTGTTCTATGATTTTGCCTGTCTGATAGAAACTCCACATAAGACTTTTTCTTTATTGAAAGTTATGGTTCAAGGCATGAATAATGACACAAATGCTGTGGGTGCACACTTGTGTTTTGATCTGGATATGCTGGCTTTTACATGACTGAGAATATGTGTCTATCAGATAGATAAATTCATTTGGCTTCTTCAAGGCTAGCTTAAATTATTAGGCCTGCATAACAAAAAGCACGTTTTGAAGCACATTAGTTGATGTGGGAGTTGGAGATAATATTGATCACACACACACACACACGCACACACACACAGGAAGAACATGATGTAATATGAAACTTTGTCTGCTGGCAGAGGAGGCTCAGGAAGTCAAATAAAAGACTGTCAAATTCCATAAAACAAGGTCTATAGATTCCATTCATGTGCTGCAGCTGTGTCTGAGAGAAGCAGCAGCTCCTCCATAAACTGTGCAGGTCTGTGTTTTTCAGCTGAACCAGACAACACAACAAAAGTGCATCCCTGTGGAATAGAGAATAAATCTAAGAATAAGGACGGGGAGATGACAGAGAGACGGCGCTTCTCTGCTTGCCTGGGGCTTGGAGTTGTGCATGCTGTTTTGTTCATGGCCTGAGGTTGTGCAATCTGTTTGACTGTTTAATGTATCAATTAAAAATCAGTGTTTTGCCTCCTGCCGTGCTCTCCAGTCTGGTGTGCCCAGCACCAGGCAAAGCTCCCATCCCCTGGAGGGGCCAGTGATTCAAACACAAACTAGATGTAGACACCTGGACCTCCTGCTAGTTACACACTCGTCTATTAATCTACCTTGTGAGTAGGCAGAGCAATGAGCAGGGGAGGAGAGACTCTGAAGTCCTTGTGAATCAGTTTCATGAGACGTTAAGCAGTTCCGCTAATAGTGGGTTGGTAGTGGTGCTGGTACACAGTCAGTAAAATATTGTGAGGTGGACACACTTTCAAGATGTAATTAGGTGCCCTTTAGCTAAATACAACCACTATACAACATGATAAAGATTTGTGTCATTATGGGATAAACTTAGCGTCATAAAAAAGGCTACATCAGCCTTAAGTACTGGTTTAATACAGCACACTGAGGGACACAAATCAAACACACATGCTGCGATATGTGACCAGGTGCATGCTGAGTGTGGCTAAAAGGTTAAATGCTAAAATGCTCATGGTGTATCCTAAAGTTATTAGGCCATATATATACCTTTAACCGACAGTGAGGTGTGTGAGGCCTCTTTGACAATTTTGACAGTCGCCACAGATTTGACTGCAGAGTGCTCATTCATCTAAAAAAGTCTGAAAACTTTGAGGAGTGAGCAGACTTGTTATATTATGCGTTGAGAATGATCAAAGAAGCTGAATCTAGAGCAGACTGCAGAGGACTTCCAATGGAAAAACACTATGTCACTGAAATGAATGTGTGACCAAAAGTTCTTTATTGTCACGTGCGCAACAATTACAGGAAGCATTTGTTTACAATGAAATTCTTAAATCTCAGGCAATTCTAAAACAAAAAAGTATTAAAAAAAATAAGTAAGTAAGTATGTAAGAACAGAATAAAAAAAAATATATATATATATAACACTAAAATAAGAAATTGAAAGATGAAATAGAATTTAAATATAGATATATATAAGTAGGAATATAATACTGCAATACTGTGAAAAAGGGTAATAACTGTAGTAGTTGTAGTTATAAATATATAACAATTTAAGTATAAACAATACAGATGTAAACAGGAAATAAAATACACCAGAAGGTTTACAGCAGTAGATGCCTTCCTGACTATGCCCAACCTTTCTCACAGGTCAGTCATGTGCTCAGTGTATTCATATTTGGGCTGAGAACATGATGGCTACTTGGATTAATGATAGAGCAGACATTAACATGCCACTTGACACACACACACACACACACACACACACACACAACCACTACGAGCCTCTCTGCAGACTGTGTCCGTAGCCAGGGGACTGACTCTATCCAAACCTCGCTAAGGTCAGAGGATGGCTGTTGCCCTGCCTGAGGGCTCTGCCTCTGAAGGTCACGAGACACACACACACACACACACACACACACATTGGTGCTAAGTGGGGGAAAATGTGTTTAATATTAGAGAGGTGGTAAGAACAGGAAATACTTCTGATACATTTGATCAGATAAAGCATGAAACATATATAGCACAGTGATATTTTAAGTTGATCTCATTTTACCACCTGTTGTCATGAGCAACATTCCTCACTTCATGTAATGACATCATGTAATGACACCTGAGCCATTTCTTGTCATGGGGGAAGATAGGGAGATATGGTTCAAAGATCAGATAAAGCCATTAAATGGGCCTCGAATTAGGATGATTTTGTCACATAAATGAGAGAGGTTTAATTAGTCTCAAAACCTGCTCACTGAAAACCAGGCACATGTACATGACATGAGTGCACGGGGGTGTGATGAGCCCGAGCTTGATCCTCCCTTTGTGCTTGAACCTGTGCAATGCTCATTATATTTTCAGACTCTGGAGGCAGGAATGGAATAAATGGCTGACGTTTCCTCTACTTTGATTGGTCACTTTGGATACTGATCATGACCTTTGATTGGCTGCTTGGTTCTCTCTCTGACACAGTCAAAGACATGAGGCCATCATGTCAGAGCGAGGATAGTAATGTGACATTTCACTTGCATACAAACTCATAACTGATGTTACTGTGGACAGTTAGATTAAGGTCAGAGTAGGGTGAGCAGACATCCAAGTTCACCTAGTACTGCTGGCCAGTTGGTGTTGAAAGAGCCCACTCAGACACAGTCTATTCTATCCCTGTCTAAAAAGTGTTGAGCAGTTACACGCATATAGGGCAGGTTGAACTTGTGCTCGTCACAGCCTTGTGGTTGAGGGACTGCATTTGGGCACTTGTTGCAGAAAATTGGCATTTATACCAGACTCACTTGTATAAATGCCAGAAATAACATTGCTGGCATTGCTTTTAGTAGACTTTAAAATACAGAAGGCATGGTAACCAATGTGATTGCTGCTTCTTCCTCTTCACTGCCTTAGCTTCTGCTCATATGTAACTAGAAAACCATTTCTGTTACACATATCATTAATTTCCTCAAATGTCCCAATAATATGCAACTTTTAATGAGCAACAACATGATCTTCAAAGCAACGCTTGAGTTAAATCTCCTCAGCTTAGATAAGTCTCCACTGATGTGTAGCTTTACCCTTAGATATTCATTGTTTTAATATCAGCCCGTAGCAAACTACATAAACCATCGAAAATAAAAATCCTGTGTTTATGACTTTCCTGGTTAAATAAAGTTTGATAAAATGAAATACATGAGCAAATAATTAAATGATAAATGTAAAAAAAATGAAGATAAATGTAAATAGATAAGCTTATATTAACAGGTTAGTACTTATATCACATCCAATCTATGGAGGCCCATTCACTCTCATTCTATTTACTAGCACTTGTATAAACTATTAGCTCCATATGAATATGTCTGTAAAATGTATCATGCTCAATGCACCTTGATCATCAGGGCATAAACTCATAATGATGGCGTATACAATGTATGAGTAACATGCCACCGTGCATTTAAGTCTAATGCATCAGTGTCAGTCTTACTATCACAGTATCACTGATTTATTTATTCCCATTACAACTATATCTCAGCCAGTACATCAGTTACATTAAACAAAATGAGTTGTTGTTTGCTAGAGGGATATGAATGAATCATGATCCAGGGAAATCACTTAACTTTCTAAAACCCCTGAATTCCTTGTGCCTCCCTTGACTCTAGCTTTACCCTGCTTGTGTCATTGTAGGCTTTCTGTCATCGTATGGCCCCAAATGTACTTTTCTTCTTTTGATACCTCTATCAATTCTGTTGTTAAAGTAATACAAAGAGGGAGTCTTGTTTTCAAAGAAGACACTTAACTACATTTTAACAGGTGTTCTAACTGTCTTTACCTGATGGTTGCAAGAAAGCAGGTAGTTCATGAAATGTTTTTGTTTTTATCCTAACAAGGACACAGCTCTTCTCGACATAACAGCATCATTCTACAGTTCCGTCGCCTCTCTCCCATTTCTCCCCAACAAAAGTTGACTGGAAAGAGGACTGTGCATGCTTATGTCCTACTTTCTAGGCGCTTTGTGTTGTTGTTCATCATTGCAATCTTGGGGAGAAGTGCAAGCCTTTGGGGAAAAAAAGCCTCCCCAAGGGAGGAGAGAAAGATCTCAGTCCCCACCGATTCTGAACAGATAACTCTCTGAGGAATAAGGTACTGTTATTAAGGCCTAGCACTCACACACAGACACACACATGCATATTGATAAGATGCAGAACTTAAACTGTGACATGCACAAACATGTTTTCACTCAGGTGAAGGTGAGGATGCTGTCTGATCTGTAACAGTGTTTCACCAAAAAAAGGAAAATTTATGGATGATGGAAAACCACTCTTGATGCATGGCTTAGACCAATAATTTGCAATTAGTTTATTTCTATTGCATTTAAATGTACTGACCTTGATGAAATACAGGCCTGGTTAAAGGACAACTCAACTCCCCTTAAAGTAGCAGTAGACAAGTTTTTGCTTTAACCCGAATACAAAATAATGGCTATGGAATAATGACACCATTAATGTTTAGAGAGTAACTCAACTCATCACATAAGAATGCTTTGTTAGGACATCTTTCTGAGGACATCACTCTCATCTCTGAATAAACATCTACAAAACTGCTTGCAAATCATAGAAAAAAAAAGAAGCTCCTGAGAGGACCAGAACTCATGTTTTGGGGTTTTCTTCAGTGTCCAAGTAATCCAGTGACAGTTATCTGCACACTACAGGGTAACCTGCAAATAAGAACTGCTAATAGCTAATTCAGTATACTTTTAATGGTGCTCATTTTTAAAATGCAAAGAAATAAAGCCAAAAAAATTGTCACACATGCATGCTTGACTAGGTACAATAGAAAATGATTCTGAGGAGATACCAAGTGTGTTAAAAGGTAATGCCAAGGGGTTGAGATCAAGCGTTCATGCTGAGAATGCTGGGAAGGAAAGTTTTTCAATCCACCTGTTGTTGGATATAGACAAAACTAAAAACACACTTCAAATGCAGGAATTAATACCACAGTTTACATATAGAAAAAAATAATATATTATCATATAACATATAAAAACAATAACATTAAACTAATATATTTACTGATAAATGAAATAAAAATACAACATATGATAACCTTCTGTCAAGACAATTAGAAATGTCTTCAGTCCTGACTGTAGACTTTTTTTTGTGGAAAAAGAAGATGCATGGTAGATGTAGATTGGTGGCTCCAAACCTTTTATGTCTATGCAAAATTAAAAATAAATAAATAAATTCCATTCTGTTACAGATCTTTCTCTTTCTGATCAGAAGAGCACATAAGGCAGACTATAGGCGTTTCTAGCCCATTTTGGGGGTGTTTAAGTACTCCTAAACTGAATCCCAGCACCTCTAAAATTAAATTTGAGAATTTTTTAAAAACTTTATTTTGTTTTTCACAAGCTAGAAAAGTGCCAAAAAACATACAGTACTTAGTTGAAACGTAATATTTTAACCACAAAAATAGGGCAGCACCCCCCTTTTCCTCATAAATGGTTTGATCCACTCTAACCTGATGGGCTGCCTTCAGAGTGGCTGATGAGCAGCAGTGGTGTAAGTACCTGGTTTAAACCAGATTATGTGGCATAATTCTTAACTTC
>JBAJHX010000053.1:24465473-24490115 GCA_037176925.1 Amniataba percoides | reverse complement strand
ATGGACAATGGACAGTTTGGGTAATAATTTTACAATTCGTTTGTTCTCTTTTAATTCTCTCTGAATAGTAAGTTTGGTTGCTTTGTTTTGAGACCTCAGCTATTTATTGTGTGAACAATGTTTTGATAATTGACACCCAGAGCAATACAATCAAAACAGAATTTAAAATAAATGATAGTTTTCCTACAAGTGATTTAATTTAAACTACCCTGGTTTATGAAAACAAATGTTTATTAACCCTAATTTTACAAAAGGTTATGGAAAGGCAGAATAACCCCATATACCACTGCTGGAGCACTATGCTGAAAATCATTTGGGATGATAGGCTTGTGAGTGTTACCAAAAGATAAATACAGCCAGGGTGAGACACAAAGGAATATTCCCTTCTGTGAACAATTGATGCTGGAAATGAGATTCCAAATTCCCTGTTGGGATCACACAGCGATCTTTATCTTTCATCTCTCCTTTTAGAGCATGTGAGGAGAAAGGGGAGAATCAATTATCTCCCATATTGATCAGAAGCTTCCATCTGTTTTTAAGCGTCTGAATGAATGCCATTGACTTTTTAATTGAAACATTTGCCGTGTGTTGAGTGGAAGTCCTCTGGCAGCTGTTATATAGGTCCTGCTTTGCATTTCCTCTCTGCGTATTGACGTTTTGTTTGCCTACAGCAGCCAGTTGAATGCTAAGAGGATTAAGAAGTTGCAGTGAGGAGGAGGAGACAGAGGAGAGGAGAGGCACACATTCTGCTCTCATCCTGTATTACTTGACTCTGCTCATAGGCTGCACATCAGCTTACAGCTGTGATTAGACACATCTACAGTAGAGGGCTGAATGTAGGGATACTAAGCCAGCTTTGTGATCCTCATACAAGTCACAGAGAGAAACTTTCCTCTGTGTTTCCAGTTTAAAGGAACGGTGTGTCAACAACATATAGTTACTATCAACTATCAATGCGAGGAATCTCTTTCTGTCTATTGACTATCATGACATCCATTCAACTTCACACTGACTGGATGTTTTGCTAAGGACCCAAGGAAGCCCAGTGTCAAATGTGATGCAGTTTGGCCAGAAAATAACTTACAACAAAGTTTGGCATGTAACTTTTAAACCATAAGTCTAAGACATAAATGTTGTGGATTTTGTAGGTTCAGATGAATCTCTCCATATAAGCCACACCCATTTACATCTATGTCAGATTTTCTGCCCATTTAAAGTTTGTCCCAATCTGTTTTTTGTGATTCATCTTACACAGCAACCCTGACAAAGCTTGCTCACAGAAAAACAACACTGATATTTGTTTTTTATCAATAGTATAGTATAGTCACAGCTGCATATCTGTTGTTTTAAACGATGTAATGCATCACCTGTAATTCAGCATAAAGACTGCTGTTTATGTCATGCTATGCACCTGGTCCAGTCCGAGCTTACTGCTGTATTTACACTTGTGGGTTCATTTGGTTCATTTCCTCACACAGGAGATGGTTCAGGTTCTGGTCTTTGCTCTTGTCATCTCATGCCTAATCTGTTGCAACTTACTCCTGGCTGGTGTGTCTGAAAGCGCCACCTAACCTGTTCAGCTTATCCAGAATACAGCAGCCTCACTGCTCTTCAACCTACAGAGTTCTGGCCTGCTACTGCATTCCTCCGCACTCTACACTAATTACTGGTAGCTTCTTGCATCCAATTCACACCACTGATACTTGCCACCACGCTGTGTCTCAGACTCATTCTATCACATGCTTTATACTAAGTTCCACTACTGCCAGACAGCACACCACTCTTGCACTATGAGGGGCTTTGGCAGCCCCTCACATCTGTTTGCTGTACTGGCTCTGTGGTGTTTGAACAAAGTACCTACTGACATCAGGATAAAACAAAACTCACACAGACATCTGGTCAGACCACACCTCTAACTGACAAAAATATGTGTCACTACAAAATGAATAATCACATAAATAATAAACTAACTTTATATTTAAATTTTAATTTCCTTTTTGAGTAAATATACAAAAAATAGAATAGTGAATAGCATAATTTGAAACTGATTTTTAAATCTCATTACCTTGGAAGGAAATTCCAATGTAACGAATGTAGAATAGTATTGTATTTGATCCTGAAAATTCAAGTCTTTAGTTTACTGAGACACACATCTAGGACACCAAAGAAGAGTTGAATGCAGTCACATTCATCCAAAGCACTGTTAGTGTGGCCAGAATGAAACGTATGGCTTTGGTGGATGTGACAATAACTGAACCAGTATGTTCTTTGGAATGCTCAAAATAACTTCTGTATAAGGCAGATTAAACTAAACTACTTGCAATAATATATATCCTACTACTTCAGTGTGAATGAAGGTGTAACAGATAAACTGCAGCCTTCTGCAACAATGTGGCCACAACTTAGAAGAGAACTGGAGGTGAGATTGAGATAGCATAGCCTGTGCATGAGAGAGAGAGAGACAGAGAGCTGCTGTCGCTTGGTACAATGACTGAAACAATTTTAAGCCATCATGCAGTAATTTAATATTCGTGGAGCAAAAGTGAATTAAGGTGATACTGTTTGTAAAAATATATATTGAACACCATATCTTATTGGCAACTTGAAGCTTTTCAAACCATCAGACCTTACAAAGTGAACTTCCCACAACATAAAACATGTACAAAAACGTTAAACCTTAAGAATTTCCAGTAGCCTCTAATAAGTGATTTCTGTATGAATGATTTTTTTTCTTCGGCCAGGGTCACTGCTGTGGTCAATTACAGTTGATGTGTGTAACAGTAGTTACATCACCTGAGAAACAAGCCACAATTTAACTGTGCTGTCATGTCATAGGAGTGCTCTGGTAAGTAGCACTACTGCATAAAACGTAAAAAGAAATGAGTGTTTTTATGACTTTTAAGAATTTGATTTCATTAGATAAACCCCCTTAAAGGTGTATTTTCTTGTTCTTCTCCAAGTGACACTCTCTGGGTTGGGGTATTCCAGCATTATTAATGTAATTTAGTGATATACTACCATATTTTATTTTATTTTATTTTATTTTATTTTATTTTATTTTATTCTATATATTTTATGTTCTTGTGAAGTTTGTACTTAACCTACTATACTTGCTTTCATGTTTTTCTTCTTCTTACTGTGGCTAAAGCATTGTAAGTACCCTTGCAATAAACCTGATTCTGACTGATTCTATTTGTCACTCTGCCCCAACATTATCTGAGTAGTTAAAGTGTTACCTGTTCAAGCAATATAATTCACATTAAAATTCTGAAATAAAAACCTACTTAGTGAAATTACATCATATTTACTTTACCTAACATAAAAGCTAGTAGGTTAATAATTTACTGTGCAATTTCATATGCTAACTGTATGATCTATACCCGCCTTAAACCGTAGTATAAATCACTTCCTCTATCCCCCCCATTCTGCTGCGCAGTAAAACTGTGTACCTGGAAAGCCCTGAGAGCAAATGTCCAAAAATATATTCACGGAAAAAGAATATTCATAATGGAAGTAGTGTTTCCTGGTAATAAAGTGTGTGCAGTGGAGGTGGTAATAACTCCTGACCCTATTAAATTAATTAAGCCACAGCTTATCATAATGGAGGGATGGAGAGAGAGAAAAAAATGAGTGTGGTGGAGTCTGGTAGTAGTCCCTCTGAAAGCCTCTTGCTGATGAGGCTGGAGGGTAGGCACACCGCACAAATGCATAACTTATTAAATTAGTGTCAGTCTCCATGGGATACACAATAATTGTCCTCCATGTCATTAAACTCAGCCTGCTTTTGGTTGCGCATCACAGGCTTCTTCAGCCAGCCATGCACAAGGGTCCACAGCCACTGATATCTGCATGCACCAGCCCCTCTGTGTGTGTGTGTGTGTGTAAGATGGCTCAAAGTAAAGAGGAACAGCAAATTAAAGGAATAAGTCCCATCTATTACAACTTGTCTGCTATTGTAGTAGATTTGTTCATCAGCCATTGCAGTAAAAACAGTATTCAGCAAGTTATTTTCATATGTATGGTATGTTAATGTGAATAGTGTTTGCTGTTCAATCACTGGTTCCTCCTTGAATTAGGTCTGATTAGGTGCAAATTGACTGCTCTCTCCTGGAAAAACTATCAACCACTCAGAACGTAGGCAGGATTAAGGATTGTGACATTAGATGAAACAGGGGATGGAAGCATAAAGGTTGATGTAAATTGACTTAACAGAAACACAACAGATCTTAAATCAAGATATTTCTTTGGGTACTATGAAAATGACTACATTTGCACAGATAACTGCTCTCAGTAACCACTACCAGCTTATCGACTGAAATGACAGAGGAAGGGACATGTATCATGCTACTGATTGGTTACCGAAAAACAAAGCAAAGAAATGGTGAACACACAGGCTGAATGAAATAAAAAATGAAGATAAATAAAAATTCCAGATATTATTATCTAGTTTCTCTGAGACTCAAAATAATTCATACAAACTGGCATCAAATACACCGTGTTGTTAACTTATCCAGGACACCTGGGTTTCAATGTTGAGGAATGTTAAGGACATCATCAAAAGTGTGACACTGTCATTTGTACCTTTGTATAATATTATTGTAAGTATGTCTGGGTATGAACTGCAGTACTGTTACAGAAGTCAGATTGTTGAAGAATCCTGTTGTTCAGAAAAGTATCTTTTTGGAATCACCCACTTGAAGCAAGAGGTGAGGTTGATATTGGGTCCTGAAGACTTTTGATGGCAAGTCTTATTATCTGCAGGGAGTTTGGCTGTAGTAAATTGCTTCAACATGCTAATGCCCTCTTTTCTATATTGGGTTTCTTTCTGTGTCTGACATGATGAGGAGTAATGGCCTCTTAAATGGAAGCATCCAGCAGCGTTTGCTCAGGGAAGGAGGCTGCTGGGATCAGACCTGTTTTTAACCGTCGACTCCCCTGTGGAGATCTGACAGGCATGCGAACTGCTCCCATCCTAATCCAATGAAAAGTCAGCTGAGCTCTCTTTTTTTGCCTGCTTTACAGTCTTAAAACACATTTGTACGAGGGATGCTGAACGACTTTGGGGGGGAGAGGTTAGTAGTGGTACTGGCATATGGAGGAGATTATACATTTCCATACATAAATGAGCTGTTTTCATGGCCATCCTGATTCTTAACACAAAGCTATCTCTGGCTGAGAAGGTTAAGCATTTTTGCATGATATATAAGTAAAATAAATAGCTGATTTTCATTTTTATTAGCAGATTAATCATAGATCAATTTGTCAACTAACAATCTGTGCACTGAAGGAAATTGCGTATCCTGTAACACAATAGGATGAAGGGAATAGTTGTCATGATCAGCACATCAGTTCCACATTGCCTTCTCATCACAAACTCCTCTAGATTCAGTTTGGAATTTTAAGCTATACATACAGTTGTCAACAGAGCTGGCTCTTGGCATAGGCCATATATGTGGTCACCTAGGGCGCCACCTGTTGGAATGGGCGTTAACCCTAACCCTAACCCTAACCCTAGAAAAAAAAACCCCCAAAAAACAAAACAATAAATGAAATAAATAATACTGATAATTTGTATTCCCAACTGGCATCCTTTGCTCTTGTTCTGTCTTGAAAGTAAAAAATCTGTGAGGGGTGTGGGCGCTAAACTATAATCTTGCCTAGGGCACCAAAACGGATGGTAGTTTATGACTCTAAAAATAAAAGAAAAATTTAAATACGTTGAGCTGTTGCCACTGCCTTTTTCCATTAACAGATGAAATGACTGTTGACAGCAATATTGTCAAGGTGTTTAAATGTGCTTGTGAAATAGCTCTTGTTGGTCTTCTCCTGAGAACCAATCCCACACGATGCGTACTTCAACCAGGTGATTCATTCATAACTGGTGGCTGGAAAGAAAAAAAAAACAAAACACTCAGCCTAAAACACTACAACTGGATAAATAAAAAAAAAAACAAAACAACAAAAACAAACAAAACCAAGTGGAACCAGTTGTTATCCTAATAACAAACCTATAGGAAGAGTGGAACATTGGCCCAATCATGTGTCAGACCCTAACTTTGAATGAGAAGTCAGACAACATTTAAAAAGCTTATCAGAAATCGGGATAATCGGGTTTAATCAGGACTCTGAGGAGCTATGACATTAATCAACACATACTTGAACTGTCAACAGAAGCCTGTTAAAAGCATTGTATAATTTAACAAACAGTATGGTATGGCAATTTGACTGTAAAGAGAAAAAATGAGCTCTGCAATATATTTACTGTATGAGCTGTACATGGAAAACTTTCTGAAGTTACCCAACACCCAACAAGCAACATGTAGCAACATGAATTCTGCATTACTCACAGCCAATATCTGCTCCATCTCCATTGCCAAGCAGTGTTGGATGTGTTGAGGCTTGGGTTCAATGACTATTTATCACTTTTCCTTTTAACTTTTAGTTTCAATAAGTTTCTTTAGGAGTGCGCTTTGAAAACCACCACAGACTGCTACCCATTGAAGGCATCACTACCCTTGGACGCAGTGACACTAATAAGGTTGGGTGTGACACAATTTATGAATGTGCTTCTGTTACCACCAACTCTTTGAAGAGGGAAATATTTTCACTCTAACTGCATGTGGTGTTTGTGTTATAGGCACTTTTTGTAGTAAGGATCATTTGCATAGAAAGGGCCACCAAATGTATGCTTATTACCTCATTTAAATGTCTGTAAATAGTAACTATTTGCACAGGTAGGGGTGTATGGATGCTAAGAGTAAAGAATTGTAGTGTTTCTTGTTGTCTTATTTACACAGATTAAGAGGCCTTGAAAGAAGTGTAATCCTTTTGTGAATTTGCCCCTCAGAGTTTGAGCTGCTCACGACTGGCTGTCGATTTAAGGTCCCCAGGGCCAGCCGGAACATTTACAAGAAATCTTTTATTCCCTGTGCTTTGCAGGCTTTGAACACAAAATGACTCCATCAGGGAACACTTATTATTTTATAAGATGAGCTCTCTTGAATCCATAATATAATTGATAATTTATTTGCTGATACCTGCCAGTTACACTTTGTTATATTGTACACTTTATAATGGTTTGCTGAGTTATGTACATCAGATGTCCCTTTGTTTTATGTTGGGAGAAGCCAAATTCCAACAAAAGTGTACAATAAAGTGAATCTAATGTAATGTGTTCTAAAATATTTGCCATTATATTTAATGTTTCTGCTGGGTGCATCTGGCTCATACCGCCACCTGAGATTAACCTTCAGTTCTGTGTTTGGACAGTCCACTATGAGGTCCAAGTGGGTGTTCAGACTGAACGCATCTTTGTTTTTAAACTGATGGAAAGGACTGTGTTGTTCAGGACGTACTGCTTTAGTTACTTGTGAGACAATGAAATACAATGCGAGAGGTCCAGTTTGAGTAACAGATCACTGAATTTAAAGGCCAAAAGACTGCACTGCACTGAAATAATTTGATCTTTTCTTGTAACTACATGGCATATCTGCCACTTGCCTTGTTTGGGACTGTCCCCTTCCACTGTGTGGGAAATGGGCATTCATTCTTACAATAAAAAAGTTTTGGGAAGTAGCCACCATTTTTGATACCTTAATCACTCCTAAATCTCAGTCTTTTTTCATTGCAAGACAAAAGGCAGAGCATTAACAGACAGATGAGGAAAACAAAACAATGAAGAGTTGTCAAGTATTGTGTTGATGCTGGTGTATGTTGTGTGTGTATGTGCACGTACATGCTTGTGTTTTATACTCTCAGTCTAAAATCTAGAAGATGGATCAGACGGAAAGATGGAGAACATAAATGTCAATTAATTCTAACACTAATACCTTTACTACCATCAGCACTACCACTCCAATCAGCACCACTGCTACTACTAGTAATAATGATGAAATCACTAATGATATTGTTAACATAGGAAATAACAGTAGTTACATATATGGCTAATCTAGTTTATTAATAGATGGATACACATTTATATGCTGTGTGTACTCTTCATGTACCTATATACACACTCTGACACATATACACACTATATTTCTTTCATGTACATGCACTGATAATTGTGTGTTGCTAAGGTTTTTTTCATAAGCAGGGTGACTAGAGAGAGGAGAGAGTGTGTATTGTTGTCTAGACTTTCTGTGCAGTGTGAACTTTTGAGATGTTTGTCCATAAGTGATGGCGGTGGTTTGGTGTGATGTGTGAACCCAGTTAATAAATTCTTTGGGGAATCCAAAGCCAGATTTCTCTAATGTGGTGGCCCAAACAAACAAACAAAATAAAATCACTTTACTCTTTCTTGAATCTTTTCTGCATCCAATGTGGCTATGCTGGTTATACTGATGAATAATTAATTAATTAAACAGTCTGTGTGTGTCACTGGATAATGCTCTACCTTTGATGAAACTGTTTTGATCTGGATGGCTTGTGAGTGTAGTGAGTTTTATTATTCTGTGACCCAGTTAATGAGAGATGTGGGAAGGTAACCTTGAAGATTTGGCCTTTGTTAGACCCAAGAAGAAATGTGATTTAGGCTGTGTTTCTGTTGAACGCGCATTCAGTTTTTGTCACAGAGCGGTGCTAGAATGGAACCAAAGTGTGACAGGTTACTTTTTCTCATCTTGGTTTGAGCCATTTTCCAACAAATATTGGTCAACATTTAAATAAAATTTTATTCATCATTCTAAGTACATTTAGTGGATTTTTTTGTTTAATTAGAACTTTCTTATCCAAGTTTGGAATTGAGTTTTCTTATTCATGATTTGATTTATTTGAAATTCATTTGTTCTTAATTCCTCCTTTTCTTTTTCTCTGTTGGAATACTTCATCAATCCACTATTAATTCAATTCACCCACTTGTTCCATTTCTTTTGTTTTTTAACAGCACAGAATGGAATTTTCCTTTTGTTACAGCCTCAGCTGTTTGCAAAAGAAGAGCTGACGATGACTTTTGGGAATCATTTATTTCCAGGAAGAATGCCCAAATTTCCTTTAATATAAATGTCGAACTCAGGGTCTTTTGGGACAGTTGTGTTAAAGCACCATCTGGAGAATGGTTTTCATGGACAGGTTCTATTCCATGTAAGTGTAATACGGACATCGTTATTAATAATAATGTGGTTGATCTTGAGCCTGAAATATTGGATTTAATTGAAATCCTACTGAGAATGAAGTCAGTATGTGAATAAAAGAGTTTAACTGTGAGAGCGAGTTTGGTATTGCAGTAACTACCAACAAGGCTAAAACATTTTATTGCTTACTGCTTGAAATGTTTGGTCTCTCTACTGATTTTGAAAATATGTGATATAATAGCATATCAATATAATACTATATAAAGATAATGTAATATTATAATATAGAACATCCATTACAAATTAAGCCTCTGTAATATATTTTATGGGAGCTGTTTGTCAAATTGCAGAGTTGGCCAGTTCTTTATTTATTGTTCATTGGTTTGGCACCAGGTGGCCATAGCTCAACTAGATAAGCACAAGCCTAAGGATCCAACCCAGGGCTCTTCCCTGAGACTGACTGCTGACCATTTCAGGGGTGTGCCCATTGACAGGTGGGATAGGCTCCAGCACCCCGTGATCCTGTGAGACAGGATAAGTGGTACAGAAAATGAATGGATGGTTTGGCAACAAAGAATCTTTAAAAAAGTCCAGAAATGATCCAGAAAATGTTCTAGAAAAGTAGCTGTCAGTGACTTGTATACATGCATCAGTTCCCTCTGTGTGCCATGCAAAGCAGACACTAATTTTGCAGGAATTTATTTATTTATTGTTTATGTTAAATGTAAAATTATGCAGTGAATCCCCAGGTCACATTAGGGTCAGAGGCAAACCTAAAAGTGGAAGGTCATAGCCTGTCTCTTTCAGAGGAATAGCTCTCTGACTAAGGATGATTGGTCAGTGTGAAACTACATTGGTGAGGCTGACTCCATCTCCATGGAGACCAAAGCTGCAGGTGAGTGATAGTTCTGTCTCCTCTAAGAGATTTTATTGAATATGACCAGAACTGACTTACAACATGACTAGGCTGGTTGTGGTAACCATACAGTAGTTCTATTTTTAGAATCAAATATCACATTTGTAGGCAGTTGAAGATTTGGATATGTAGTGAATCTTGTGTGGCTAGTAAGGGGTTAAATGCTTTCTGTCTGGAAAATAACCTTCAGAATTGGATTGGCATTAATTTGTACTTGTCCTTCTCTTTCCTCCTTGATCAGGATTCAATAAATGCCGCTGTGTAAGATTTCCCTGTCTTCCAAAACTTCTTCATCATGAGTTAAGTGCCCAGATTTCCTTCACGAATCAGACAGAAACTTTCCTCTTTTCTTGTCATCCGACCGTGTGGTTCTTTGCAGTGGTGTATGTGGAACATGATGTGGTAAAAGTTTCCAATGTAGAACAGCTAAATGTCAAGATACAGAAAGAAACGCTGGAACAAACACTGAAGTCGAGAGAGATACGTATGCAAAAAGATGATAAATGGAATGAAACAAAAAAATGCAACGAGTGAGGAAGAATGCTCAGTGAGAGAACCTATAAATAATAAAGAATTTGGACAAGACGGGGCAAAGAAGACAGGTCAATTAAATCTCCTTGCTGGTATGGTATAGCAACAGAATGGTTGGATGTTCCCGTCCAAATAAACAAACAGACGAGAAGCAGAGGAGAGCGTCTCAGGGAGAGTCGGCGAGAGCTGATAATGAGGACTCGCCTGTAAACAATGGATGAAACACTTTACAAATTTGATCTGTGACATACACGGAGGGGATACAGACACATTCAGTTAATTAGCATGGCTAATTAGCAGCAATGCAACAATAATTAATTTAAAAAGTGATATTTAAATTAATTATTGATTATATTAATTAAGTCAGCGGGGTAAGAGGGGGTGTAGGGGTAATTAAGATAAATGTTAAATGTGTTGGTAATTAGGTTAGGATTGGAGCGAGATGACGATGAAGACAGTGAAGACTGGAGGCCAGGAGAGAGGAGCAGCAGAGTGTCATGTGGCTGTTCAATTCATCTGCAGGCTGCATGAGAAGGAGATGGAGAAAGACTGACAGAAGGACAGAGGAGGAGAGGAAAAGGGTGCTCACACTTCTCCCAGCATTACTGGGGGACTCTTTGCTGATCAGCTGAGGGCTGTGTGCAGTGTTCCTGTAGTAGTCTTACTAATGAGTGCCTATTGATTGGTCTAATCCCTCTCCCAGCCCCACTCACCTCCTGTTTGATCAGAGCGCTGAATCACTGGTTAACTTTGGACTGCTGTTGGATACACAACAGACAAGCACCTGCTGATAATTATAGTCATAGCAAACCCAAGACCTTACCTCTTGCCGTCTCTCCACAGTGCCAGGTAAAAGACCCTTTGGAATTATTTGTCTTCAAATATGGCCTGATATTACAGTGAAGAACAAACACATTCTGCTTTCATTGAAAACACCAAACACAAATGATTACTTATCCATAATAAATACATTATGAATACATTCGTGTGTACGTTCAGTGAAGTTCTAGGTTAATCACCTTAACATAAGCCTTAACATCAGCAGCGTCTCTCTGAAACTGCTGATTTGATTTGGCAATGTCTTTCCATGCAAATAATGTTAATGAATTAATGTTAATGGTTTTTTTTCTTCTCTGCAATACATCCATATTGAAACTTTGTGATATATATTACTTGAGAAAGTAATTTATTACATATTATTATATATTGCTTAAAAGTTAAATGATCTTTTACTTAACAGAAATACTTAAAAAATACTCAAAATAGTACACAAAGAGTAGCTTATTTACAAATCTAGCATTTACAGAGCAACATTATCATTCATTTGTAGTCATGTTATTTAATATTTGACTTCTTATATTAATATTTTTTTGGAGCCAGAGACTTTCTATATATTCCATGTTTAATTCAGCCATCCAGATTAAAACCAGCACTGAAAAAGAAAAAAACTAAAAATACACACATACACAGTGAAATGATGGTGAAATCTAATCTGGAGTCCAGCTGGAAGTGGTTTAATCTAAGACAGGAGTTTACATCTCTGGAAAATGATCATGGCAGCAATTCATCTTTTGTTGAAACAATTGTCAGGTAAACAGTAGAAATACAACATTACATCACAAAGTAATCCATCAAGAATGTGTGCTTTCATTCATTTGATTGGCTGGATGACACTGCACCGCAAACCAGGCTCAACTTTTTTTGCTGTGCGATTTCTTTTTTTCCAGAGCTATCTATGTTGGCACTGCTAGTGGGTCAATGACCCGACTTCACTCACACTGGGTTTTTCAGAGGGTTCTGAAAGTGGACCCTTGAACTACCCAGGCAGGCATTTTGACTGTTTTGTTTTGCCCAGCAACCTTTTTTCTGGTTGATTTGAAGACAGTAAAGAGTAGAGTGGTAGAGTAAAGACAGTAGAGTAAATCAGGACTAATTGAAGAGAAATAGAATATTAGAACAAACTGTCAAGAAGAAGAATGAATGTCACAGAGGCTGTAGTCTACTTTCAGAGCCTTGATAAGTGTGAGTCTGATGGAGGAGCAGGTTTCCATAGTGAAGCCTCATGGTCTCTTCAAAGCTCTGACAGTGATTCAGAGATCATTCCCCCTCATAAATGAAGCTGACTGGTCATCTCCAAATTCATCTGCAGAATAAAAAAAAAAAAAGACTGATATACACCACTACTCCATTGTAATATTAGCTGTAAAGTAGTCAAAGTAGTATTTACCATGAAAATAGAAGTGAACAGAGTCATATGCAGTATTGTTTTTGCCTTCCATTGGATGTATTTTTTGTATTCATTCATTTTTATTCATGTTTTTAGACATCTGTCTTCAGAATTACTTTAGACTTAGACTTTAGAATAATATTTTATACTCCATACATTTTTACATTAACATGCACCTAATGTAGACATTGACACGAGGTCTTGGAAACTCTCCTCTCACCTTTGGGTGTTGTTGTTATAAGGGAAGCAGTGTTCATTTTTTGGTCTCCTCAGTCTCACAAACATACCTTCTATTTCCATCAGAGTCCAAGTGAAAATGAGGCGAACAGAAGGCAGATTCAAATCTGTTGACAAGCCAAATGATAATGTGATGGAGTGAGAGAGACAGAAAGTGGGAGAGAGAGTGATCAGATCGGGTGGGAATAGGGAATAGATATGCAAGGTAACTCAATTAAGAGAGGCAATTTTCACCCTCCCCTCTTGCCCTGAAAGAACTAGAGCAAGTGAAGCCACTTCCAATGATGTCAGAGGACAAATGAAACACAACGGTAGAAAAAAGGCTCATATAATTTAAAGAGAGAGGACACAGTAACACAGGCAGAACCTACATATTCTGATAAATGAAACCACCTTGTTGAATGTCAAGTCTTGACAAGTATTAAGAAGAATCAAGTGTCACAGTAACCTCTTTAAAAAGAAAGTGCTAAAAGGAGAGAATACAGATTATAATCTGTGAGAGATTACTCAACATATTTTTATTAGATGCAGCACTACAGGGAATGTTAGTGTTCAGTGTTTCCTAAGTGAATAACTAGTATGATGCAGAGGATGACAATGATGGATAACTTTACAGCTTTCATAAATGAAATGATCATCAAATGATCATCCTTTTGTTGAAAAAGGGATGAACCTTTCCTGGTTTTACTGTCCGCATAATCTATGGTTTTACAGATGACACTAAACAATTGTTGAAGTGAAGTCACCACTGCTCTTAACAGTGTTCGGTAACTGGTTTAGCTACATTTCTCAGTGAGCTCGAGGTAGCATCACTGTTTTCAGAGCCAAGTAGCCTTTCAGTAGTTTAGCTCTTTTATGGATTAAGTGGTGTGGTTGTTACGGCGGCACAGAACAGAGCGACCCAAACGCAGGACACAGACACAAGATCAGAGATTAAATAGAATTTAATGAAGCTAGATCTTACACACTTAACAATATATACATGAGGTAATAACGAACAGGTGGAAACAATCGGGGCAGGGCAGACAATCACACCGGCGGGAAACACACAGTGGGAAAAAATCAAAGGACTTGAAAGGAGAGGAGAGTTAGGGTTTTCAAAATAAAAGACAAGCCAGTACAGGAAACAGAAACATGACAGACATGAACTCAACAGACTTGATGAGACATAATAGTGGTAACATTGACAACAGCTACATTTTCCAGAACAGTTCAAACATAGTCGAGCTTTCTACTGCAGTCTGAAATAAAACGGCTAACAATCAGGAGGTGATGCTACCAGCAGGCAGCCAGTCAGGATCCTCTCTGCGGGTCACATGTAGAAACTGCACACTCAAACTCCACAGCCTGCAGAGGAAGAAGAGCCGGTGTCTGGCTGTTTTTATGGTGTAGCTGTGGTGAGTCCAGATGAGGTCCTCGCTGATGTGACTCTCTCTACCATGGTCATATTGATGGACAGGGAAGTGTGTCCTCCCCGCCCCCCCAATGTAGTCCACCATGTCCTTTGTTTGCTGACATCCTTCGGATGTTCAGTTAATGGGTATCAATCATCTGGGTTCCTCTGGGCGGTTTAAATAATCCACTTCAGGGCCTTCTTGACCTGGGCCATGCACAAACCATACAAATAGGTAATGTTTCTAATCAGGATGCTTATATTGCTCCTCTGTAAAAGAACCTGGCTGTATTTCTTTAAGAAATTTAGGGGGGAAATTCCTTTGCTCTTTCTGAGCTTTCTTAACCTGATGCTGATTAGTTTTATCCTCACTGCCTTCCTCCTCTTGCTGTGGCAATCACATCACTTTTGGTTGTGCTCGGTCCGGCTGGTCTGGTTAGATGGTTAGAAGATGGTGTGGAAAACAATCATCTCACTTAATCCAAAACCCACACTCCTTTTTACAATAATGATGAGTGATGACAGAAAGAGCTTCAGTAATATTGCAAAATGATAACAAATAACAAAAATGTTGCTAAATTTAGCTCCCACTAGCTTCCACATTTGCTGCTATCAGCAGGATTGAATGACTTTGGCAGGAATGTGCAAAATATTTACAGAGGATTGTGCAAAAGTGCAGGGTATAAAATGTAAAAAAGTACAATGTACATAGATAATAGTTCAAAAGACCTCTGTTTATGTAATGCAGTGAGAGATTTATGGTGGTAGTGTATAAGAGCCCATAGAGGTGGTAAAGTGCCTTGTTAATAAAGCCAGCTGCAGATTGGAAGAAACCATTTTTATGCCGTGAGGTTTTGGTCCACAGTCAGCCTTATAAGCCCTGCATGAAATGATACCATACACACGGTGCATGCATAGCATGAAGGAAGCGACAGGATTTTCTTAGGAAGGTGACACCTACAGAAACTTTGCTATGTTGAATCTGCAGATATCAGAAGCTGTTTAATACTACTCATCTGATTCATTGTATGCAGCACATTTCACAATTTTCAACAGGCCTGCTTTGATCAGTCTCCTGAGTGTTTTTACCTCTTCATCTCACACACATAGGCAGATACACATGCACATCCATCCCATCCCTCTTTCTTCTTTCTCCCTGGTCTCATTTCCCCCTCTAAATAATGATGCAGCAAACTTAAATCTCAGCCAACAAATATGGATGAATTTATCTGGCTTCCTCACAGATGGAGCCTTTCAGCAGGTCATTCTATTTATGCTCCAAGCCAATCCAGCTGTGACTCACTCACGCCATTACTTTCATTCACGATTATTGCGCTATGCCTGTCTGCTCTAAATGGAGTATATACCTAGCCGAGGTTTCAAATAGAATTTCAAACAATCTAAATGCACCTCCACACTGTGCAGACATCACTGCAATCACATACCTTTACAAAAAAAGAAGATTGCCAGGGTAGTGGTAGTGTAAAATTGTCTAACTCTTCTGTCTGTCCAAAGACAGTCACATACAGTAAATTCACTGTTTAGCCTCAAAGCACTGACATGAGATCTTGAGATGTATCTCAAGAGGGTAACATTTTCAAGGGTTCATTTATTTATGATTACAACACCAGGTCACATAGATCAGTCATGGTTCCACCTATACTGGGCCATTTACAAAGATAATCATT
Source organism: Amniataba percoides (assembly GCA_037176925.1). NCBI lineage: Eukaryota > Metazoa > Chordata > Actinopteri > Centrarchiformes > Terapontidae > Amniataba > Amniataba percoides. The sequence goes on along the minus strand of JBAJHX010000053.1, from coordinate 24,474,052 downwards.
TCCAATATTTCCAGCTGACATGCTATCTGCTGCATCTTTTTAAAAATCTATAAGAGCCTAGCGTGGAAAATCTGCTTTTTTAAGGTTCCTTAAGATATAAATACAATATGACTTCTTATCAGCGTTTCAGAGTTCTTTCTATGTTGGATATTGTAGTTGTGAGTATACATGATGGACAAGATGGGGCTGTGGAGCCCTGCAGAGTTCTGATGTTGAGTATTGAGAGGTGGAAGTGTGACCACCAGCCTGAATTACCTGAGGTCTCTTTGTGACGATGTCCAATATCCTCTTGCACAGTGTTCATACTCAGTTTCCTGTGAGAGATTGTGTTGAATGCTTTGCTGAAATGCTGAAACACTGTTGAAGGTGTTATCATTTACATGGTGCGTGAAGCCTGAGTAGAGTGAAGTGGAGGTCACATGACATTTTAGGAACTAGTGACTGTATGTTGCAACTATCACATCTCTTTCCACCTTTCAGTGACTTTATTAACTTGAATCAGGAAGTTAATATAAAAAAAGATTGAAGCTTCAGTGTTGCTCCACACACTGACACAATGCCCAAAGCATGGAAACCTGAAACAATATCAGTCCATAACACAGATTAACACAGATATACCCTCCAGACTCAGCTCTGGTTTAAGGGTTCACAAAAATTATGACATGACTGCAATAACTACAGTCACATTCACCAGAAGCCACATTTCCATCTTAAATGTGGTCTTTCAGGGGAAGCCCATTTAAGAACTCAAGGACGGTCTTGAAAGAGAACAATATTTGCTTATTTTTGACTGCAGTGCCCAGTATAATGAGGTGTCTCTCAGTTGTGTTAACATGGGGTTGATTGCTTCAGGAAGGAAGGTGCATATTTTTGGAAAGACTTTTTGGAAGCCCTTCTACTGTGGTGGCAATAGCTCCAGCTACAGTTTGATCATGATGCCAAGCAGTTTGTGACATGTGATCTCTTTATAAATGACTGACTTCAGTCTCTCCCCTCTGCACCCTTAGTCATGAAGGGATTCCCAGTCAAATCTAACTTGATGTTGCACAAACTTGCAGTCAACTGAAGAGGAGATCAGGAGGGCCTTTTCATCCCAAGATCGACCAAATAAACTGAAATACTTTTAAGGCAGATGAATCACCCATGTGACACCGTTTTAATCTCAAGTGTGTCCTCAGGACAGATTGCTTCACCCTCAGTGTTCCTGATGAGGAAATACCTATTACTCAGTGAGTTGTTCTTTGTGTCTGTCAGCAGCCTCTATGATCCACAAGGGTTTGTATAACCAGTCACTATTCATGGCAAACCAATTCTTTGAAATCATTCTATGGGGAATGGAAACTTTCCTTTGCCCCAAGAAAATAAAGAGACTTGGGTCCCTTTAACCTCTAGAACTGCAATGTTGTGTATGCACAGAAGAAGGTGTGTGCCAATTTCTGAACAAACTTTGGGAGAATGTGTGGTCCTCCACAGTAACTCTGGCTGAAAAACTGTGATTCTGATGACAGAAGGATGAAGCACAGAAACAGTGTGACATTGATACCACTGTGTAGAATAAATCGAAATATTACTTTTCATATATGATATATGAAGAGTTCATTCCCATAAACAGATAAAGGCCATTCTTACAATGAGTAAACCTGTTTTGTGTGGATACTTTCTGAACTGCACACACAAAACACTTGTTATCTCACTTTCCTGTAGGAATGGCCAAAGTTACAAAGCCCTGTCTAAAAGTCGTTACCACCCATTAGGTGGCACATGTGAGCAGTCCAGACTGTCGTTGTAAATGCAGCACCTGTGAGCATCAGTGCCCCCTGGGTACTCTGGTTAAGAGCACTGTGTGTGACATTAGGGATGTAAGGGCAGATAATGCTGATCAGATAAACAAGACTGTGATGATAAAACTTTCTATTTGGTGGTAGAGATGAATCCAAATCCCAATATGTTATTAAGGTAATCATGAATAATGCAATAGAAACAAATATTCACTCTCTTTTTGATCTCATTTGCAAGTTTATTTGGGGGGAAATCAACAGGAGACAGAATGGAGACAGACAACAGATTAAATTCAAGTTAATCATTCCTAAGTTTGATGTTTAATTTATTTTAATTTATTTTCTGATTCACCATCTAGCTAAAAAACTGTGTTAAATGCAAGTCAATAAGGCAATAAGGATAATAACGTCCCAAACTAGAAGACCAACCACCACTGCTGAAAGACTTAGCTGACAACCTGAGTCTCTTAAAGCAGATCTGAAAGGGAGAATTCACCTTGCTCACCAACTCTCTCTGCCCTTTTTTTGGAAATGAAAAGAGGGACGCTGCGATCTTTAACACGTTGAGAATAACAGCAGACTGACCAAAGAAAATATATACACATCTACAATAGAATACAAGATTTTGTTTATTGCATTTCTTGGAAAAATTTAAACTTTTTATATCTTTTATCACTATTTTCCAAGCTACCATTGCTGTCATACCTTTTACTTACATGGCCACAATTTCAATGGGAACACATTCGCAGAGGTCTGCGTTTGAAGGAAGAGGGCTTCAAGATCTTCAGATGACTGAAAACCTCCAAACTGACTATGTGGTAAATATTATATGGACACTTCTTCAAGATATTTTATTCATTGAATTTCACAATGTAGTAGAATTGAGATGACAGGAACATTTGGGTTTCTAATACCAGGTAGGTACCAGACACAATGTACTGAAATGTAGTTCACATGTTGATATAGAGTCTAAATGTCTCCATGTGTGAACTGGCCTATTTCTCTCACACATTATGTCTGAACACTACTTGCCTGCAGTTTCAACTTTTTGAAGATTATAAAGTGTTTGATGTAAGGCAGGCTGCTCTGATTCTGTTGTCTGACGTCCATCTGCGTCCGCAACTCTCCTTCTCCATCCGTCCACACTCCTTTCTCCATCTGTCCACTCCTCTCTGTCTGTCTCTCCTCCGCTCACCTCTGTCTATCTCTCTCTGTGTCGCTGTGGGGAAGCTCGTGTTGGCTTCACACCGTCTGCCTCTTGCCAGCTGACTGACTGACTGAAGCTCTCACTGCTTGAGTGATGCCACCAGTGACAGCCCCGTTCTGGACAATGTGGGGACAATGTACATACATCTCTGTGTGCTTGGGTGTGTCTGTTAGCACATAGGTACACCTGCTCTAAATTCTACCTTTACAAAGTTTATCATGTTCTGATTTTGTTGACTTTGTCTGAAATGTGTTGATTCAGATGTTTGAGTATTGAGGTCATAGCGGTGCTGTTGTACTGGGTTGCATTATATTCAATGGTGTTTCTGATATAGTGAGCCCTCATGTTCATAAATAGTGAGGACAAACAAATGGAAGCCTCTCAGTAAGATGCAGTCCAGTTCAACAGTACCTTTAACTGTGATCTCAGTGCTCAAACATGTCATTTACCTTTACACGGTTTAGACATAGTCAACAAAAACTGAAAATGACCAAGTTCATAAAGGCAGGATTTGTAGAAGCTGCTGTACAGACTTCATTATATTGTACAGGTGTACCTAATAAACTGTCCACCAAATGTATGTAGCTGGAATAGCAGACGAGTCTTTGACTGTGGCTGTTGTGTCCACTGAAAAGTAGCCTGTTGGTTTTACACAAAATTAAAGCACCTGTGAGCGAGTGTCTTTAAGGTGTCACATGCAGTCTGGGAAATGGGATCGTGAGTGGGGCTAAATAAGCCGAGGTGATAGGCAGAATCTGGGAAAGCAGACAAGCTTTAACAGCTTTCAGACAGCCCTGTCATTCTGTGGTAGTGTGTTTCAGCTTCAAACACCATCAGTTGGATAAAGCCATGTTCTACCTTTTTTTTAAAAAAAAAACACATTCATTTTCGTATGTGTGTACCTCTGCACAATTCAAGCAGCCACTCACTTTTGTTTTCCACTGTGGAGTTCAGCCTGTTGAAGTGTGTGAATTACTTCATCCCTCACCCTTCTCTGTTGTTTTAAAATGCAATTACTTCTCTGACAAGCTGTCCATTGTGTACCTTTAACAAATGAGAAGGGAATAATTCAAGGTTGACAAACAGTAGTTTTCTCACCTGAGTTCTAACAGCCTTGCTTCAAGTTAACAGGTTATCTAGAGGCTGCTGGAGGTCTCACACACACACACACACACCCACACACACACAGGGGAGGAAGCAGGAACACCCTGAAAATAGACAGGAGGTGAAATAATGATACAAAGAAATCATCAAACCTTGACTTGACTTCCTGCAAGATTATCAACTCTACTGTTGATCATCTAGAGCTGAGCACTAAATGTAGCATGCAACATTCTCACAATGACAGTTTTAACAAGCTTAGTAGTATGTTTACCTAGCACATCATTCAATTTATGTTTCATGTAAAACAGACCACATTTATTGTTCTGTAACATTTTCAAACAAAACGCCATCCAATTTTAACAGCCTTAGATTATGTGTGCCCAACCAGGGCAAATTTGAGCTTTTTCTCAGGCTGCAAAACAAGTAAATGAATTAGATCTCTGTTGAATAAGCGAGCCTTAATGAGTACATTTGCTTTAGGATATATTCAGAATATATTAATTTAAAGACTTAAGTCAAAATATTGTTCACTATACAATCTTTCAAATCATGAAAGACTAATTGAAAACATGCCTCAATGTCTGCTGCACATTTTTTATGAGCTACAAAACCCTGTAACCTCCAGGTGATGGGCAAAACGTAGCCCTCCTTTTAACCCTGTGATTGAGGCTGAAAGACTGATAGGCCCATATCCTATAAGTCAAGTATGAGAGATTGTTCTGTACAAAAATGAGGATCTCTGCCCTTTCACAGTCTGTTCAGAATCTCTTCTCATCTATGACATGGGAGACAGCGCTGAACAGTTCGCTATCAACACTTGTGCTGGGCTCTCTGAGGTACTTGCATGATCCTCCTTGCATGACTGGCTCTCAGTTATCATCGCATTAACTACTTTGCTATGTGTTTCAGGCACTTAAAAAAAAACTCCACACCTCTAACATGTTGCACCCGCATCATGGTGCACTCCTTATGGTAGCATCAAATGAAATGTCAGTAGATGACTAAGGCTTCATAACAATCTATCCAAAGCTTGCTGAGATATTTCAGTCTGATACAAAGTGATGGAAAAACCAACTGATTATAAATAAAAACTCATGTGGCCAGAGATTAGCAATCCATTCTTTCTCTCAAGCCTGGTGACACTGCAGAGTTTATCCACAGTCATTATTATTATTATTATTATTATTATTATTATTATTATTATTATTATTATTATTATTATTATTATTATTATTATTATTAAGTCACAGTCCCAAACTCTGTTTCCACTTATAAACAATGATGGGTCCCCATCAAACGTCATGCAATCAAAAATCTTCAGAGTACCAATTATCATCGATATTTTACAGGATCAGTGAATGCTTTTTCAAACATGTTTTTATTATTTTACAGATGTGATCAGCTGATAAAAGAAGAAACGTGTGCATTCAAATCCATGGGCATGGATTTTTAAACTGTGCTGACAGTTCACGAATAAACAGTTTTCTCTGGGCCCAGATTTATTCATACCTCTTTTATCTTCCTTTGTGTAAAATAACTTAAAACTGTAAACAGCAAAATGTTAATGTCCTTAATTTGTTCCTATGACACAATAAAAGTCATTTCTGGGATGTTTTGTTATAAAGAACGTCTTAAAATAATCCAATGATTTCTAATCTTATGACTGGCTGTTTTGTATGTTGTTGTTGTTGTTGAGCACAGATAATGTGAGCTTCATCTTTCTATCCTGCATGTGTAATGTGAATGGCTAGCATGTGACTGATTGAATTATATCCACTGTCAAAAAAATTAACAGTTCATTTAATTACTTTTATGTAAGAAAAGTCTAAGAGTAGTCTCAAATCAACTGTAATGAAGTCATTTTAACTTTGTCAGGCTAAGTCTCAAGTCATCAGATACATAAATCAGTCTTCAGACTGCCAAGTCCAAGTCATGAGATTTGAGTCTATAACTCTGATTTACATGTGCTCTCTTCGCAGTGCCACCATCCTGTCATATTCAAAACACTCTTGTCTTTATCCACAGCAACTCTTCAAATGTCACATTTTCTCAAACACTGCGGTGGTTAAGGCACAGAGAGGAATGACAGTTCTGTCCAGTTTCTAATTTGCGCATTTCCCATTGAAAAGCAGCGATGCTTTTTCACTGTGTTGTTCTTAATGTGGCCCAACATTGTTTGTCCTCCCTAAAATCTAAATATACCTTGAGTGTGACACCACAGGAGTGGCTCCACTTGTGTGTTAATTGATAGTGTGCTTGTTAAAGCTAACAGAAAGAGAGACGGTGCTTGGTTTCAGATTAGATGATGCTCTCTGGTCCCTGTAGCTTTGTAACACTTGATGATTACATGCTGTTTCTTCTGCTCTAATTATCTTATGGGTGGGATTGCTCTAGGGCACCCTTTTTAGACACTACACTTTTTTCCCATGTGCCTGCAACAATGTGTGGGAAACTTTTGATGTGCAAGACGACCATTATTTTTACCCACCAAAAGACAGCAATTACAGGCTGATACGCTGTATTTTTAGCCTAAAAAAACTATTTAAAATATAAAATGTTATGACCATGTAAATCAGGCTGAGAGGGCTGTGTGCTGCTGTTTCAGCATGTGCGTGTGTGTGTGTATGTGAGAGTGGTGGAGGGATAAGAGAAGTCAAATCATATTTGTGTAGTTAAATTAGTTATTGTTTATGACTCTGAATGTGTTTTAGGTATTGGTGCTCACTCTGGATTATGTGTGCATTTGCACATGTATAATGGTCTTATAGCCTCCTCACTCTCACGCTGACTATCTGAGCAGACAGTGATGCCTGTCTGACTGCACCACTGACTTGATTGGACTTGATTTAGAAAATCTCCTCTTGGAGCAAATTCATGTTTCTCCTCCATTGGTGTGTTCTGTGTAACTGTGAAGGTCCACAGACAGTCTGAATCGTGCACTTATGCCACCATATGTGTGTGTGTGTGTGTGTGTCTGTGTATGCGTGTGTGTGAATGTTTTACTCACTAAAGTTCATAAATATACGTTTATGGGCACTCCAGTACAGTAGACAGAGTCAGGGTTGGGAGCAAAGACCACACTGTACAGGGTGCAGCAGTGTATGGTGTAGTACTATAGTCTTTCACTAAGGGGAGCACTCGGTCTGACTTGAGCTGCTCTCTTGCCTCAGCTGAGCTCAAACGCCAACTGATCTCGCACAGATGTCCCGATACAGTAAAGTGATATGACACAGAAGGAGATATGGGGAAGAACCATAATTATGGCGAACAGAAACAATTCAAATGAAATAAAAGTACAAATAAAAAAATACATACTCTCTTGCTGCCTGCTGGTTTAGTTATTTCTGACATTTCTGCGTACCTAACTTCATTGCATATAAGAATGGTTTTGTGTGTTGGAGAAATTATTCAGAGATCAGATCAATTAGTGAAGGAAACATCTTGAGATACACATATTGCTATCCAGTTAGGTTAAAAAAACTAAATATATAAAAGACAAACAGTCACCAAAACAAAGAAAATACAGGCAAATATTGCAGATAGTCATCAAAAATGGGGAATCTTAGCTTTTTAGTATACAAAATAAAACACGTCATCTACATCCAAAGTATGCATAGTTTTATTTTTTAAGGATTCATTTTATGCATGGAGTTCTGGAGTAGCTTGCACCACCATTTTCCATCTCCATGGGAGATCCTTGAATGTCATGTTCAATGACGTCTTTAGTGCAGTTTCGACAGTCTAATGTACACACAGATCGCCTCCATTTTTTCTGGTTCAGCTACTTGGAACAGTCTGAAGGAATCTGAATGGATGGATGGACTGAATTCAAAACTACAAACTCTTTGGTATTACTGTCTGTTCTTCATTTTATTTTATCCATTGCCTGATTTTGTAGTGTTTCATGCTGCAGTTCTGACCTGGTCTCCCTTACAAATAATACAACTGCAACCTGATTTTTATTTTTACACTTTACTGCTCTTTTGTACCTTATTTAGTCTTTATTACCTCCACTTTTCTACATTTTAATGTGCACAGATCAGCACTGTTGGGCTGATAACCTTTATTATTATTTTATTAGCAGCAGTATTATTTTAGTTGTTGTTGCTATAAAAAGCAAAATTGCGAGAAGGTAACTGAATTTATATTTTTATGTCTGCAGGGAGGAGGCCATTTGGGCTAAAATGTTCCTCAGAACTGATGCCTTAAATCATAAATTAAAGTATAAATACAGAGACAAACCCGAGAACATGACCTCTCCATCATTTACACCACCCCAACCAACGTGTCCACAATAGACATAAAACGTGATAAAGACATAAGCTGACATTTCTGCAGCTTTTAGTTTGCCTTTAAATACACTGCATACATTGTGATTCCTTTTTTTTTTCCAGAGGAGAGTTCCAGAGGAAGTAAATTCAAATTCAAATTTTATTTATTTAAAGCCCAAAATCACAAACATTGTTTGCCTCGGAGGGCTTTACAATCTG
>JBAJHX010000053.1:24449199-24460921 GCA_037176925.1 Amniataba percoides | reverse complement strand
GTGTGTGTGTGTGTGTGTGTGTGTGTGACCCGGGCCCTGGGGAGAGGAGCGTTCACATTATGCATACTGGTCACAATGTTGCTGAGTCGCACTAGAACAAAGATGCGTCTCTTGGCTGGGCCAGCCTGAATAGGTGCATTACTTCGTCCTGCGCTCTGGTAACATATCTGTAAGGCCGTGCACCGCCGTGGGAAAGCACACCTCCTCAAACACACCTCCTCAAACACACACTGTTCACCAGATATGAGTGACATGCGTAAAGGTTGAACACAGCTCAGGTTCATGTCATAGCTAACATAAACTGTGTGGGCTGCATCACTTTTGGTGATCTTTTTCCTCTGTTGCCTCTGTTAATCATGTTACACAAGGTGCTCGAGTGACACATGCTGACAAGTGCCCCTTCTCTTTCAGACCAAACACCAGCGAGCGGAGCTCAGCTACCTGGTTGACAGGCCGAGACGTGTCAACAGGTAAATATAGAAAAAGATTGTTTCTGTTGCCTCTCTGCTCCGTCACAGTCACCTGTAATAAACCTCTTATCTTCCAGCGGCTCCTACTCCATTCATTGATAACTCTCATTACTGTGATGATGCTCCAGATGATGAGATGGGATTAGAGAGATTAGAAAGGGTCTGGCTTTATCATAACTGCTTTTAGATGAAAACATGGAGCGAGGCTTTGATTTAACGACCTCTTTGCTTTCAGTTCGGCGTTCCAGGAGGCAGACCTGGTCAGCTCCAAAGACAGTGGCCACGGAGACAGCGAGCAAGGAGACAGTGACCACGACGCCACCAACCGCGGCCACTCCTCCGGTAAGAGCTGACTTTCCTGTAACTTTGTACAACCTACGACCCTTTTCACTACGAGTTAATTAGATTTTTGCGGGCTTCTATAGGACTGGAGCAGGCTTTGAGGATTAGCGTGTGGTTCCTTTGCAGTGTGGTGCTGAAATCTCTGCTCTTCTTGTTCAATTGTTTAGGGGAAAAAAGAAAGCTTGTTTTAATAAGAGGCTGGACCTCGTACTGGATTCAGATGGAGAAAAAAAGAGTCAGCATTGCTTGGGGCTTTTCACTGTGTCCCACAATCAGCTTTTATTCTGATGCTGTGGAGACATTCAGATTCCTCTCAGTGACACTGTTACTTATAACTTCCTGTTGTCCCTCAGAATAAAAAGAAACAAAAAAAAAATGGCGTCTGTGGCGATGCTGCTAACAGAATCAGCTCCTGTTTCTGCGAGCTGCCTCGTAGTGCTCGCCCTTAATGGGAAAACGTCTCTTAATATTTGCTCCTCTCTTCTCAGACGTGATGATTTAATGTTGGCTGGCAGAAAGCGAACCCCGCCGCTGTTGTTTGTAAATATGTGGCGGTGTTAATGATGGGCCCGCTCCCTGCGAGCTCGGTCACTTGGTGCTGGAGACCACTTGACGAGCCGTGACAGGCTTTTTAATGAGGCCGCGCTCCGGAGTGCTGGGAAGTGGACCAAATAGGTTGCGGCCGCGGCAAACAAAACAGGCAATTCATTCGTTCATTAAATTAATTAATGCATTAGTTCATGCAGTTACTTTCAGACTGCACTCCCTCCTGCTCCTCTTATTCCTCACAGACCACATTCTCACACACCCATCCTTTTTTCTTTTTTAATCTCCCTTTTCTAAAGGAGCCCATCTGAGCTCATACAATAGGGCCCCACTGAGTGAAGAATGCCAGTTTTATGTCTTCATTCAGTGATGAGCTTTCTTTGGTGTGGGTCCTCCGTGGACGGAGCCTGTCATCGTGTCTGGACAGCCGCAGCAGGGGCCCTTGTGCCAAATGGAGCTCGCCTGCCACTTCCACTGTCAGTCCAGCAGGGCTGGACGGACTACACAGACCTCAGTGAACACAAACACACACAGCTGATCCACCACAGCCCCTGTTTTACCTCTAATAGGCTCAGTTTGATTCTTCAGTTCCAACTTCACAACCGCTTGAGGTTTTTATTTTTCACCACTGTGGATCATTGTCGCTCCCAACCAGCACTGAGCCAACTAGCTGCTTTATGCGGACGGAGGTGTCCTACTTTGAGTCCATTAGCATTATATGTGAGCGCTACCCGCCTGAGTTCACATTCTGTTATGAATAGTCACACACTTTAATACAAGTGCAGGGGCTGGGTATCATTTGAAAGGTATACCTGAATTTGGTAACATTACCAAAGGGATACTTTTGTGCTTTGCGCTTATTTTAAGAAATATAAGCCATTTTTACTATTTAACTAAATCAGGACACTTTGTCAATTGTTACATGTGCGACTATCTTACCTAAACTAAAGTGATATTGCAAAAATATTTATAGAAGCATGCATCTGAGCAGGCATTCAGTTCTATATTTTTGATTCTGTGTGATGAATGTATTTTGGTCAGTCCTTGCAATTTTAGAGGTTCAGCATCCAACGGCATTTTTCCTCTTTCCATCACCATGCAACCACAGCCACTGTATGTGGTCAAATGAATGAGCATTTTATGAAAAACAGGCCTTTTTTAAATAATTGAAGCTAAGGTCTGAAATGAACCAAAAATCTGCATCACAAAAAGGCGAGGCGTGGGTCTTATTGTATCCCCGTGTTCTGTATCTTAGTTTGGCTGCTTGTGGAATCAGTGTGAATTCAAGTGTATTCAGCATGTGAGCATAATACCAACTGATAAATTAAAGGTAATAAAAATGAATTTTGGCACAGGGGTCCTCTAAATGAGAGGGTTGTAATATCAGCTAATGGGGCTGGAGTTGCCTTAAATAATATTTCATTTTAGGTTATTAATCAAATGACCATGCAGTGGACCTGTTTGGAATTTCAGATTGTGAAGATTGTGAATGTGACCAGCTCTCCGTACATACTGCACTCTGCACTGTGCAAACACACCTGGACTGCCACCAATAAAACCTTGCAGTTAAATACCCAGAGCTGTTCACAACTGCATCACTTTGTCTTTTTTACTGCTGTGGAACATTTTTATTCCTAATCAGGACAGAGCCAGCCACACGCTTCATGTCCTGTTGTGAGCGTGGCCAGCGCTGCCTCTTCATACAGGCCCTCTCTCACATACGAAGCTATGCCACGTATGTCCAGGTGTGATTCAGAGGCTGGCCCAGCAGCACGTCACTGCTGAGTAGGATACAGTTAGTTTGTTGCGGACACATCAGGCAGCTTAGTGCTTTTAAACGGATTATTTGCTGTCCATTAAGTCTTTGTTTGATTAGGATAATTGATAGCGTGGCTTAGTGTCCTGCAATTGTGCTCCTACAATGTTAAAAAAAAGGACAAAGGCATTTCTCTGTGTGCTAATTGAGTTTGTCAGCAGTGAGGGGATGCTAGAACCACGCCAGTGTTTAATAAAGGCTAATGTTAAATAAACATGTGGCCGTGTCATTCATCACATGGTGTGTTAGTCCCGTCACTTGGCTTTGACAGGGGACTTCATGAATAAATCAGTCGGAAGGAGGATTTCAATCTTTTCTTTTGCTTCCAGAGAGACCTTTTTGTCCATGTAATCAGATTTATGGGAACATATTGGTTTTTATCTTGGGCTAAATTTGTTGGACTATGAATCAAAGCATTAACATTACATACTGGCAGATAAATGAGATTTGTTTGAATGAGTTTTTGCCTGCTGGAAACAGGCTTCACAGAGGAGGATGCTGTTTCTGTCGTTGCCTCTTACCTTTTTTGTCCTTTTCACTTTTTTACCTTGGTGGTGGTATGTTTTTTTTTAAACCACCACAACATGATTGTTGACACGATTTTTGTCACTGGGTTTTTGTTTCATTTTTGTCTTCTTTTGGCTTTGTCTCCATTTTTCCTTGTTAAGGACGTATTTAAGAATTGAAAGAAACGTGTCCAAATATCACCTGTGATAGACACACACCGCTTACAGTCAGGGTTAGTTGTACGTCTCTGCTATGTCACTGCAATTAAAAGAATCTCATTTTGTTTGTTAGATTTAGCATGGGTAAAATATGGGTTGTAAGATATCCTAAATGTGCTGTCTCTGAAAATCTTAGTCTTACAGTTGGTTTGTAAGAGTGATCTCATCTTACATCTGCTTTGCTGCTAAAGCTGAAACATTTTTTTCGTCAGTGCTGAAAAATGTTTCGTTTATGAAATATCAAGAATAATTGCAAATGTGCCTCACACGCATGCAGATGTATCTATTTTCACTGTAGTGTTCAAACGTTTTCTCTCATATGTACACTTTTAAATACATGAATGTAGATTTCAGTAACAGTTATATATATACTGTCTGTTCATATACTGTACACATGTGTGTACTTACTGTATGTATATGTGAAAGTGGAGAAAATGTATAATCAGCTGAGAATTGTTCTGAGTGAATCAGCTATTTTGTTTGGATACATTATTGAAATAATCAATCAGTTATGAAAACTGCTATATATCTATTATTTTTTTATCATTTTCTGATTTTTTTCTCCTGCTCTGAGATTGATTCTCACCGACCTTGAAAATAATACTCAAGCTCCACTTACAAGCTTTTCTCGCACTTTGAGCAGAAAGATTTTGGTCGTGGATTGCTATAAAGTTCTGTACTGCTGAGAGTGAACTTGAAGTTAAAGGTCGTTCTATTCTGTGATGGGCACACTTCCTTGTGAATTAAATCACACCTCACTTGCTGCTGGACCCTATAGGACCGCTCCTGCAGCCCCCTTAGTCCCCTCAGGGACCCCATTTCCAGTCCTGCTACATGTGTAAAGTACATATTATCAATATAGCCAATGTCACGCACTTGGAGAAGATTGAGTCAAGGCGCTTATCCACTTTTCTATCCCGCACTCCACCCCCACTCCACTCCCATCTCTCTCTGCTGCTGTGATGAATTCCTCCTTAGGCCTGCAGTTCACATTATCACCGTGGTAACAGCTCAGTGATCAGTAATTCATTTTTCAGACCTCTGCATACCAATTACCAAATGAAGGTTATTATCGAGACTTTGCGTTTGCCCTGCACGAGCGCTGCGCAGAATGCTAAAATGAGATAAGGCGTTAGAAGTAACAAGGGTCAGCGCGCTTCAAGATCACATTATCCTCCCCTCCCTCTGTCTGCTCGTTGGCCTCTCTGCTTGTTTTTGGCTTAGAGCGAGACATGTTGACACAGTTCTTTTTCATCCCATCTTAAAAAGGAGGACAGATACTGTACTCTGCAGCCAGGCGAAGCCTCGTAACTCATGCCGACTGTCCTCTCTGAGAAAATGACTACGTAGCGGAGGGATGAGGACATCACCAACAACCTTTATTCATATTTTGAGCATGGTTCAGGCTCACTGTGTTTGTCTGTGGTGAAGGGTTAAATTTCATAGCTGAAATGTTTTTATCCTCCTGATTTGATACAGACTGTCTAATGTGCCGGGGAAATATCTAATTTACCCAAAATGTCAAGAAATATCAAGATGTCTTGATCTGGCTTCGTGGCTGAAATTACTCTCTCTATCCCTCTGTCTCTGTGTTTCTTCTTCTGTGTGTGTGAGAGAGAGAGAGAGTGTGTGTGTGTGTGAGTCTTATCTCTCTGACAGAGTCTAAATGCCACATTTCCCGTTCCCATTTTGAGAATTAACAAAGCATCCATTTTGTAATGGAAGCAGCGCTCTGTGTCCTCCTTCCACTTTGTTCTTTTGCTGCCGATGATGCAGCGTTCTCTGCATGTCCAGGTGCACTGATACAGCGCCCAGCGTGGGCTCTGGTTGCTCTCCCATCAAGCTGTACAGTAAGTCGTTTCCTCCTGTGTAGGCCATATTAAAAAGTAATGTGCTGGTGTATTTATGGCATGTTGTTTAATATTTAATAAGAAACCCTCTCGTTAGGAGACCGGGCACTTTTCCAAGCTGTTAGTGACGGCAAGCCAAATTAATCCGCTTTGTAACAAAGCAAATTCCCCCTTTGCTGACCGCTACAGACACACACAACAAAAACACACACACGCACACATAGTCTGCTCACTGGGACGGCAGCGGTCTTAGCCTAATCAGTCTGTATTCAGAGGGATTAGCAGCAGATAGCCCTAGCTGGACAGTTCAGATTGTAGTCCAAACAGCGACTCAGACACACATACACAACAAGCGGATTTAGGATTCAAAATACATGCATGCACAGGATCTACATCCTAATGCAAAAAACATATGGGGCAATGAAAACACAATTTGGCTTAAGACTTTACACATAGCCCAGAACAGCTAATGTTACAGCTGACTCTGTCCCCTTTTGCTCTCCTGACAAAAGGGGATTCTCTGACTGAGAACTGCAGCCATTAAAAAAGCTTCACAAATAATTACTTCACATGAAAGCGGGCACGCTAAAACTGGTTCTCAGTTGTACCTGCAGCCAGCCTTTCATGGAGGACAATAGGATTTGTAAAGGAGTTGAGACCGCAGGCCGGGTACAGGGGCAGGCTGGGTAATCCAACACAACTGAGTTTGTGGTTTCTTTAAACTCATGCCCAGGCTAAAAGGTGCACAGGCACTTTGCTAGAGATGGCTTTAAAGACTGGACCCACCTCTTGACCCGTGCTCACGCTGTGTCATAGAAATTCCACCCACCTATTCCTCTGGAACTTCATTTGCATGTCGGTGCAGTGTAAACTGTGCAATGTAAACGCCTGCAGCTCACAGACAAACAGCCAATGACCTGTGATTCTTTGCATCAGGTTCTGGATATATTTAAGGTCAGAGCGTACCTCGGGCTCTCTGTCTAGGGAGCCAAAAACTGGAGAGGGATTTAGAATTTTGTTTTGTGCTTGGCAACAGGATCATACAGTTGTTTGTTTTCAATGCTTTTTCAGGGAATTTGGGAGTTTTAGCAACCTGGGGGAGTTTGCATTCGTACAGTTACAGGCTTGAAACTGAATGTACGCATTGGAAAATAAAATTGATATAAAAAATTGAAAATTGAGTATAAAGTGCGCGACAACAGGAACGTGCACATACATTTTGATCTCCTCTTGGCAGCTCTTCTGTAAAACTTTGTGTATGTATGTCATTATTTAAGCGGCTGAATGTATTGTCTTCAAATTATTTGATTGGTTTAGAGGATCCATGCATTTAGAGAATGAAGACTGATTGACAGCAGAGTGTGCTTTTACGCCATGACTTGATATATTTATTTATTTTATTGTCATTGTTTCTGTTACTTCTTGTCAGTTCTGGAAAAGACAGTTTTTCCACAGTCCAAGTGGGAATGTGTACAGACAGAGGGTAATTTTCTCCCTCTCCCTTTCTCACCTTTTGAAGCAAATTTGTGAATTGCAGTTGTGAGCATGATAGATAAAACTGGCCTTACTTGGCTGTGTGTGTGTGTGTGTGTCAGCTTGGATGTTTGACTTCATCAGCATCACAAACCATCATTGTTTGAGTTCTTTAAAACTGTACCCCTTCTCCTTCACTTGGTAAAATATATTTTGCTAAATGGAATTATATGTTTTTCTATTGAACAATAAGTGACAAGTCCTTAAACTCTCATGCCCCCTCCTACAGCAGAGAAGATATTGTATGTTTGGGCACTTGTAAAACCAAAGCATTGAAATTATTGTTATTATAAATCATTATTTTTCTTTTTCAGCAGTTTCAGGGCCATTATTTTCTTTTAGTCCATTTTTTTTAGAGAAAAGGTATCAGCTTCCAAAAAGAAGTGAATGAAATCCTCCTGTCTTCAGCGTAAATTAACATGTGTCAAGGGTGATTTTCTTGATTCTTGTACAGAGATTTGCTCAACTGCTCTGTTCAAGATGGGTTATGGAAACTTTCTAGAATATTGAATAAAAAAAGATAAACTGCATTGAGGTTGAGCACTGTATCCACAGCTTTATATCCTTTGAATGAAAATAGGTCTTGAATGTTATCTCTAACAACTTTGCTGGAAAATGTCCCTCTTTTCTGTTCAAAATCCAGTCAAGTGCAATTATCCGTATGAGTGCAAATATTTTATTTATTTTATCTGTATTTATAAGGCTTTGAATGTATTTCTTTTCTTTTTTTGCTCTTCTCATCTCATCTTCTGTTGTTAAACCTTCCTAGATTTTTTATTTGACTTATGGGTTTAACCTATTGGTATAACTCACACATTGCGTGTGCTTCATAACGACAAATGTCTTCTAGTTTTGGACTAAAATTGAGGGCTGCATATTTGATAAACAGATAATTTCTGTAAACCAGTTGAGGATCCTCTTGAAAACAGGATGGTACATCTCAAGGGGTTCATATTCAAATTAGAATTTAAATAAATATTATTTATATGCAAATCTTGTCATAAATAAGTCAGTCATTAGTGACTTAAGCTGTTTTTACAAGAACTTATTCTTTTAGAAAGCAGAACCAGCAGTCCCGTAAGTCACTTTGTTCTACTTCGTGTGTGTGTGTGTGTGTGTGTGCGTTAGCAGAGAGGTTTTTCTATCCATTGTGCAGGCGACTTTGATCTTAATGATGGTGAAAAAAGCATTAGGAATCAAAGAGCGGGTTACATAAATACATATTGTGAAAGTCTTGCAGAAATACGTCAGATCAAGCTTTCTCTGTGTGTATGTGCATTAGCACAGGTATCACCTTTCCTCTTTGTCTTGTTCACTAAACGCTAAATACTTCAATACCTCTCTTTTTTCTTTCCCCTGCCTCCCCATGTTTTCATCCCTCCCCTCATCTACAGGAGCTGATCTCTTTTCTAACTGCACGGAGGAGTGTAAGGCTCTGGGCCACTCTGATCGCTGCTGGATGCCGAGCTTTGTGCCCTCTGACGGGCGCCAGGGCCCGGACTACCGCAGCAACCTCCACGTGCCCGGCATGGACTCAGTCCCGGACACAGAGGTATTTGAAAGCCCCGAGCAAATGACTCATCAGTCATTCTCCACCTTTGGCAAAGAGACGCCGCTCAGTCACCATCACCTCCACCATCACCTTCTCAAAAACCATCACCTCAGCCACCACCCGAGCTCCCTAGAGAGGAAAGAGTTGGAAGCATTTCTGCTAGATAGTGAGTATTGTGTTTTGCTCTGGCCTAAGCGCCCGTCCTGCTCTCTGATCTGGTGATCAAATTAGGTGAAAAAGAAAAGATTCCAAATTAAATTTTCTCCCTGGATTGGCTGCGGAAGGAAGTGTGAAATTCATTTCAGGTCTGACCTCTGTTCTGTCAGCCCTCTTGTCAGAGTGTTTAACTAACTCTTCCCTCTTTCTCAGGCATGTCCATTAATGTACACTATGATGATCTTATCTTCTTTCACTGTTTCAATTAATTCCTAGACACACACACGCATACACACACACCCTCACACACACACACACAAACCTCATGCACCACTTGGCCTGTGGGTCTTTCCAAATTAAACATGCCAAAAGCAGTTTTGATCTATAAGGTTGTTTCAGTGTGGGTGGAGATATTAGCATGAAGGAAGCTCTGTCTTGTTGTAGAAAAAAAATGTTGCTGTAATATTTGAGACACAGCGAAGAAGAACAGGCAGGCAGTGAGTTTAACATCTTATTCTCATTTGGTGGACACAATTGCGTTGGAGTGGAGGATCAAAAAACAGTTTCAGATAATTGAGGAGGAAAAAGAGGGAACGGCAAATTTCCCAAGGAATTACTGTTTCTAAACTCTCATTCAAAGGCCACAAAGAGACACATTCTCAATCACTGCAATTTGGTGATAATGCTTAATTATAATTTTGTCAAGCAGCGCCTGAAGAGGCCCCCCTTCTCATCATCCAACACAGCTAGCTGGAATTATCAAACTGTCAGAGCACCGCTGCTTCCCCAGTGCCATCATTTAAAACCACAGCATGCTGTTAGGAACAGCGGGGAAATGCTTTTTTTCCTTTTAATTAATGTTTTATTCATTTCCTATGCCGCTTTCTTTCTTATCCTGGATCAAAAAGTTATGTCGAGCAAGCTACCAATAGCTCACATTAGAATTTCTGACTCTCTGTAAAAAGCTGGCAGAGGATGATCATCAGCTTCAAGTAAACTTGTGAAAGTCAAATGTTGTGATTCCAAGCAGGTATGATACGAATGTATTGACTTTACTGAGGAATCACAGATAGGATGTTTACAGCAGTATAAGAGCAAGACAAGAGATAAAGAACAAGCACCAGTAGAAAAAGGAAACATAAAAACATCAGGTCATTACAGCAGTTGTGATTTAATGTGATGCTGCTTAACAGGAATCATACTGTATGTCAACATCATCTAAATGAGTAAAGATTAACAGAACATGTTAAATTCACAATGAAATAATTATATTACAGCAATTAAGCATTTATTACTATGAAAGTGTTTTATGAGTTAAAGAGAGTAAAAAAGCCTCAATAACAAAACCTCAATATAATCAAATTTATTAAGGTGAGGATTATTAACGTAGCATTAATCAGGAGCATTACCTAAGAAAATTTAAATAAACAATTATGAATTATTATAAAAATCAACCAAGTACAACAGTTGCAGTAATCTAATATGTTTTTCAATAATATGAATATATTAATACTATCTAATAGAATATAAAAATAACATGACATTAACAATAAAGATATAATTATTAAATACTGTTGCTCTGTGACATATTTCATAAGAGAAGGGTTTTATGGGTATAAAAGGCTACAAAACCTAATCTCAACATTTTTACACTGTAGAAGCTGTAATATTACTGTTTGAGCTTCCAGTAATAAACATGATGTAAAAACAGAGAAATTAGATAAATCTCATAAGCGTCTACTGCATCCAAACAAAAAGCAATAATTATTAAACAAGTTTCAGATGATTTTATTACTATTATTAATTCCTGTGTTTTCCCTTTTACGCTTGTCAACCTTCAATTTGAGTCACATTGTCTGTGCTGTGAGCTGCTCTTGTTCTAATGTTACCGTGGATCTGCTTATTATGCACTTACGATGCAGCACTCAAAGTGAAGGGCTCCCAATATTGCTGCGTTTCCCACGAACACCGCCACTCATTCCTCTCACAAAGTAGATCACTGTGGCCCTTATGCTAATGAGTGCGGGGGTGGCAGTGGGGGTTGGATAATAGCAAAGAGGGAACAACAGTCAGAGAGAGAGAGAGAGGGAGAGAGAGAGAGAGAGAGATGGGGTGGGGTGGGGTGGGGGGTGAGAGGTGGTGTAAGAGGAGTGGAGGAAGGGATAGAATGATGATACCAAGAGGCTGAAGCTCCCTAATCTGATCAAGTCAGCCAGTGATACACAGAGACTCTTTTGTCCCTGGAGGTGCAGGCCTGGGCCTGGCCTGCAGTCGGGTCAGAATGGGGTGGGGTGGGAGGGGGTTCGGGTGGGGGTATGGGGGGGGGGGTGGATTGCCAGAGCTCAGTGATTAACCCAGACAACACGGAGGAGGGGAGCAGAGAGGAGGAGGGGAGAACGAATGAGAGTTTAGACTCCAGCCTGTTGAAGCTCAGCCTCCCTCTTTTGTTGCTGTCCTAAATAAATTGGCCATGCAATTTTCACCCCCCCACCACACACACATACATAGTCACACACATATTATCCATGAGCCATTTCACAATACTATGCATTCAGTTGGCCCAGCTAAGGGATATGGGACTTCCTACCCCATGTTGTGCATGTGTGAACCCTCTAATTCTGTGTGAATGAGGCCATTTAAGTGCTGTCTTTCTTTCTGCTTTGTTTTCTATCAACTCTCCCAGACAAACTTGACACCTTCACACGCACACACACACACACACACACACACAC
>JBAJHX010000053.1:24426225-24438802 GCA_037176925.1 Amniataba percoides | reverse complement strand
CAAATTGTGAAATAGCTACGTTTTGCACTGTGGACCAACGTTCCTATTTCACGTTTTGCTATGAGACTGGGTTGGATATCCCCATGTTGTTAGCCAAACATTGCTTCCAGATTCAATTTGTCACATACCATGACATTCTCTTCATGTTACAGAAGAATGCTGCAGAAGCTTCAGAATGGATTTATTATATTTATTATACAATCCTTTATTGGATCCTGTTTGTGGAACCTGTTAGTCTGAGTGTGATCTCTCTACTATTTAAACTGACCATGGGCCTTTACAACTAAGAGGAATAGAGCAGTAAGTGTTGATGGGTTTTGTTTATCATAATGGCAACCAAACTGCAGCATTCCAGATAATTCTATAAATGAAAAAAAAGGAAAATAAGCATGGACAATTTAATGCAGTTATTATTTTAGTGAATATGGCATTACACAGGCCTCATCTCACCGTGATGAATGGATGTAGATGAAAGTTGAATAATGTGCCACATTCAGAGGAAAACTGTTTTCTGATTACATTGCTTCCATGTTTGATGGGGACACTCAGAAACCTCCTCCATGCATGGTGCTGGGTCTGCAAAGGCTTTCTCAGATGAGATGAGAAGACGAGATCCATCCCATCAAGTCATATATATTAGATAGATAGATAGATAGATACTTTATTGATCTCCATGAGAAAATTACCTGTGAAACATCTTACAGACACACATATTATCTTACATTGCTTCCATTTCTCAGGTTCATGTCATAAAACAACTTTAGTTTATTTATCTGAAGTTGAAACTGAAGTACAATAGCAAATGAGACTCCTGTGTCTGAACTTGTTCTTTAAGTGTCAACATCCACTGCACAAACAGAGTTATCAGTTAACATGCGGCATATCAACGATTGTAAATAAGCATTTTTAATGACTGCAACACGAATGGTGCTTTTCCATTACACAGTTCTACAAATACTAGACTCAGTTTCAGTCATTTTCCATTACAATAGAGTACCACCTCAGTTTTGGTGGGGTTGTCATAGCAACATCGCTGAAACTCCAACAACGTCATTTGTTATGCGACACAACACAACACAACTATGGAGGCCACCAGACAAATAAGTGTCTGCACCTCGTCGTCAATCCACGGGTTGATTTCTGTGCAGCCATCTCTAATCGTGTTAGTTGTTGTTTTTGGATTTTAAAAATGGTGTGGTTGACTCTTCTGAACGATTCGCTCTCCTGACTCATCAAGTGACGTCACGCCCTGGCCAATCGGTGGCCTGCCGTCTGCTGTGCCATTGTTACAATATGCTTTCTGTAGGTAAAGACTGATTACCCATAAAGTCAATAGTGTTTTCCGGCTTGTTTGCACATGAATATAATACGTGTGTCAGATATCATACAGACGGGTGATGTTGCTTTCCCTCCGTTGTTTCTAAATTTAATTATGTTGCTCTCTTTTCCTATCAACTTCATAGAGATTCAAATATCTGTTAAACTTTATCATTCTAATGATACAGAAACACGAGGAGAGTCGGCCCACATGTCAGCACCAACTATCACTTTGTATTATTGAACAGGACATCAGTAATCCTCTTTAGCATATTAACCTGGATGTGAACATAAATGAAAGGTATCATACTGGGAAGCTGCGGTTGAATTGCTTTGAAGATCTGATGATAAAATATGACTTAAAAGGTTTCTGTATTAGCACTTCCAGCAATTAGATGTTGACATTACAGTCCATATTCAGCTAATAGCATACAAGCAACATAGTTGTTACATCTTCAAATGTAAAGAAAGATGCCAGCTGGTTCCTGGCTGGAGTACTTCACCAAACAGCCTGTGCTTGGAGAACTGACAGTGAAGGCACAGCTGTTCTACTGATAAGACTGAACCAAGCCTTCAGGTCCAAATATCACAGTCATGCTGGCACCTCACACCTCAGCTCCATAACACAGTTCTTATACACTACCTATTTCTTGATATTACGGTCAGTTTGGAGTCATCCTATGGCTTGAGCTCATGACACCACTGTACTTTTTCTTCCTTTTGTTACACACACACACACACACACACACACACACGTATAGTTTTAGCACCTAGCTAAAACTCTCTTAGTCATATTCTTTCATTCTGAATGTACACAGCTCTGGTTTAGTCCATGTATCATCAGTGAAGAAACACAGATTGTCTGAAAAAAAACAAATGTTGAGCTTTTTATCATTGTCTCCCAAAACTCATAAGTCTAGAACAATGAGAACATCGCTTGACTGAGCGCCAATCATTTGTTTATCCCGTATAAATATCCTTCAAGCCTGCTCTCTTCCATTTCGACTAACCACTTCCATCTTTGAGCTTAACAGATAAACACGTCTTCCAGTGAGCCTCACATGGTGTCCAACCTATGTCCCCCACCACAGCAAACTGTTGGAGGATATTTGTGCACACCCACATATATTACTGTCACTACCAGATGTTTCAGCAAGAACATTAACACCTTTTAAAAAATGTGTGTGACAAAATAGACAGCAAAATATCCACATGAATCTGTACAGTTCAGCTGTGATCCATCATTAAACTGGTAAGTGCTATGACCTAAAGAAAGTGAATTATTTCTGCATTTTTATACCACTTATTAGTGTAGGAGAGCTTACTGATTATATTAGAAGTCCTCTGAAAGTCAATAAAACATAAAAAATACGAAATATATTACAAAGATATTATCAAGATATGACTTTGGCCTATGTATGGCCTATTTAATGAATGGATCACTACATGACACTGAGCCTCAGTTTTTATTTGAATTTTTAACAGCAGTCAGAGTTGATTTGGAACTCTGCTTTTTCCTCTGACAAAATCAATACAGTTTGCAAACTTCACAGGTTATAGATGACCATTGAGAGAAAATATAACATTTGACATTAAAGCTTCAAACTCACGTGCAATAAGAATATAAAACATGGATAAATATAAAACTAAAATAAATAAAAAAGTAGTTATAGAATAGACCTAAAATATAAATAATATAACTAACATACAAAGGAATACAGAAAATACTGTTGTATTAACAGGGTGCAATCAGTGTGTATCGGGGAGACTTTACACACACTGTCCAGTGGGTCACTACAGACTTGGGTTATGAATAAGTTACATAACATTGCCAGGCAAAGCGATTATTATTTATGAAATCTACTGCAGTTTGACCCTTTTTTTTTCACGTGTACCCTCAGGGCATCTTTATCAAGTAAATTTACATAAAGCAGTTACACACAGACAGAGAGGATCACTGGGCAGGAGAGGCTTTTGTCTATAATGATGCCAGCTGCTCTTACGTAGCACTATAGTAGTTCTCTATCCGTAACAAGAGTGTGGGCGTGCAGTCAAAACTGGATATAAAAATGGCAAAACAGCTTGCAAGTTTGAACTTTGGTCACAGACAGTCGGGTTCGATTCATTGTTGAGCCTCAGTTTTGAAGTGAATCCTGCTTTGTACTGGCTCTTGTTGGAAAAGTAGTCTGAAGTAAAGTGGCTTGTTTTGATTCACCCATTAAAGAGTTTCCTAGAGACTGTGGGCAAAAGTCCCCCCCAAAAACTTGAGCCTCAGATCAGATGATGACAAGATGAGATGAGGAGAAAAGAAGACAGAATCATTTCTGTGTTATTATTTATCTTTGGGATTTTCTTCTCAGAGTCACCGATAGCAAGAATGTAACAATAGCAAGATAAACTGACCTGGTATGCTGTAGATGGGGGTTGTTGGAGGTGGTGCGATGCTAAACAAGCCCCACAGGACGTCACACAGAGAGGCACATCAGGCCGACTTTTTCTAACCCACATTTCCCTGTAGATAGACAAAGAAATAAAAACGGTCTCTCCTTATATTGTGTGCATCTCTAGACACACAGGGTACACTTATTTATGTTGAAAAGCCATGACAGTGCATTTAGCATAATATGTGACCTTTAAAACACAGTGTCAGTGTAAAGTGTTATTATCTTTAGAGTTGCAGAAGTTGCTGGTTGAGTTCTTTATTCTCCCGTGAGACAGAAAGCTCTTAGCAACCATTCACAGCTTAGCAAGGTGTCTCTCACTTCAGGACATTCTGTACCCTCTGTCTGTAACTCCAACTCATTCCCATCTCTCTCTTTGTCTCAGTTCATTTCATGAATAGAGTTCATAGAGTTTGGCTTCCATTGGCCTTTCCTCCCTCTCCCTGCTCTTTCTCATACAAACAGACAATCTGATCAGTGTTATCAGTCGCAGGACGCCATATTCCTCAGCACAAACTCTGACCATGCATACACACATGCAGCCATGCACGCAGTTACATGCCCAGGGAGAAACAGCATCCTATGGCAAGTACTCTACATGACTGGGCCTTTTCATACAAACAGTTCACACATGCGCACACACACACACACACACACACACACACACACACACACACACACGTTCACAGCCATTCCTCAGGACTGACCGCCATATGTTTCAACAGTTGGGGAAGCATTTGGCCAGAGTTGAAGGAAGTGTGTTATTGTGCTTGTGTGTGTGTGTTGAGGTGGGGAGAGGGGGAGGGGTTGTTGTTTCAGGAAAAAAAATGCTGTGGAGATAAGAAGGTAAGAAGCACTCACCCTTACATGATAGAGGAGCACAGTGACAGGGTATTTATGGAGCCTGGTTTCTAACAAGATCCATTCACTGTTCCTGCTAATTAGGCAGGTCTCAACCTCTTGTTTTATGGTAGCTGTAGAGTTTTATCTTAAGATATATATTCATCTGTTCATTTTTTGCCAAATGGACTCAAGTCTCCTCTCTGGACCTTGCATACATACATTGGTGATAATGTATATGTACAGCATAGCGTGACCTCATAGATTACCAGGCTGTTACTTCTAATTTGCCTCGTTCCTTTATTATGCAAATTCAACACTGTGGCCCTAATAAATTTACTTTACTTTACATTTCCATAGCATAAATTCCATCAGTACAACAACAGGGTCAAATTCACACACACTTTAATGGAAACACTTTGTAACATTGTTATATTTTTTATTTCCCCTGGGGATTACATTTTTCATTCTGTTTATTTATTTCATTTACATACACACAGGCTCAAAATACACTCGCAGGACTTATGAAAGCTTGGGCTGTGCCCGGGAGGCGCACTGGCACCCCTCCAGCTGCCGGTCCACACTCCATAACCACTGGTCCGTGCTGTACTTGAACTGTCCAACCTCCAGTTCCCAAACTAGGTCCCTCCGGACAGAGTTTCTGTCACTGATGACCCTAAAAGTGAAATATTACAGAATTAGTATCCTAACATACAATATCATCTCTCATAGACAGAAATTACGGTTTGATCTGTTAACCTACTTGCAAAAAACTTCGCAGTACCCTGAGTTTCACCTCTTAAAAACTTTACTCTCCAGGGATGAAAGGAAAGATGAGGTGAAAGTCCAGAATATTTGTTGAATTTTCACATTCAAACCTTTCAAGACTAAGACTGACATGAATCTTCACATCATCACGTCCACTCCACCCAGAAAATGAAAGGAGCACACAAATCATCACTTATCATGAGAAAATATTGGATAGAGCTGTTTGCAGGGGAGAAAGCAAAGTGGAGAGTATCATCACGGGACACCAGGCTGTGTATATACAACAGAAATAACTGATGTTACACAACTACCTATACTATATGGTCAGGTTTTATGGTAAACCTTTCATGGCATGTTATTTTGAACACAGGCTTTAACCTAAAAATAAAAATTGTATTCAATATTTGAACTGTATTCTTAAAATCTATCTAAATATCAAAATCTAAGTAACAATGGTTAAACCTGCTTGGTTGGGGTCTGATTAGCCCGTCTAGCCAGAGACCTGATGGGCTGCATAGTCTTAGCTCTATAAGTTCTGTTTGCACAAACTGCATGAAAATCTTTATATTGTCATAAGTCATTAAGTCATAGTCAACACAAGTTGAAACAACTCTGAATAACTCATCAGTTATCAGTTAAAACATATTTCCAAGGCAAAAATATTCAATCTTCTTTTTATCAAAGTTAAAAATTAGGTCAGAGATGACTGAAATCAAAGCTAAAGACTGAAGATCAGAAGGACGCCTACTGCGAGAAGTTAAGTCAAGTTTTTCATGTCAAAGATAAAAAAGTACAAAATGTTCTTTGCGATTCAACAAGTTAATTCACTGACAAAAGAGATCCGATGTAATAACAGTAACAATGACACCCAAACTAAAATGAACTGTGAGATGTATCTTAAATACTCTGTTACTGTGATCTGAACTGTAGCTCAGGACTGCAGAAATGCAGGGTTTCATTCCCATCTGATGTGGTCATGCTTATGTGTTTGGTAGAGGGAAGACACTGATTTGGACACCAGCCCAGGGGAGGCCTTGAACTACTGGAAAGTCCTCACATCCTCCCGGTGACGCTCATTCCTGAAAAGTGAAAGGAAGCAGCTATTAAATGTGTCCATTAGGTCTTGTTGACTTGCTGTCTGACATCAAATCATACAGACACACACGCAGCCGTGCACAGGTAGTGGAGAGTTTTATGTGCACAAGATGAAACAGCTGGTTGTGAGCCTGCAGAATTCTGGGAGAGCAGCCGAGGAAGACTTTGATGTTAATTTGGTTGATGATTTCTGAGCTCCTCTTCACTTGTACAAATCAAAGCCCTTATCTTTATTACTGATTCATATCTCGACGCAGCTCATACTCTGCTTTTATAAGCTCCATAAAAGCACATCAGCCTGCCATTACCAGGGAGTCTGGCAAAAGTTAAAACTGTCGAGCAGTCGGCGTGTGTGTATGAAGGACTTACAGTATGAGGAGAGCTTATTTGTCGTACTTGTAACAGCAAACTGTCTCCTCCTACAGATAAAGATTCTGGCACAGCTGCCCCTCTCTCTTTCCAAGATGATTTATGAAATCACCTTTGAATATTTGAAGGTTTCCATTCCTTTCTTCCATCAATGTTCTGGCAAAGAACTCATTTGTTATAACTGGCTGTTTATTCTCCCATGAGAGGGAAAGCTTGAATCCAAGCTTCACTGCACTGTAAAATGCCAAATCAGTGACAAATTCAGTGACAAAAGCAGCAAGAATTACAAGTGGTTAGGGCAGCATTTAAAAAAATCAAATAAAAAGTTTTAGCAGCAAACCAAGCAACTCTATTGGTTCAACACTGACTGACTGATTACATTGTGTGACAATTATGTTAACTTTTCTTCTTCTTCAGAAGTCATTTTCATGTTTATCTGAATGTGGTGATAGTTTCATTAGATAAACTGATCAGAGACTTAACTTTAAATTACTTATAGACAGTCTTAGTTTAAGAGCATTTCATATTTGCTATACACAGTGAAGTGTGTTTAAATCAAATAAAAAATTATAAGGGTGCCATATCTCATACACACAAATGCACATTACTTTTGACATTAATCTGTTTCTGCAACTGGGCCTCCTGGATCGTAATCCATTTTTACACCAGAATCATTAAACAATACGACCCCACCAACACAGACGAGTGTGCTGTTTAAACACATGGGTTGTTTTCAGTCTAAATCCCTGCTAATGAAAAGATGCTATTGAGAGGTATTATGGAAATGGAGGACCAAGTGTTATATTGACAACTCAAAGTCAGGATATCTCTGTCACTGCTGCCATTTTAGTCATTCTTTTTTAAATCAAAAACAGTTTACCAAAGTGAAACGCTTTGGAAACATCCAGTGCCACGTAAGTGACAGAGATAGATGACACTTGCTGTCTTTATCACTTATTAAGTCTAGTATCTGCCTGATATTGGGCCACTACCTCTCCATTCTTGTGTTATGTATGCACACGCACACACAAAGGTCCCCTCACAAAACTTAGATTGATTCACTTCAGAGGAAACTATTATGGAAAGAACAATTGACGTGTCAGTCCCTGAGAAATGCTTCATCCATCACTGTCCAATGGCCTTATTAGTACTTCACTACTAAGGAAATCCTAATTCACCCCTGGGGTAAAGAGGCTGCCACTAACTGCTTTGTTTCATATGAAAACTCCTATCGATACTTTCCTCATTCAATCACTCATTCATGCAGGGCATAAACACAAGCAGTGTTCCTACACACACACACGCGCAAACAGATGCTCACACACACATACCTGAGTGGAGACAATTGTAAGCTATCTGCAAGCACTCAACAAACTGGTGGAAAAAGGTAATCAGCAGCTTGTCCGACTGCTCATTACTTCTTCATTATGGAGCGGAAACAAACACAAAACACCTGATCCTGGTGCAGCTCTTCTCAACACACACACACACACACACACACACACATTCAGAGTCAGTCTCTCACTGTCACACAGATGAAGAGGAGCTGATAGACAGCTACATTACTACATTACGGCTCAGCCCCTCTCTGAAAAAGGCACCAAGCAACCTGTTCCTGTTAAGTGTGCTCAGAGCGCCAATCCGACGTAGAAAGCATCAGTGTGGCTCTCCAGCCCGCCTGAGTGCTGCTGCCTAGCCTTTACCCAGCTGGAGACACAAGACGACAGCTCACACTGGCGACAGTGCAGGAAAGAGTTTGTACTTGTGTGAGTTTTACCCTGGAAATAGAAAGACTGCCCAACACATCAGGAGATGATATTCTTTGTTAGATAATCAAAAGTAGACAACAACATATCAGCCAACAAACAGATCTCTCAAGGACGTTTAGCTTTTTTTAAAATGATCCTTTGACCATTTAAAAAGTACTGATAGTTAAATGCCAGCCTTTTTAGATAGCTGCCTAGCAAAGAGAACCATAAAAGCAGAGCAGCCTGTGCATGTGATGGTAATCCTGCTGTACTACACCGTGCTGCACACTGCTGTAGCATCACTGTGAAAACCCCTGCAACAAAAGTAATCCACTTTTTCAACATATGCTGCTACGCACTTTGATTGTGACAGGGTGAGGTGGATGTCAGAAACAGTTATTCCACAGGATGAAGCTGTTTATGGGTCTGACAACTTTTTTTTTTTTTTCTTTTTGTCAAGCTGAAGCGCGCCTTTCAGACTTGGGTGGCCTCGGGGTGTCTTGCAACAATGGCAGGTACCAGGAGGCAGGAAGGCTGCAGCTTCTGTCACTGAAACAAAATCAGGAGGAATTCAGAGAGGCTATGAAGAAGGACTTTTGCCTTTTCTGGCAAACTGTCTGATGACTTTGGAGGGGCAAGCAGGGCTTGGCACAACTGACAAATCCCAGATTGAGGAGGAACAATGAGGGACGGTGGACCAGCGCTTTACTTTGGAGGGTCATGGGAGTTTTCCTGTCCAGTGTAAATATACTTTGTGGACTGATTGGATCAACTATGATTAGTTGCTTCTTCTTCCTTCTGTATTATGGCAGATTGTGGCCCTTGTCTCTGAGGACACATACTGTCACTACCCACTTTACCAGTACGGGTGGTTGCAGCACACGCTCAATATTCATTTAATATTAACATGGATGGAGAAACATTTTTTCACATTTTCTTCTGCAGATTTTGTTTACATTAACATCTCAGATTCACACTTTCACAAATGAGATTATCTGTGATCAAATCAGACTCTGACTCCACCTGCTGCCTCTAGGATCATTGGACAAGAACCCACCACACCTAAATCACAACAATCAGTCAGAACAAAGTATCTGATGGCTTCAATCACTGCTTCCCCTACAGACTACACTCTGCAATGTTAACGAAAAAAACTGTTTACACAAATGATAAGTAAATACTTGATAAGCAATGAAAAAAATATTTGAAAAAATTAGATCCTGTCTTACAGATTCAGCTGCTTCATGTGTGAATTTGCCTGTTGATGCTGGTAACATTTTTAAAGAAAGCAGATCAGTGCTGGGTGTGTTTTCAGGTTCATCCTCCAGAAAGTTAACATGACATTCTGTAGCAAATGATGGGAGTTTTTCAGTCAGTCAGAACCCTGAGTCCTGAATACTTGTCCCTGACCATCATGTTTGCTGTCACACTGACCTGTATGAGTCTTTGAGGATGAGCAGGCAGCTGATCGAAGAGCAAAGGGTGCATGGTGCACAAAGGTCAAAGCACAATTTAACAATTAAAGGATCATAGACAACAACAGGCTGTTCTGCTGCACCTTCTGATTTATGTGCACTTTCTTTATTTCCATTGTTGCACAGTTTAGCATGGTTTTCTTTTACTCTGCAACAGAAACAACTTGAAATGTAGAAAAGTACAATACTAAAGATGAAAAAATACTGAAGTTAAAGTAAAATGACTCATTTAAACAATAAATCAGTAATCAGTAATAAATCAGTTAGTTAAAAATTATTTAGTTTATAAAAGGTAATTGTTGAGCAGCTATAAATGTTATTCACAGGAGGAAATACAGCCTTTGTTGGGGACTAAGCACTGGAAAGTACTGTGTGTATTCATAGTGATGAACATGTCACAAGTGCAACCGTGAGCCTCACTGCTGTACATCTAATGGAGGTCTATGGCAGAGACGAGAGGAGACATCAGGCTTGGATAAACTCACAATACAGTACAGTAATCGCTGGTTTGACTTATGGGACTTGATAAGGAAAGAAATTCTGAATATTTCTATACCTTTCAGCTCAGTTCCTTACTCTTCATAACCATTAAAACCTTTCAGAAGACAGGATTATAAAAAAAAGCTTCAAAATTCATTTTAGTGATTGATTCTGCTAAGCCTGTAAATGAGTGATGTGAATATAACTGGTGATTTGCAAGAGATAAAGTTGTTATTGTTATTACACATATCATTGTCACTGTGAACATTATGTTAGAAAGTGGCCAGCTGTGGAGCCATTAGACAATCTGCCTTTCATTTGTTAGTTTGTATATTAAACAGTTGTGACATTTTCATGTAAATGAACATCCACTTTGCTTTGTCGTTCTCCCTGAAGCATCTCCATTTGATGTGTCAGCAAAAAAACATCTGATGCACAGGAGATTACACATTTCAAAGGTCCCATGAAGCCTAAATAGCACTTCATCCAACACAAACATGAACCCTCTGTCCTCGTGTATTTTGTTGTACACATCAAAGATCATAATAGCTTATATTCTCTTTGGCAAGCTCAGTAACTGTAAACCTGAGAACACTTTCTTTTACCACATTTTTACACCAGTAATTTTCCTCCCATTTCAGTAAAACCTCTGAAAAACAGCAGCCCTCCTACTCAAGCCGTGCTTTAGTGCTCTTTGCAGCCCTGCGTGAGGCGAACGCTCGAAGCCGCTTCAAGTGAACACATGCTGTCTCGGCCAGACTTAATGGCAGCTAAAGAAATATGAGTCAAAGGATGGAAATAAAAGTCAATTATTCCCTGTCCTCTCTGTTTAAACCTGGTTTATTTTAACCACATTAGTAATCAATAGGGAGCGTGAACATAATCTACTCAGCTGTATTTGTTTACCTCCTTCACGTCAGCCTTAATAAATATGTTATCACTCTGTGATGCTGGAGAGCAGAAATCCAAATTCATCTCTTTTCCTTTTAGTGCTTTTAATGGAAAGCAGTGTGTGTGTTTGTGTGTGTGTGTGTGTGTGTGTGTGTGTGTGCGTGTGTGTGTGTGTGTGAACATTGCTACTTAAGTCAGAAGACATCTTGTTCCATGTTGTTGCAAATACCCCAGCAAGGCTAACTATTACTCCTTATAAAAGATTAATTGTGCTGATCATTAATTCAACCTCAAGGCTAATGCTCCTCTGCTGTGAGAGCCCCTTGATGTTACTTTTTTCTCCCTCTTTCTCTTTCTGGGTATATGAAATAGACATAAACCGCAGAGTGAGTGTCTGCTTATATGTGTGTGAGAGAGCGAGATGGACCGTACAAAAAATATCACTGCATAAAAAATGAAGAGGAGGGTAGTGTCATTTTTTTGGAGGAGCAGAGGAGAGTGTGTACCATGCTTCCCTTGGGATATTTACTTAAAAACTAAAAACAATCGAAAATGTTACTATCTTTCACCCCCGTATGATGAATGTAAGTCAGTCTGCAGAAGGAGGCCATGACATTTTACAAACATTCATGCTGACTGTGGTGATGGCCTGGCTCTCCATCGGCACCTACGTGAGGTTGACACGTGATTCCGACTGTTTTTGTTTTTTCTTGTGGAAAGTTGGTCTAAATGCTCTGTTTCATCTAGTGCAACCATCAGCTCATGATATGCTAAACCAATATCATTCCAATCAGCCTGGTATCAAATAATATCATGCTATTACCAGGTTATCACGCTGACCTTAGGGAACATTAGAGCAGCTTAAATGTTTTCTGTGAAGGTTTTTAACTGCATAAGAAACAGTCTTTATTAAAAACCGATCCCTCTTTATGCCTTCTACAAGCGAACAAGACCAACAGTCGGAAGGTATTTTTGTTAGTTTGCCTTAATGCTTGGCATCAGTCTGGGCTTTTATCAGACTAAACAGTGCTGGGGTTTGTTGTGGCTGCTAACTGAAGGTCTCAAATTCAAAATTCAAATTTATTTATTTAAAGCCCAAAATCACAAACATTGTTTGCCTCGGAGGGCTTTACAATCTGTACAGCTGTGACAC
>JBAJHX010000053.1:24402836-24420222 GCA_037176925.1 Amniataba percoides | reverse complement strand
CTGAACTGAATATATTAAATGAAAGTGAAAATATTGAATGAACTTTAAGAATATTGATTGAAAGTCTGAATATATTGAATATATATATATATATAAGGTTTGCCCCAGTCTCTGACTGCTTTTTGATGGTGAAGGAAAATGCACTTGCTGACACCTTGACTCTTTTCGCAATTTATCTGTAGGAAAGACCTACATTTTTACATGTTCTTCCATTGTTAATTGCCTTTTTCTTGCATTTTTGCACTACTTTCTGCAGTACAATACTGTTCAACTGATGCTCATGAGGGTATGGTACCACAGTGTGTTCAAACACTGCTTTAATGCAGACAGAGGGGGCTGTAAGTAATCCAGCAAAGTTGGAACACCTGTAGGAATTAGTAGCACCAGCTTTCAAACCTTGATCGACCTCCATTGCTGTAGAACTGCTTTAAATTTCTATCCCATTTTGTGTTCCCTGAAAAAGGCCTTTTGGTATAATTCTATGTACATTATTTTTCAGTTTGGGGTAAGCTAACCTTTTTTTAACCTCTGGCAGTTACCATTTCAAGCTATTCATTGGACTTGAAGGACTTGAATTGCAATGAATAACTGGAAAAAATTGGATGTTCTAAAACTAGTGTAGATAGACATATAAAAGTGGAAAAGTATATGGAAAAGTGAAAGAAAATAACAAAGCGGATCTTTCAGGCTGTGGTGAAGCAAATTTCTTTGTGAACGATTTTGAATACAATACAAAATATATTCAAATGGAGACATGCAAAATGTATGCAGCTTATACAAACATGTTTATGGGTAAGTGCTGTGTAATAAACTTGGAAACATGTTTGGAAAATTTGCATAAGCAGAATATAGAGGCATAGACTATTTATCATAGTGAAAGCTGTTGTAAAGTTAAAACCTATATATAGTCACCATGCAGCGGCATAGCTGGCTGCTAGCATAAAACATCATTAACTTTCAATGTCAAAATAGTCATTAATAATTCCTTTATTATACGTTAATGCTTTCCATAAAACCACACAGTACATTGCTTGCTGATGATGCTTGCTCTGTAAATGACATGTCCACTAATGTCTTTTTGTGAAAAAATCAGTATTTTAAAAAGGGATTTATTTTTATCTACTGGTATAAAGTCCTCCTGCTCAAGTTAGTCTTCAGGTTAAGTTGCAGTTAACTAGTCAGCTGCAGCACATTAAATCGCTTTAACCCTTACCAGCACATATCAACATCAGTATGTTTACAGTAGATGTACAGATGCTTACAAAACACAGTCTGTTTACTCCTTCAGAGGCTAAAAGAATATTGTCGACATAATTTACAAGCTTTATTTTTTGCTCTCAGTACAAATAAATGTGATCAACAATAATTCTTCATGCATACTCATTGGTTATTGGAGTTCATAGCGCTCGCAGATCTTTCTCAGGACCCGCTAGCTAATGTTACAATTGCCTTGGCAATGTGTTTTACCTGAAATAGCATGTTATGAAATGATTAACTTGAAATCATTATGGAGAAAATGATTAAATCTTGGCAGCGGAAATGTCAAACATGTTAATGCAAATGCACATGTAATTACACACACATTTACCACTGCAGCCCAGCAGCAACACTATTGTGCATCATTTCTGATCATTTCCATGTTCCACTGACTGCATATTTATCTTCTCACTCCCTGATTGCCAGACGGCAGCTGCAATTACAATATTCCTCGTGTTCATACTAAGCTTACACACTGCACAGCTCATCTGTCATACACTTTCCATCAGATGCTGTCCGATACCTGGCATGAGCACATCTGTCGAACTGCTTGCCCCTTTCAACTCTCTCCCTTTGCTTTATAACAGAAAGACAGATTCACTACACAAAGTGAGACTCTCACATACACACAAACTCTCTCATGTACTCCTCCTTGCCATCATTAAGACCATGATGTAAGCTTTGGCAAGGAGGCTCGCAGGTCTGATAACACCAGACATAATCACTTCTGATCCCTGAGCTTCCCTTCATTCACTCTCTCATTTATGCCCCCCTCCCCCGCCCCATAACACACACACCAACCGCCTCCCTTCCCTTACACAACCACCTTTCCAAAAAATCCCTGAAGATGTGCTTCAAAAGGCCAATGAGTCCTTTTTATTGCGTCCAGGCGCAAGTTGGCATCAGTGTTTGCAGTCTGTTGCATCAGTGCACACATAAACACACAGCGATACAGGAAGAGAGATGGAGGGGGGGAGGTGACTGGGCGGTGCTGTTTGTCTGAGCAGTCATGTGGCTCAGGGATCCCATCATCCCTTGGGGTGAGTTTACCTGTTACTGAATGCCACACCTGGTGCTCCTTGCTTGTGGCTCTCCCTTACGGTCTTCTGTCTTCCTCTTAACTTTATTGCAGCGTTTATACCATGGTTGTCATGGGGGACACAACAGTGGACATGTCATTTATTAGGACTGGAACTAAGGGTAATTTCCATTACCTCCTATCTAGAGAATTAGACTAATTACAGAAATATTTACTAGAAATAGTCTAACAGTGAAAGTACAGTTTACAGAGGGTATAAACAGAGTTTTCAAAATAAACCCAAATGATAAACTGCTTTGTTTGTAATATAATACTTATAATTATTCTTTTAAAACAAAGATGGGCAGAGAGTTACACTTCTTTATGCATTTCCTGCTTTGACTGACTGAGCAGACACACCTTGCTAACCACATTTAGCCAATACAAATCAATGCTTACACTTTGTAGTTTATCTAACTGATTAAACTGACATTAATTGAAAACAGATGATCAAATCTAAAACTGAAAAACCTGCTAACAGATTCTGGCCCTCAGTTTATGGGAACACACGGGTGCAAGGAGGTAACAGTGATGGAACATTTTGAGTTTTACGTTAAGTATCCTCTGTATCACACCTTGGAATAGATTTTATTTAGAACCTGATGCAGTCATCACGAGCTGCACAAAGCTGGAGAGTTATGAACCTTGATTTGTAATTTCACCACAACACGCGGATGAATCCCTGTGGGCTTCACGGGGGGACTGAAGAGGCATCCTGAAACTAACTCTTAAAATCCTCCATGGAACCCTCCATACCTCCAAACAATAAAGAGCCGCACACTCCAACACTGGGAATTCCTTAAAGTAGCTTCCTTGATTTGTGTTCTCTCCCAGGAAAGCTCCAGAAGTTAATATTTTCAGCTACTGAATGCAGCAGCTAACACATAGCCTCTGATCTGATTATATGG
The DNA here is from genome assembly GCA_037176925.1 of Amniataba percoides. Lineage (NCBI taxonomy): Eukaryota > Metazoa > Chordata > Actinopteri > Centrarchiformes > Terapontidae > Amniataba > Amniataba percoides. The sequence continues at coordinate 24,416,979 of JBAJHX010000053.1, read as the reverse complement.
TGCCCCTTGAATACAAGGTTCAAGGAATCTGTTTTTCCATAGATCTGTGAATTTATTATTTCTCAATATTGTTGAGTTCTGGGACTTTAGGCCGATCTTGTATAGCGTTTTATGGCTGTCTGGGATGGGATACAGGTCAGAAAGGCCGCAGGAAGGCATTATTGAAAAGGGAATCACTTTTCTCTGCTACTCCCATTTCTTTACATTTGACTTGAACTATGTTTGCTTGACTGCTTTAAAATCTTTAAAAATATAACTTTAGTACACCTAATTATCAGGATTATTATTATGATTTTGATGTCATTTAGCATAAATCAAACACAACTGTGAACATTGTTGAGTTTATTCCGTCACAATTCGACCACAAAATATTCTCTCATTTATGTGTATATAATCTTTAAAGAGTCAGGTAATCCAGTACAACAGAAAGAAATAAAAAAAAACTTAACAAAAGGCCCTTCAGCATCAGACATCACTAAATATGAAGATTTATTTTATATCATATTTTGTGTCTAATGATGATGGAGGAGAGAACTGTCCTACATACTGTTTCAAAATCTGCCAAAGGTGTGAAACTGTGTTGAGATCTAGCGAGCTAAAGGCCGTATGACTTTATTCATGTCGTTTTCCTCCTCACCAAACCACTCAGTGAGCTCTGCTGAAGAGAATGCTTCTCCACTCTTTATTCAAGGTTTCCGTTTGCTTGTCCCCAGTCTGTATATACAGTTCTTTAAATGAGACTTGACTACAGCAAGACATTTGTCCATTAGTCCAGCCATATCCACTAAATAAGAACACATACAGGCAAAATTTCTCATTTTTTGTGCGCTTGCCATCCCATGGATAAGCTGGAAAAGGGTGAAAAAAGAAAAACAGAAACACACCTTCTATCAGGAACTTAATCAGTTAATTAAGCACAAAAAAGCACAAAAGCGTCCTTCAGGCCCCAGGCTTTGTTAGCTTTGAAAACATATTCAATGGTGCCTGCAGTGGTATGTATGGTGACGTGTGTGATGCTATGGGAGCGGATTACACAGCATCTGTCACCACAAATCAGCAATCAGCAGAAAGTAATTGCATTTAATTACTGGAGCGCATACTCAAGAAACTACTTCACATACATTATGGGAGGCATAAACACACACAACTATCAGCGGCATTTCTCTGACAACCTGAGTCAAAACAATTACCTCAGTGATGGAGAAGACAGTCGGGGCTGCAAGAGCACTGCTGGCAAAGGCATAAGTCAACAACATGGCACGCAGCGCCACATTAACAAAGTCACTGCAGTCAGGTCGTTTAGCTGCACACATGCAAAGAAAACACTCTATGTGTGTGTATGTGGGTGGTGCATGTGTCTCACCAGCTCAAATCAGAGCAGGTGTGTGTCCAAATGCTGGAAGGTGATACAAATGTGTGTGTATGCTGAAGGATACGCCACCAAACTCGATTGATTATGCGCTGCTCAATGGGAGCTTTGCTCAACATGTAACACACCTGGCAGCTAGTGGGACATCTGTTGCACTCAATTACATCACCGATTGTGCAGCGAGAGAGAGACAGAGAGAGAGAGAGAGAGAGAGAGAGAGAGAGAGAGAGAGCTAAGTGCCAGACACATTGCTCCTGTACTTCCAGCTTTCTGCTTTGACTTTACACCCTCTGAGTGGGGGCACTTTGTCACTTTATCCATTAACATTTAAGGAGACTTGGGTGTTAGAGCAGCAGAAGTAGCAGTAGTTGGGCTATAGATTAAGGTTAAGTTTAGTTCATGGTTGTTGCTGTGTTGATGGTTGGTTGTTTGATACTTGTGCAACCTTGTGAAAAGTGAGTTTAAAGGATAACTACACTTGAGGGTCTTATGGCCTTTTGGCTCAACACTGATACAAATCATATGGTCATGATGTTTAGTTTAAGAATTACTGTAACATCACTGAGTATATCGGGCTAGTTAGGCCTACATTTATGGTTGGGCTCATTACTAGTGTTTGCTGCCACTGAAAAGGAATAAATCTGGTTGTATACTACGTTGGTTTTCAGCATACTACGTATATGCTGTGTGTTATGTATATGTGAGAGACACACACTTAGACACACAGTTACATTCTTCTTGGCATATGATGGTAAAACAGTAGGAATCTGGCTATGTGACTATATGTGCAGTAAAAAAATTATTGGTGAGGACTTCCTCTGTAACTTCTTAATCTTTGTTCTCATGGAAACTGTGAAATTTAGTTGTATTCTCACAACTGTCTCTCTTTTCATTTCACTGGAGTTTGCATGCCTGAAACTGCTGCTGTACTACGACAAATATTTGTGCATGTGTAAATCTGGGGTATAAAAAGTGGCTTTATAAAGAAAAGAATCAAATACTAACCTGGTCATAAATAGTAAAGCAAAAATAGGTTTTGACTTTAATCTCTAGATTTAATTATAACAATTCAGACCAACTCAAGCCATATGTTTTAGTCAACCACAGACTTTTATTTATCAACAAGGTCTGTTAAGCTACAGCTGAAAAATGTGGCTACAAAATAACATAGAACTTTATTCATCCTTAAGGTAATGTGTTATGCCAAAAGTGCTCAGTACACACAGTAAATATCTGTACCTACTATATTCAAGGCTGAACTGTGAATGTCATCTAAAAGTCTGGAAAGAAGGATTAAGGATTCCTCTCTGGGTTGAGAAAAAGAAGTCATGTCTGTGACAGCTGATGGCAGTGAAACATAAATGAAGAACTTAAGAAATTAAGAATTTATTTGCACAACAATTTACATCAAGCAGTCATTGTCAATGAAATACTTCAATCTCATGCTTTCTACATGCTCATGCAAAAAAAAATATTAACAATAGAAACAGTAAAAAAATAGATTGAAAAAAATGATATGATTAAAATATGAATTTTACAATTAAGTACATATACAATTAAACAAAGATATACAATAAAATATACAGTAGAAAGTGATGGTGTTATTATAAAGTGATGAAAGCAAAGCCCCTGCATGGGCAGATACTATATTGTGTGTTACTCTATTAGAAAAGTTGAAAATTAAAAGCATGAAAAGAAGTTGAAAATTAAAATGAAATGTGGAGTATGAATGGGGAAATAACAAAGGAACAGTATGTGTTAAAAACAGCAGGAAAAGGATAATATCTCAAACTGTCTCAGTATTTACTTTGAATAGGTTTTAGTACATACAACATGTTAATGCATGATTATGTTTTATGTCATGTTTTTGTTAGAAAGGTAAAGACTTTAATGCATATGAATTATCCCAATCCTTACAAAGAGAAATCCTCAGTTAGTGCAAAAGTTTCACTTTAGATCAGCGAGACATGTTGTCACAAAGGTGGTGTGTGTGCGTGTGTGTGTCACGCAGCAGAACAAGGTGTGGGTACAGTTTGCCAAGGACACGACACATCACACCCAATATGTGCTGTGATGTCCGTGTTCCAGAGAAAGCTCTCATCAACTTACTCACTGCCTCCTCACCAACAGCCGCTCCAGCTCTGACTCCCACAGCAACACTCTTATTGATTTCATGTATCGCAATATTCATTAAAAACACTTCAGCAAAAAAACACTGTAATATCCGACTAATTGATATGAAGGAAATTAGCTAAGTTGCTAAAAAGCAGCATGCGTCTTTATTGCTTACAAATCATTACAATCTAGCTGACAAGCATCTTAAACATCCATTAATGCGATTCATCATCATAATGGAGCCGCTTCAGGGAGGAGGCCTGGTATGAGGCTGTAATGAACCTCTGCTGTCACCCACAACTTGAGGGCTGGACTGGGAAGAAATCAAAACAGGACCTTGGACTCAGAACTGGAGCTAGAAAACCTCAGTGGTTTTGAGGGATGGACGGAGGGGTGATAAGGCCGGTCTGCTCCCCCAACCTCCTCCGACCTCCTCTGCCCTGAAACAAGAGATACGGCAGCTTTGAGGGTGAGGAGCAGTGAGGAGAGTCTCCATCAGCAGCCCAAGGCCACTTGAAAAAGCCAGAGGCAGCTGCAGCGATGGAAATATTTCCCTGAAGTCTGAGTAAAACAAGCCCCAACGCTGACCTTCAGCCAAGGACGGAGTCCCTCGCGGACCTGCAGACACCGCCTTTGCACACTCCTCAGGGTCTAGAGCGAGAGGACGACCAAGAGACAGAGTGACACAGACACAGACTTGGAGAGAGAGGTGGGGGGGGCGGAGGGGAGATAGGGCAAGAGGGAGGGAGGGGGAAATATAACACTTTGTTTCCCGCACGAATGCACAGCAGTGCAGCCTGCCACCTCCCCCTCCCCTTAACTTACACACCAAGAGGCAAAGTCAAAGAGAAGGACTCGGAGCAAAGTCACAGCAGTCTTAAAAGTCAAGTGGTTTATGAAGGGATGCAGAGACTACAATTAAAACAGTCCGATGAGTAGACACACACACACACACACACACACACACACACACCTCTCCTCCGCAACATGAACATTTTCTTTGTTTGTGATGACTGAAAAGCTGTGATGAAATATTCAAAACAAGAGAGAACAAAAGGAAAAAGGATGCACATATATTACATTTTTAGTTTTGAATACAACACCAACAGCACATTACCAAGAGAAACTTGGCCATCGTTCATTTCAGTTTTGAAAATATCAAGTCAGGAGGAGTCAGGAATTAAACACGTAATTCTGTTAATTTGATCTCCAGATTTTACAAGACGTGTGTCAAACTAAAATGAACACAGTCGTGGCTTTCAGATGGGAGTGGTAGTACAAACACATCTCATTAATAAACTGTGTCGTAGCATCTTTCATCTCTTTTGTGGAGGAATTTATTCTCCAGCAGGATGATATGGAGATAAGTGGATCCTAATAAGCCGCAGTAGCTTCCTCTCTCCTCTGGCCTCCCTCCCTCTCTCTCTCCCTCAAAGGTCAGCTTTGTCAGTTTGGTTTTCTGTTGTTCAGTGGTGCAAATTCAAGTGTCAAAGTTCAGCAAAGTTATACTTGACTCCAAAGTTTCCTGTGAGTTTACTGAGGAAAAACACTGATTGGGATTCAGTTTTGAATGTTTTCTGTGATGAGGCCTTAAGAAATGTTGTTTTCTTCAGTGGGAAAAAAATTAAATGTGTAAATAGCTACAAAGCTCTAAACAACTACGATCGGCTTCTTTTTACAAACTCACGTTCATATGTGGACAAGCAAACCAGAATGTGCTGTTGAACAGTGAACTTTTCGTTTCTTTAGCTCTCAGTGGACTTCTTGACTGCCTAACCTGCAGTGTGAATTCTCAGTCAGCATTTTGTGACAGTTGTGTGTTTTTAATGCTCTCTGCACCTGAACAGTATCCGTGTCACATCGGGAAACAAAATGCACGGCCACGCATGACCCCTCATGGTTAAGGTTTCTGTTGTTTACCAGTTGGCCAGCCAGCCACTCTGTCACACATTAACCCAAGGGCCTGGCTAATGAGCTTTGGCCCGTGCCACTCTCCACCCTCATTAAGGAAACACTAACCACAGCGGGGCAGCGCTTGAGACTGATAATAAACTCTACGTACCTACTGCCAAGCATGCAGCCAACCAGCTAACACACACACTCCTTTCTTGCTCATTCAATTAAGACAGGGCACGAAGGTTAAGACAAGTGTCTGGGGAGGAGGTCAGGGGGAGATAAATAAGACAATTTCCAACCCTGGGTTCAATACCCATCAGGGGAAGTAGTGTGCAGTGAGGTAGAGGATTTACAAGTACCCGATGGCGCTCAGATCACATTTGCCCAAGCCGGCATTGTTAATGCGTGTTCCTCATGTTATGGTGTAGAGTTTAGATGTGCTACGCACCGTTATGTTCTTAATTGAGCCCCTGGCATCTTATAGTGAACAACCTCTGCAAAACAAGCAGCTCTGATTTACATTGTCTGCCCTCTTCTACTTCTATCTGTAGTCTTTATTTACACAGCAGTCACCATCTATTACAGCTTCTGTGGCTGACCTGGCTGTGAAAAAGGAGCACAGTGCCTCCAATAGCTCCGGGGGCTCCTAGCAAACACCACTCCTGAGATAAGCTAAGCTATATTGACTGCAGGAGACTGACTATTCACCAAGTGCACCATGTTAATCTTTTGGACTTTTTCAGTGAAGGGGATCAAGCTAAGCGGCCTTAGAGATGTTAAAAATGAGCCTGGCATTCCAAATGGCATATACTTCAGAGGTAATGTGCTTGGTAGTTAAGGCGGCGACAGTGACTTATTCCCCCTCCGTCCTCAGCAAGCCAAGGCGTCTTTCTGCACTGCAAATGGACCATCTGGACTGCCTGTTATAGCTCTCGAGCAAAACGACTTGACCATCATTTTTTAAAGGCCTTTGTATTTCTATATAGAGGAAAGGAATTTGCTCATTAAGGTTGGAGGAGATTAAAAAAGTACAGTTACAAACAGACCTAATGAGCAAAATTTAATGAAATTTTGGAATCTGAAAAAACAAAAATCCTTAAAGCGTGGGCTCCTAGACAAGCAGCGAGGAAGCGGTCCTGACAGCTCTACTGTATATTCCAGAGCAGAAAAATTGCGGTGATTTTAGAAGTCATTTAAAATTCTGACAGCTCAGTTGTAAAATATAGATCTGTGCAGGTATTTTGGAACTGACTTTTTTTCCTCTCTTCTGCTTCCCTGAGAGTTTTTCAGCATGAGTGAAAGCAAAAGGTTTCACTTGGCCTGGCTCCAATTGTGTGCCATCTAATATTAGTACTTGACAGTTAATTTAAGATAATTAATACAAAGTGCTTAATTAGTATTATTAATGTTGTGTGGCATAAGCACTGAGTGGTGGCTGAAAAATGAGACAAAATATCTCAGACCCAACTTCATAGTAAGTCGTCAAAAAGAGTTAATTACACTAATTAATAAAACTTTGGGGGAGAGACTCATTTAACAAAGACGGAGCGAGGCACAGAGCTGAATCGCCTGCTAAAATATCTCCATCGTCTGGACTTGGAGGATGAAGTTGGAAAAAAACAAATGCCGATGAGGCGTCCTCTGAGAGGGTCATGGCCTCTGCTGGCAGTGGGACTGTGGACCTGCCAAGTCTCAGATGTGAGCATCCTCTAATAAGAATGAAATAATAAGCAGACACCTGTCCCCTGACCTCCACGCAAAGTTACTGTATTGCAAGGAGAGAAGAAAGCCCCAAGTCTTCAAAGACGAACTGCTCATTGGTTTGTCTGATGTGTGCCGCACAAAGCACTCAGTGGGCAGTTGGAGATATTTAGGAGGGGATCATGGCTCCCCACAGACACAAGGTGATACTGAAAAACACATACAACACGACTATATGTGTGAATGTAAACCTCTCTTTGTGTAGACAGTACCTCTTTCCTACATGTATCCTTCTGTTGTGCTGTGCATGTGCTGACGTTTATATTTAACCTTTCTCCACAATTATTTTTGATCATATTTGATAATTTCTGCAATATTCGATGTAAGAATGGCAAAGTCAGTTAATTCACAAATTTGGTCAGCCTCAAAAAAATGAAACTAATGTTGCATGGATTGTTGAGGAGCAGTGACGTTCATCGTACCCAGAATCCCAGTGACTTGTTCCCTAAAACAGAACTGAAAAGTAAGTACTGGAATCTCATAGCGAGGATGACAGGGAATACAGTAAAGAACAGAGGAAGTGAAAGCTGAAAAAACAAGCTAAATGTCAGCGTTGCTTTTTTTTTAATTGCGAGATGAGTTCCGTTCACCGTCTGTAGCTCGAGCTGTACAGATGCTGTTAGCTCAGCCTCGGGATAGATGACAGCTCATCAAGATGAGTGTCAGGTGCCGGAATGGAAACATGGCCAACTGAGGGGGAGGAGGTAAGGACTGACAATACGCTCCCTTCTTCAAGGAGAAAAGATACATATTGTCACTTTAATAACCTCCCATATTGCCATGTTTATTTAATAAATTATTTACCTCTCTATTGATCTCACAGACCGCAGAGGCTCGCTCACAGCAAGAAAACGCAGCCTCCTCCAAATCAGTGCTGACATGGCTGTGGCTTCCCATGTCATCCTCGGGTTCCCAACATTTGTCCTCCGAGTCCAAACATCCCGACTCCTCTGTGTTTGTGGAGAGCCAGTGATTAAATATTCATGTTGAGTTGCATAACAGCCGGATCTCACAGTTGCACAGCAGGGCCATTTATCCAGCCGAGGCTGATCAGCCGCTGCTGAGACAAGAGCCGGAATGACATCCTCCCCTGAGTGGGACCCCCACAGGCTCTTATGGGCATGGAGGGGGAGGGTAACATGCAGTGATGTGCCAAGTTTACCAAAAAGCCAATATGAGTTCTCTGTTACAACATTAACAATCAGTCTTCAGCTTTATTTTATACAGTTTTTTTATACTGTTGTCCATTTCATATTTATACTGCAGTACTTGCTTTCACTTTTTCCTAAACTGTATTTCTCTACTGTTTTTGTTGTATGTATAAACTTATTTGACAATGAATCTGGTTCTGGTTTTGATTAAAAATATTCCCACCAGTGAAGGTAAAACTTTCCCAGTTAATGCAGAGGTCACCTCTTTAGGATCGATCCACCACGTGTCTGACTAAAGGCTAAGACAGTCCTCATGCATTGGTGCAACACTGTGGGCATCTTTGATTTGGGTCCACTAGTGTCCTCACTGGCTGATGCATTAAATCAGTGATTGATCTACTAATATTGAGGCACGATAATGCTTACCCATCCTATAATGACTTGATCCATGTAAGAAGACCTGGCAATTTCACTCACACAGGCTTAGTGCAACTTACTTTATAGTGTTTTATTCAGCATGTTATTAATGATGTATTTCATAGATTGTAGATGACCATGCTGTGTGTCCTCAGAATCAGCAGCTGTTAGTATTTCCTGCACAAGTCTGCCGTGGATTAGCTGATTTGCAGCATTTTCAGCCACTCTCCCTCACTAATGCAGTAACTGGTTATTCTCAGCCACCTAGGTGGCCCTTTGTAGCTTTATTTCCATTATACTCCACAGTCCTAACCTCAGGGGATCCAACTTTTCTTAATTTTCACTCTTTTTTCTGTCAGTTCTCCAAGAGTCTCTCCAATTGAATTCCATGAATCTGGCGTCTGAAGCTGGGCAGCTCATCAGCTGTTTGGACCTCAGTGTGTCCATCAGTGCGACTGAAGAGGCAACAACACAGGCTCTGTGGCTTCATAGCATTTGTGTTATCGCACATTTACATTTTTCACTTTCCCTTCAATTCATTCCAATTCAGATTTCATTTCAAAATAAAAAAAAAGAAGTGAGAAAAAAAGAATAGCAAAGCAGAGCCATCATTGTTCCACTGAGAGAGCCAATCACGGTGCAGCAAACAGCGCTCTTTCATCTGCAGCTTAGACTCCGCTCTGTTCTCTGAGTGACAAAGCAAGTCAGTGCAGGCCACAGGTACTGGCTTTGTGTGTGTGTGTGTGTGTGTGTGTGTGTGTGTGTGTGTGCCAGCAGCACAATGCGTAGCTCTGACATATCCACACACATTCATGCATATTGACTCAGCTTGTGTGTTTTTATTTACGTGTGTCAAGCTGGAAGGGTGTGTAGGTAAGAGGCAGAATCAGGATTTAGTGAATCAGTTCAACCGTTGCTCACAGAATGTGGTGTTTCTGAATGAGATGAGAATAATGAAGAGATTTATTTGAATGAATAGTAAGAGCTGTCCAAATTCATTTAGGTCTTTGTCCCTGGGGGCATGGCATGGAGGTATATTCTAATCTTTGTTCAAGAGTGTGGTCTTTCAATTTGAGAGCACGACTTATTGATTTCAAGTTCAGATTTTGTAAAGCTGTCCCTCAAAACTCTGCCCTCAGCGTAGAGTACAGATTTCCTGCGCTCAGCTTCACTCCTCCTCACACACAGACTGTTTCTGCGCTCACCAAACTTCTGCTCTCAGATTTCTGCTCTGCTCTTGGGTTTTTTTACATGGTAACCCTGTCAAAAATAAAAAATCCCATCCAATAGACAATAGTTACAGTGCTGACCAATCAAATGATCCCAGTCTTGTTGCAGGCATGTTTGCTTTACTTCTTAGAGCATCCCAAACTACTCTGTAACTTCCATGACCCCACTTGAGGTTAAAATCCTCAGACCTTCCACAAGGTGTTCAGAAGAAGCTGAAGAACCCTCTTGTATGAGTGAACATCTTCAAGAACTTAAAGTTAGTCCAATTGACTTTTATCTCACCTCTTGACAGATGCTGCAGGATTGCACAACAAAATGCAGTTGTAACCCCCTCCAGGGTACATTTAGATGATATGTACATACATAACATTTAGAAACAGATATTCAAGTAGTTTAACTGGAAAAAAATATTAGCTATAAGAATAAAAATAAAACAGATTTAGAAGGAATCTATAGTATACGACTATGAATACTATACACAGCATGTGTAATATTGGTGTAAATATAGTTTACATTTATTTAAAAAGGGAGTGTGGAATGGCAATGTGCAATACCAGTTTTAAAGAAAATGTTAAAATGTCACCTACCATGGAAACACCCATATGGCACAATCCAGACCTCACTGTGAACAAATCATCTCTTAAGAGGATGTTTGGGCTCCTGTTTTTTGTGTTGAAGGTGGCCATGTTATTATTAAATGGAATTTGAATGAATCCTTATAAGAACTGCTAAATCAAATATTAAATGAATTGTTGAGTGAAATATGTTCTCTCTGTAATATTCTTAAATGAAAAAAAGAAAAAAAAATGTCAGTCATTCTAATGAGTTAGATTGTCCTTTTATATGCCACTGGATGAGCTTTATAATATTAATAAAAAATAATAAAATACAATTATAATAAAATCTTAATAATAATTTCAACACTGAATGAATATTAAAACTTAATCAGAGATTAAACATAACTTTTTCAGCATCAAAGAAATTCATAAAGTCAGTCTTGTCATGTGGGAACTTATAACATGAAATTAGCTCTGTGAAGAAATACAGATGAATAAATTTCTTTAGCTGTGTAGAGTCAGGTGGGGGTATATATCTGCAGTCAAATTTTGTAAATTTTTTTCAACTATATGAGTGCCTGGTGATTATTCTGTGCTGGCCATTCACGAGCACAAAACAAAAACATAATCTTAGTTTTTACAGGTAGTACAAAAATAAGGTAGACTCAATCAGGGACATGCAATGGCTTATAAAATGATAATTATATTAAATAAATTCATCTGGAAACTATTCTAACTTATACCAGTTGGTGACAGGGCCTGACATTCACTGATAAAATTTGTACAAAAGAGTTTTTAATCCAAGAAGAAGAATATGTTGAGATGGGATAATATACAAATCTCACAGTTTCACATGTCCGTCATATAAGAGATTCAAACCTGTGATCTTTTTTTCTCCCAAGATTTCTGAACGTAAAAATGTATGTTTCTGGTGGACTTTCCCACATATTAGTTGGTCAATCAGTGCTTCGAAGATTTAACGACATGAATAGTTTTATGTCACAAGTGTTTCATGAGTACTGATAGTGGAAAGGTAATGTAATACCTCGCTGTTTGGTGTTGTGAAAAATATCCATATTTTGATAAATATCGATCCTGAATATCTGAGAATGCTTTCAATACTGACTTTCTGCAGCATTGACCCTCAGATCTGAGAGTGAGGAGACTGAAGCTGAGGGCAGGAAATCTGTGCGAGCAACAATAAATCTGAGTGAAAGCAGGGGCTATTTGAGCGTGAGGGCATGCAGGGTTTTGGGGGAGAGTTAAGTGGACACAGCAGTGGTGCATGTGTGTGTGTGTGTGTGTGTGTGTGTGGAGAGTCTTGGGATTCTAACCTCGTGGATGGGATGCAGAGTCAGATTCCTGCCAAACAGAGAAATCACACAGAGCGTGATTCATCCTCTCCCTGTGATATTGTTCTGCTTCATCTGTGGAATATCAGCACATGGTTTTTAATTTTACAGCTGATTCTTTTTAAAAATCATTTTCATTTGTTTGGATATTTGTCTGATAAAGAGTAGTCGTGGAAAGTAGTCTGGAATTGCTGGAGTTTGTTAAATGATCTCCATGTACGGAGGTATATTCCTCTCTTTATTCAAGAGTGTGTTCTTTCAATTTGAGAGCACGGCTTATTGATTTAAAGTTCTGATTTTGCAATGCTCTCCATCAGAACATGGGTGGGGATGAACCTGCAAGAGGCCCTGTCATCAAAGATTCAGCCATCACAAACCTGGAATATGCAATTAATATCCAGACAACACAGTCCACACCCCGAAACATCTCACTGCTGCTTCAGCTATTGTGAGTGCAGCTCAGTTTTGCTGGCTAAACATGGAACAGTTGTTTCAACCTGACAGCTTGAGATGCCAGTTCAGTTAAACACTATTAAAGATCACATTACACTCCAATGTCATTCACTGTGACTCAACACCAAAACCACTGGTTATGTAGACAACAGCCTGCAGACAGTCAGTTATCTTTGTTTGAAGTGTAAAAGGTAACAATGTCAATCAAACAGCCAGAGTAGCCTGGAGCAGCTTTAACAAAGATACAGTGTGTTGGAAAATAAGCAGGCAGCATTATATGCTGTAAAAAAAGTGTACAGTTTCAGTCATGTAGAACATGGCCAGTAACTGGACTCATGCAGATCTGTGGCAGATTCCTGCAGGGTCCCTGCTGGGTCCTTGGCTCAAATAACATCCCCCTTGATGAAGAAGCGAATGCAGACCCAACATTTAACTCCCCAAAGCGTGTGTGGAAACCAGCACCGATGCCTTATCTATCCGCCAGGAGGAGTAGGGAAACAGTGACCATCTGACTTGCAGCTGAACATTTTCGTTGACAAAGTGTGACTGAAATTGTCTGTTCTCATCATATTTAATGTGTGAGGGAGTGTGCTGCCCACACAGATCATGCTCCGAGGGAAGCACTTGTTGTTATTGTACCATAAGCTGATGAACATATTATGCTGAAGCCTTTTGTAACAGCGTAAAAAGTTTTCATAGGTTTCACAGCTAACCTAAAATATAGATTGATTGAAATTAGACAGCAAGCAAGATGGCTGAGGGAGAAAGGTCTGTAGTTAATGATACACGTGATATTCTTTGTAATGAAAGTGACAAAATATGTCATTCAACAGAGCTGAAAACTAAAACAATACTGGGAGATGGGAGATGAATGATATACAGAGATAAGTAACTGTGTGCGAGTACAAGTGCAACACGCTGTGGTACAAACACACAATGATTTTGTTTTTAAGAAATAACTTGATGTTTTACATTTGCCATACGAGAGATTTACAAGGCGGAATACCTAATAAAGAATTTGACATTTTGCAAAGTTTATACAGCTTCCTCTAATTCAGAGTTATTCAGAGGCATGTGAGAGGGGATTACATTTTAGGGGCATTATTTATAGTCCAAGTGTGTACTTGTGCAGTCTCTCTCTCTCTCTCTCTCTCTCTCTGGCTATGTGCACTGCTTTTATATCGCACAGTTTGTGAGTGTATTTATGATCATTGTGTGAATTTGGTTAGATTAGTTCAGTGTTTCTCAAGAACAAGGTTGTAACACCATAGTGGTCACTGCCTCTTACTGAGCCCAAACACTTCATTACATTTACCTTTTTGTTCTTCTAGCCTCCACAATCTATCCCTTGGAGCATCAGGGCCTTTGTGACACACACACACACACGCACACACAGCGCAGACCTCGAGGGAGCACATCCCCTCTGCAGCTCTGACTCTCTGAGCAAACCCTGTGGGGTAAGAAAAGAAATTAAGTGAAACTTAAAGAATGAAGCATATAGCTGATAGGCTACAAATGTTTCATTTTCAGATTAGGTTATATGTCACACAAAAAGCAATCGAGATGGTCGGGAGTGACAGAGGACAGAGGGAGCACCTCAAGAATTCTCAAAAGACAACTGACTACAAAAAGATAAATAAATAAATGACTAATGACTAATGATTAATTAAATTTCTATGCCTGAGCACAAAAACACAACATGAAAAATCTTGTTGCGGAGGTGTTAGCGGATCGTTTGACCAACAGCAGTCTCCTCCTGCTCTCTCTGATTACTGTCTTCATACAGATAAATTAACAATAATGCTGTTCTCGTCGACTCATTTTGTGTAGCAGTCAGAAAAT
>JBAJHX010000053.1:24367256-24402736 GCA_037176925.1 Amniataba percoides | reverse complement strand
GAGCACAAAAACACAACATGAAAAATCTTGTTGCGGAGGTGTTAGCGGATCGTTTGACCAACAGCAGTCTCCTCCTGATTACTGTCTTCATACAGATAAATTAACAATAATGCTGTTCTCGTCGACTCATTTTGTGTAGCAGTCAGAAAATAGAAGGAGGAAATTCTGATTTAATTGTAGCTAATAAACTTTAAATGTTAACCAGCAGTCAGTCTCAGGCTGATTAGTTATAAATATAAATGGAGTTTTGAAGCCTTTGTAGGGGCTGAAACAAGGAGTTAGACTAGAAGATCAGGAAAGTTCTGCAGCTCGGTGCCTCAGAAAGGCTCCATACCAAGCATTCACAAACCCAGCCCAGCATGATATTATGGATTCACCATAACACCTTAAACAGGCGCACCGGAAGTCCCATTGTCCCAGCTACATTAGCCAGGCTAGCTAGCTGGTTCTGCTGTGGGTGCACAGCATGGATAGTCTATGGATCTATGCACTCTGATGTCAACAAACCAGTAGCTGAAAAGTGATTCCATGATACATGATACTCCTCTCATATGCACACTGAAGCAGCAATTGATAAAGGAATTGATCAATTGCGTGCCTTATCAAATAATGTTGAGGACAGGGCTCAAAATTTCATGATTGAAGTGCATTATTCAATTGTAATAGAATATAGTATATAAAAATATATGCAGTATATGTACAGACATTATTACAAGATTACAAGTAAGCAGTAAGTAATAACAATAAAAGTAAAGTCATGTTAGTATTTATAAGATGTGAGCTTGTGAGCTCAAGAGTTGAGAAGTTTTATTGTCTGAGGGATGAAGCTGTCCCTGAGCCTGGTGGTGCAGGTACCATCTGCTGACTGGAAGTGAGTGCTACTGGGCAGTTGTTGACCAGGGATGCCATCATGTGCAGGTGTCTTTGCAGGGATTAAACCTTTTAAAGGCTTTGCACATATCTGCCCTTTGTGTGACTAATGGGCTCTCAAAGCATGCACAGAAAATGTTCAGTTCATCTGGGAGAGATATTACCGCGGCAGTGCTGGTCTCCCTCTTGGAATCAGTGGTCCAGCCCACATGTTTCTGGTGTTGGAGTCCTGGTAGACTCAATGTTGTCCCTGTATTGTCTCTAGGGACTACCTCTCCAAAGCATGTACCTGGACTCACTGTATTCCTGCAAATCAGCAGAGCTGCAGGCGTCAGTCTGTGCTGATGTTTGGCAGACCTGTTGACCCAGGGCCTCTGGTTTGGGAATGTCTGTTCAGCATCAGCTCAGATGCTTCAGGGGTGCTGTTCTGCTTTTCCCAGTTGAGACACACCGAGATCAGGTCAGTCCTTTCTTCTGCAGGTTTAGAAAAGGTCATCCATGCTTTTATTTCCTCCAGACTTGACTATTGTGACACACTTTATTCTGCTCTCAGCAGGAGACACATCCAAAGACTGCAGCTGATTCTCGATACCACTGTGGTGCTTTTAGCTCATACGAAGGGAAGTGACCACATCGCACCAGTCTTTGCTGCCTTTCACTGCTTACCTCTGAATTTTGGAACTGCCTTCATGATTAAACTGCTTGTTTTTAAAGCTGTGTATGGTCAGGCTTCTGCCTCTATCTGTGATCAGCTCAGTCCTTACAGGCCTGATCGCTGCGTGAATTGTTGGCAGATTTTGACTAATGGTTCTGAAATCTTGATTTGCAGTTAAGGTGATCTCTGTAAGAGCAGAACTCCCTGCTTGAGGATCTCAGACCAACAAAGTTAGTGATGTGTTTTAAATCTACTCTCAAGACTCTGCTTTATGGTTTGTTTTTTTTCTAAACTGATGGTATTTATTGTAACTATTTAAATAAATGTTGTTTCCTATCTTATTTTGATCTTTCGTTGTTATTGGCTTTTATTATCTTTATTATTAAGGCAATTTGTAACCTTTGTTTTGAACAGTCTATATGTATATAAAACGTTTTTTTTTTACATAATTAAGTGAATAACTTATTAACTGAAGTCCCTCAACATGAACAAGATGGCTTCACTTGATCAGCATCCAAAAAGCTCAGACTCGGGAAAATTCCATCATCAGTACATTATGGATGATGCATCAGGACTCAAAGAAACGTCTCATCTGACTGAGCAGTTCAGAGCCATTTTGAACTTCGCCAACACTACACCTGACAAATTACTCCACTTCAAAATGCATTTTGTTTAGCAGCTGGACAATTCATTCATCCACAGCTCTTTCTAACATCACATGTATTCACTGCAGGGCACTGAGGAAAATTCCCCTCGGACACGAGGACTCTGTTAGATTTAATCAGTATCACATGCCTACAGCATCACACAACTCACTCCATGCTGTGATTAACTTTTTACTGTTTATTCAACTTTCACTAACGTCACTATACTGTATGACTTCCTGTATTTCCCAAAATGCATTTGGACAATTCTCAGAAAATGGGCATGAACTTGCTGCTTACAAACCACTTGAATGTATGTGCTACCTGGTGAATACTGAACAAACCTGTGTTTCTTGTTCAAAGAAGATATACAGAAGAAAAAAAGAGTGCATAATGAAAGATCACTTTAAATTCAAGGAATAATGTATTT
Organism: Amniataba percoides; assembly: GCA_037176925.1. Classification (NCBI taxonomy): domain Eukaryota; kingdom Metazoa; phylum Chordata; class Actinopteri; order Centrarchiformes; family Terapontidae; genus Amniataba; species Amniataba percoides. The sequence continues at coordinate 24,400,137 of JBAJHX010000053.1, read as the reverse complement.
ATTTGTATGTATAATGTGTCCTCCATATTGTCAACATTTATATAGTTCATTTTTGAAAAGTCTCAGTAACAGGAGGAATTAGCACATTTGCGTGGAACTATTTTCTGTTGCGAATTCATCCATATTTGATGCTCTAGTGAGTACTTCATGACAGCAGGAGAGTAAGTGTGAGTGAGTATGTGTTCATGATAATGAAGGAACATGTCACACAGTGTAACACTGTGGCTCACTTATGTGATTTTACTAGATTTTGCACAATTGAGCTCCATGGTACAGAGGAAAAACACATATGAAGAATCACCCAGTACTTGTTTGGCACTTTCACTGGGTCATTGTTGAATCTCTAATTTATTTATTTTATAATCCATTATATAATTTTGGATTTAATAATAATATGTTAGCAAAAAAAAACTCATTCATTACCAGATCTAGTTTTTCAGTTAGAGCATAACAAACATACATAAGCAAACATAAATGCAAATTCGAAACAGAAAATTATATAAAAATATAAATTTACTTGGATCAGATGATTAAAGCTGAATGAATATGTCTAAAATATGTTCTGAAATTGTATTTAAGAACACATCTATACAGAAATGTTTATCAAGAAACATACATATATATTACCATACAATTATTCTAAAAGAAGGAAAATGTTATTTTACAGACATAATAATTAACATTAAACCTGAGTATATATATACCTCATGTTATAAAATGTCATCATGAAGCTGTTAGATCCTCTGTCACATCTCCATTGTTATCTTTCAGTGTTATTTGTGTGTTTGCTTTTTGTGCTAAACTGTTTTAACTTACAATCTGAACCTTTAATTATTCAGTTAACGTTATGAAACTCTCATGAGCACTAATGCAATCAACAGTCTTCCTGTTTGTCGCTGACTTGTGCATGTTGTTCTTCTCTCCCTCATAATGACGCACCTCTGATGTGTGACTCATGCATGGTGTTCAATTACCACAAGGACTGAATCACTTAGTTTCTACTGACTCATTTATTTACACTATTAACTCTGAGCAACAAGTATGCAGCTGAATTTATGAACGTCTCTGCTCTGAAGACAATGCTTCAACTCAGTATGTTCATGTTGGTTTTCTTTGCAGGACTGCATGTCCAATATGTTTCATCCACAACATTACTGCAGCAGGAAGAGAATGCCTAAAATCAAGCTGAGATTGGTGCCTCCTACACAAATATAAGATGGAACATTTACATAATAGCCCATGCATGTGAAACATATTTAGTTAATATTTATAGATGGTGGGGATGTGTTATTTGAGAAATGTTTGTATTGCTGTATTTTCCAAGGCTGGGTGGAAACTACAGAAATAAACAATAAAAAAAAAAATGTCATCAAAACTGAGTATGTGTGAGCATCTTTACGGTGTCGTCCCTCTTGCACAAAGTCAGGTTCATCAACAGAAAAAAAGAAGAAAAACCTCTTTGGGCAAATGGCCGGACATCTGGAAGGTTGTGTCATTGTATCCTCTGTGTTATGGTTTCTGATTTTTCTGTCGAAGAAGAACACAGAACATGCGATTTCACGAGCTGTCTGTTTCCTGCAACAAAAAAAAGTAATTTCAGTTGGACACTCCAACACACACAAATGATTTATTAAATCTGTTATCTACACTCACTCCTTTTTATGAGAAAAGAACAATATAGAAACATAGAGTGATATAAGTAACGGAATGATTTTCAGCCAGCACTGGTCGTCACTTTGATGCTTTGAGGTGACAAATATCGCCAGTGGAAGATTACATCAGCTGTGGCTGAATAATTCCTGAAATCAAGTTATCTGTTGCTTTGAGCCAGCAGGTGTCTGCTTGTGAGTGAAAAGCAGCTTCACACCACTCTATGACCACATAGAACAGGACTGTGTTTTTTTGTATGCTAGTTCACAACAACACAAGTGCATCACATCTGATCTTTGTGTGTTTTCTATATCAGGATGTCAAGGATTTGGATCAAGTACTTTGTGTAAATTCAGATGACAAAACAGTCTCACCGCAGGCTCTGTTCTGGATCTTTGAGTTTTGCTTATTCATAATTTTAGTCATTTGCAAATGATTTTTCTCTTGTCAAATGCCAGTTGTATAATGTAAAACAGTAAGATAATAATTGGCAGTGTGTTGCCAGTCTGCTTTCTGGGCCCAGTATCTGCCTTCATCCACGGCTTAGCTCTAAGTGCCAAATGCCCCATGTGTTAGGAGTTCCAGGCGTGCCATATTCCAACTCACAGATGACCAATAATAATCCATTGATTTATACATGGTACCAACACAATCTGCACGGCTCATCTGTCACACCCCTTTTGTCACACGCTGGGACTGGCAGAGTTCAGAGCATGATGTTCTGTAGGCCTTGTCTCCTTTAAGCCTGGATGTATTATTATCAGGGTTGCAGACAGTTCTCAGCATTTATTGATGTCTTCCAAATCAGGTCACCAATAACTGGAATTTTGGCTTCAAAAAGGTCTTTTCATGCCAAAATAGAGAGGCGTGCCTGTCAGAATTTAACTCTTGTCACAGTGAAAGGTTCCTGAAACAGCATTTGGAACATCCTCAAAGGGCTCAAAAGGTTTCTCTTGACTAGTTTACTCTACCACCAGTAACCAGTGATTCAACTCTGACGAAAAACATGTAAACATACAGTATGTAGACTTGATGTCAGCAGCAGGACATGGCCAGACAGATTTCAGTAGCACTTGACACCAACTCTGGCCCACCTGTTCTACAATATGATGGATTACCAATTCCAGTAAGATTCACACATCAAGATGATTCATATGCTGTCACATGTCACACTGCTGTGTTCCTCTCAGGTCCTGTAGTTTGTATGTAACAGGACACATCTTAAAGTGTTGACTGAACTGAGGTGAGAGAGGCTATAAATGCATTTTGCTCAGGGCTACGACAGACAATACATTTCATATTTTGGTGAATCAGCACCATTAAAAACCATCTTGTATGAGTGAATTCTGGCTCTTTTTTCTAAGCAGATTCATTGACGTGTATTTGCGTATCTGTATTTTCAGTGTTCTGCAGCATATTGGTTAATGCTGGTATAACACACACACACAGCTGAATAAGAAGAATATAAATATTGGTTAAATAAAAAAATCATGATATACAATAAGGAGATATGTTTCAACTTTCATTTCTAGTTGCTACAGACAAAATGCAGTCAGGAGTCAGAGAGAATATGCATCACATACACACAGTTATATACAGTAAAACAGAGGGAATATAGGCCAAGCATCTAGTATCATCAGCATATGCAACAAATTCTCCATTTAGACTCCGTACAAACATATTGTCAACGTGATCGATAACAGCTGCCGCAGAGCAGGCCCCTTTTGTTTCCACATGGAGAATTGCCCTAACTACCAATTTTAATATGTAAACGTCAGCAAGGATGGATTTTTAATCCAGAGCTGGTGAGGTGGTGGATCAGAGCGGAGGGAGGTCCCGGCATCAATCACGTCAGAGAGTTGGAGCAGAGCAGGCATGACAAATGACCAGGCCTGCCATCAGCTTTCGGGCCCTGAATCTCTCATTACAGAATGAGAGGAGCCAGTCATTTATATACTGCAGCCCAGCATGGAAGGGACAGGCCCCAGACATCCATCCCTCTTATTATGAATGCTGTTGCAGTCGGGGATTCTTCTATCAGTGCTAGAAAATGATTTTTGCTGAGCCATACAGAGGCTACAGGACTGTGACACACACTGAGCTCTGTGTGTAACTTGCATCAGCTGCTGTGCTAGCTTGTTTGCTGAGGCCACCAATACATGCATCAATGCTGCATCTATTTTTAAGCTGCTGTTTCTGCTGCTACTGCAAGATAATGTCTTCTCTTTTCAAAGGGAAGGAAGAACACAAGCCTGAACAAAAAGGTTTTTCAGAAACAGGTGATGTACAGGTATTTTTTAGTCCGACTCTTATCAGTGTCTTCAAAGCAGATACATGCTCCCCGAATGGAAACAGAGAAATGTTTCCCTCATAGAAACATTTCTCACAGAGAGGAGGAGTGACTAGACACAGGTAGTGCATACTAAAGACGTGGCACTGAATGAGCATATTCATGTACTCTAATGATCAAACACATAACAAGAGCATTACTATGGAGCCTGGTGGGTGTAGAAAGTATCCTTTCCTTTTGACGGCTAGCAGCCCAGAGGAGCAATGTTTTTATGTTCCACACATGGAAGCAGTGACACATTCCCACTGCTGGTTATTCCTCTCATTACGATTGGGTTGTTGGACCTCAAGGATACACACAAAGAGTTCAGAAGTAGTACACACATTAAAGTGAGCTTACATCTACACAGATGAGTAATCTGTACTCTCAAATGTACAGGATGTGAGAACAAATTAGTACATTGTTCTGTTAAACTAATCTTATGTGTGCCAAATTAGTCACTTGTACTCTTGAATTATAACTTCCGATAAAAAACTAAACCAAACTGAGCTATTGTGTCCAGAGATCATCATGGCTGGTCCATGAGGAGGAAACATGGAGCTCTGTCTGCGCCTGTTGTGGCAGATGAAGTGTTGATGAAGATGAAGCAGCTGCATTTTGGCATTGCAGTACCTATCAACAGTTATTCATTATTTAATATAAAATGTGAGGTCGTAGCATTTATTCTATTCATTTTTGATTTGCACATCTCTTTAAATGTGTGATAATAAATGTTTTACAGTGCCTGTCACATATATTAGAAACACTGTTATGAGCCACTATATTAGTATCTTTTACCAAACGTTCCTCTGGTAATGAATAAAATATTCTGATTCTGATTAATTTCTTATTAATAATTTTCTCTCATATGAGTGAATTATGTTTTAGAATAAAAAATAAATTAGATTAAATTAAATTATAACTTTATTCATCCCAAACTATTTTTAAAAATTATTTTATGTTTAAATATGTGAGAATGTTCATTTACAGATATGATATTTTGGCAGAAACTCTGTCAGCTTGGATTTAGTTGTTCAGTTGTCATCCTGTCACCAAGTTTGGAACTTCTCTGACATCTGAAATGTCTGACTATTTGAATGTCTTCCACCTGAGTGAGAGACACAGCTGAAAGCTTTGGGCTAAGCTTGCACATTAACTTAAAAGTTAACTAAAATGCATTTCACTAATCACTTAATACACACTATATTACACATTACATTCTTACTTTATTACATACTAAAATCCCTGTAAAATGTATATAATAACATGTATTTAATATTCAACAGCAGAATGTCAGGCTCACAGTGTAATACTGCACACCAGTGACATTCTGTATTTCCACAGTGTTGTAACCTACGTGAACATTCAGACAGCATGAGCACTACAGAGACAAGCAATGGTGACCATGACGACCTCACCTTCTGGAAACTTCAGCAGTCAGGAGAAAGAATTTACCTCCAGGGAGTAAATGGGAAATGGCAATGGAAAGGAATTAGAGAAATGGCTGGGATGGAGGGAGCAGGAGAGGGACTATAACACCTTACTGGAAACATTAGAAAGTGGCATGAGAGGTCCACAGTCAAGGACAGGAGGGATCAGCACGGGGTTATTAAAATCACCAAGATCATCATTGGTACTTATCTGCTGAACACCTGTGATATCAGTGAGGTGAGGTAACTGTGCAGAGCCCAAAGGATAATAAAAGACAATGCCCACCCGAGCAATGACCATCAGGAGAGCTGTCTGCTGCAGTACTAACACACAGAGCAGTATCTTTCCACAGGCTGCAAAACTTCTCATGTATCCTCTAAACAGTCTTCATTTCATTCAGACATCTGTGGTTCTTCAACCAGAATCCTCATCAGTACTAATTTAAACCTTGTAGCTTGTAGTTTTACTTGACAAGTGAAGCCACAATATAATGGAGTAAATGAGTGGGCTAAATGAGTGTTGTAGAAAGCTGGACCATAAGTTGAGTGTTTTTTCAGCTGCTGTTTGAGAAGCATTAAACATCAGTCTCAATCAAAACACAGTACAGTGTTTGTACTGTGCTTTGATTAGTGGCAAGAGACTGTCCCGTGTGGTAATGTACCACACTTTCTGCTACTGAAAACTAGACGCCTAGAACGTCTCTGTCTGCATATTTCTCCGTATTTCTCTATGGAGAAATATACGGATCACCATAAAATCTAACTGATTGACCTAAAATTGTAAATACATACCTTTTTAGTGTTTTAATGGCTTTATGTAAATTCTAAGTATATATTTTTTGTCAACATTTGTTAACATTTGGAATGAAAAACTATTTCTGTTTTTAACAATAGTAACATCTAATATGTTCGGGGTGGATTTGACCCCAGGATCACATCATCAGTAAGGAACACATAACAGTTCTTTATTTACAAAAAGTCTACAAAAAGGTACATTTGATGAATGTGTCAGGAATTGTTAGATGCTACTCTAAGTGCTATGCTATGCTAAGCAAAAAAAACAGTTACATAGTCACCAAAATGAGTTTGACAGAATCTGAACATTATTTTTCCTTCAGGCCACCAGAACGTACATTTCAGCCTTTTGTGTGCACTGCTGTACACATGATGTGCAGAGGCTGCACGCATGCTCCTTGCAGACATATTTCCTGGAGTCGTTTCTGTTGGGACAGACTTTGCATGTTTCCTGCCTACAGTTTGAACCAGTGGAGGAGTTGGGGGGTGTATCTCTGTGTCCTTCACAACAGTTGCAGCAGCACCGTCTTTTCTCAATATGAGGTTTCACCAACACGTAACCCAGCTTCTCCAGGAAGATCAGTTTCTGTTGTTCCAGTCCTTGTTTATTTCACTCCATATTACAAAGGTACTGTAGGCACTTACATCAGTGATTTTGAAGAAAATTACAAGGAACAAACAGGCAGTCGTGTCGGCAGCTGTATGTGGCTGTGACCTTGTACAGGTCATCACCATACTGGCTTAAAATCTGGAGAAACTTGAAAACATGTAAACATCTGTTGCATAAACAGTTTCTCGGCCCATTTATTAGCCATGTGGCCCGTATTGTGTCTGCCAGAGCTGTTTGATCGTATTGGATGATATATGATGACCCCTCGTCTGTTAAGAATGAATTTTGACATTCAACAATAAGTATATAAGATCTATCTCTACTTAGAAAAGAGTTTGAACCCTTAATGAAGGATGTGTAAGCGATGCATTAGAATGTATTTATTTAGAAAGAACCTCAAAACCAGTATGAAGTCAGTGTAAACACAAATAATGATCTAAATAGATTTAAAAGCTATAGTAGGAAGATGGAAAAACAAACAGATTCTGAGTCTGATGAGGAATGTGTTTGTCCTGCTGGGGGGTCTTTTGTGGACCAGAACATATCACACACTGGTGAAACCTCTCCTGGGGCCCACACACATGCCTCATTACTTCATATCCATACTGTGATGTACACAGACACACATTGATATTTCTGAATGTGATAATATAAAGCCCACTAAATGCCCCCCTCCCAGTCTTGTTTCCTTTATCTCTGTGTGAAACCAAGCTGAGGGCATCTGTCTCCCTGTCAGACACAAAGTTTATTTCTGCACGGCAGTGGCAAAATGAGTTGTGTGGGTTTCACTGGGTCAACTTACTGTCATTGAAAGGAAAATTAATGCACAAATGGCGGAGCAATTACTCAATTTTCACTGTAATGTTTTTTATTTTCTTCCCTCGAAGCTGAAATCTTTCTCTCTCTGCTTTCTCAAAACTAATCAACATATGGTGGCTTGCTTTGAGAATGAGGCCAAGGGTTCTGGCAGCTCAAAAGAGGCTCCACACACACATGCATGCACACACACTTACTCACATATGCACCCAATACCACAGAGAGAATATATGCACCCACGGGCACACACACACACACACACACACCCACACACACACACACACACACTCACAGACACACAGAGTGTTGGTGAATTGAAAGCAGAAGACCTAAAGAATAAGAAAACTGCCATAACCTATTTGCAAGGTAAATGCAGCCTCGTTACATGGGGAAGCATGAAAAGCAGCGCCTCCACCACACATCACATAAAAGCCTCCATTGTTCTACTACTACATGAAGACACTCTGTCTCTCCATTGTGGAAATAATAAAGTAGAGAACCCTTGTTCTCTGAGCCTTTCATTTCAACAAAAGACAAACAGTGTGTGATTCACTGTCTTATTCATCCAAACCCCTCGCCCTGTTCCACAGAAAGAGAAAGAGTGGAGAAACCCATCACCTGCTGAAATATATGATGTGGCTTTTAACAAATCAGCTAGCAGAAATCTTTGAATTTGGCATTATTATCATGCAATGCTCTATTCTCGGGGTGCAGCGTCAGACAAATTCATGCAGCAGATGCCTGCCTTGAAGACGGATGAGAGAGATAAGGCACTTCTTTATTATTTCATCATTATGCTAGGCTTGTACAGGTAATTATCTACATTACAGGCCTGTATTTGTGTCTGCCAGACTGTGCTGTGGAAATAATGGGTGTTCCATACAGCAAACTGAGTTCTGTGCTGTTTATGGTAAAAAGGTAGAAACAGCAGCTTCTTCACATGTTGAGTTAGTCAACAATTCCTTTCAAAGATTAGAGCAGACATCACATCATCGTGTCTCTCCAAGGCTCTTTTCTCTGGTTGGCTTTGCTTCCACTATATTAAATAGTAGTCTAATACCATACTTCTAAAGAACAGCTAAAGCTAAATATAGAAATGTCTTCAATAAATATACATGTGTAATATATCAGGAATAAATGTAAAACATATGTGAATTATAAATAAAAGTGAAGTTTAGTATAAATTCCATCTGGAAGACTAACTCTCAGCACTCTATTTATTATTTACTCCTCCTCTGTGTCTGTGTCATTCCCACCTCCACTTTGCTGACGGTCACTCTTTCAGTTCAACCTGTGAGAGCCAACCAGCTCATTGCTGTCAAAGGTTAAAATCTGGCGCGTTCTCTGCTGCCGTGTCATTTCAGCGTCGGAGTAATGCAGCCTCCTCCACCACGTTCACGTCCGCTCCTCACCACCAGTCCTCCCAGCTGGTCCTTCTGTCGAGCCAGTCCCAAGTCCCACATCACATTCATCCACATCTTCACCATTCACCTCTTTTAAAAGGGCATTGAATCTACTCATAGACTAGTCATACATGTCTTATGTAAAACAACGTAACTAACTAAAAACTAAAATAATCTACTTAGCTGATGCTTTTATCCAAAGTGACTTAAAATACATTCAACCTGTTGCATGTCTGTGTGAAAGTGTGTGATTCAATAGTAAAGTAATGTCATTTTTTTTCACGGGATTAATAAAGTCATTTCTCTCCCTCTGTAGGACAGGCTGTGCTGGTATGTACAGGGTACAGGGTACAGAAGAGTGTATGTCTTCTGTTTTTTTACAAAGTCGATCAGTCGAAAGGAGGTGGGGAAGCTGGGAAGATGAAGGGGGATGAGCAAGAAGGGGTTGGAGAAGGAAGAATGCATTTTGGAGTGAAAGAAAGAGAATTTAGTCAGCGATGAGAAGAAAAAATGAGAAGATACACTGGAGTATTTTTCCTTTTATCTCATGTTTTTTTATGTTAAACATTTTGACTTCCTGATATAATAATGTGAATATACTTAAAAAACAGTGAAGACCTGTCTCACAATGAATAAGCTGAGGGACTCACTGTGAAGTATTTAACATCTTTTCTTTTCCTGAGGTAATTCTGCTGTGGTGTAGGTCATGTTGACATGTTGGTCATGTTGGATGATGTTTTTGTTGTTTCTTCCTTCCTGTAGGTCAGTTCTTTGTTCCTGTGATTGATGTCCACTCTCGCTGACACAGATGGACAGATAGATGCTCCAGACTCTCTGACTTGACCTTTGGCTTGGTGCGTATGTGACAGCTGCTTTATGTGATGTCCAGCCTGTTATATAAAACCGCGTGCATGTGTCCTTGTTACGGTCAGTCTTGGTGTGATGTTTTATGGAAAAGTCAAATGCATCAGAGTCATATCATTATAAAAGAATAAAAGACTGCATATGATGCAGAATTTGAATTGCCATCACAACCCCTAATGTCAGGCTGAAAAATGAGCACACATGTTGAAATCAAGCTCTTTTTTTTTCATTTCAGAGTGGTGGGTCTACTTTGAATGAACTCAAGTGGCTGAGCATACTTAGAAAGAGTACAGCTATTCAGAAATAAGAAAGTAATCAGAGGCAGCATTTACATGACACATTTTCAGTTTTTGATCAGATTTTAAAGGGTTTAGAGCTTCCCTCTCTAACAGAGTGATATGTCTTTGATAAGAGTCCTGTTTATTCTCATGGAGGTATTAATGAGGTCTTTTTTATTTTGATTCACAAGTTAATCAGATAATTAGTGGATATAAACCACCAACACAAAAAAAACAACAACTCTGTTTTGCTGTTTAGTCTTAGACTAGTCTGGTTATAAAAGTAAACTTTGCCAAGAGTGTGCCAGCAGAAATGTATGTATCTATCTGCTCAGCTCTGTTAGCAATGGTTTGCATGATGACAGGCATCTTTACAACGACTAGAGAAGTTGGTTAACAAGCTGACTATCAGCCAAGATATGACTGTTGGCACTTTAAAATGTTTGTTTGGAAAAAAACAATTATCACTGAATCGCTCAGCCAAGTGTATTGATGAATTAACTGCATCTTCTCTTTTCTGACAGCATGTATTAGCTTGTATGACAAGTGAACACTGCATTACCATACTGATCAAAATGCATATTCTGACCTCCCGCTCCAGTGCATAGTTTAGAAAAATGTGCAAAGCCGACAGATGACTGACATCTTGACTGACACAACATATATTATGGTCAAAATCATATTCTACACGAACAAGAAAAAAACAGCATCTCTGGTTAATGTGAGTTAAAGACTGTATGTAAACAATGGAGGGACCTCACAGGGATGGTTGCACAAATGTGTGTAGGAGCGTAACACTCACACTGTATACGGGTTGCACTGTTGTGCCAAATCTCCAGGTCAGGAAGTCAGTTGCTTTAAGTGGCGGCAGATGGCTGGTGGTTTATGCTTAATTAATGTCAAGAACAGAGACAGAGAGAGAGAGAGGGTGAAGAGAGGTAGACAGATACATACTGTAGAGAGCGAGCTGGCATGGTGTCACGCTGATCGATCTGCAACTGGCACAACACTGATAGAGAACACTATAATCTCCCACTCTGCCTGACATGCATATTAAGTGCGCACAAGTTTACCCACATTCTCCACACACAACCACTACACAATACACTCACACACTAACACATTTATATGCTAATGGACTGCTGCTGCTAATGCACCGCCGCAGTACGTGTCTGCACTCGCACAGATCTACCAGTGCGTGTTTGTGTGTGGATGAGTGTGAGAGACAGAGATAGTGGTAACTGTGTGAACTGCCACCATGGAGCCCAACAATAAACAGTGGGAGGCAGCCATTACAATCAGGGTCTTGCATTTAACACGCAGGACAATAATTCAGGTGCAATGAAAAGCAGCGGTGTATTACAATACAATCATATTCCCACGCTGGAGGAAGAGGGAGGGCTGCACCACTGTTATGATTATCACACAGAGTCTTGCAGAGTTGGGAAGCAGACTATAAATGTAGTTTTTCACAGATAACTGACCTGTTTAAAGATAGTTTTCTTGATTTCATTATAGAGATTATAGAGCCCAACACACATACCAAACTCCTAGCAGTTTACTGGTGTTTTTGTTTTTTAAAGAGACAGTTCACCTGGATGAGTCTGGATTAGCATGGACAGGAAGTAGTGTAAATAGACTATTATACTACTATATATTTATACAAATGAAGAGGGACCAACAAATGTCAGGTGCAGTGACTGTATGCAGCTTCTGGTGCTGTTGTGACAGACAGCGCATTGTGTTGGATAGATGAAAACATTCCTCAAGAAGTGATGGAGTTCAAGCTTGTACCTCCTCTTAAAACCAACACAAATAATAGATACAACATGTTAATTAGTAAGCTTTAAAGGTGTTGACAAGTGTATATTTGAACTGGACAGAGGCCGTCTGTTTCCTCCTTCCAGTCTTTATGCTAAGCTAGGCTAAAGTCCTAAAGAGACTTATTCATATTCTCATTTCAGCCTCAGAAATCAAACACTCATACCCAAAAGTATTTGAAGAAGGATTTTGTACAACAGTTGTGAATAAACCTTAAGGCGTCATTACACATCAGAGTCTGATAACAGGTTTGGGGGCATTCTTTGGGATAAGTGAAAAAGCTGTGTGAAGCCTTGTGTGTCTCACAGGGAGATAGATGTCCGTCGTATTAGGAAGGAGTGAGCTTAGCAGACCTCTGTGGCCTGCACCTCATCAGCAGCTAAAGGCTACATTACCAGCTTCTGACGTGCCAGCAGTTCAGTTGCAAGTTGTTAGTTTTTTTGTGTCCTTGTGAGTCTGACAATGTGAGAGAGATGCAGCGATAATTCAGTGCGGTTCTCTTTCAAAAAGATGCTTGTATCAAATCATCAGAGGTCAAATCAAGTTGGGTTGCACCTAACAGTTATTTTCAAGGGCAGGATTTTAACTGGGGATTGGGAGATGAGAGTCTTTTTCTCCTTTTAAAAAGTGATTTTATGGATTTTATGATGTCTGATTACATTTTTTTCACTTCAGTCGTTTTAAGCTTTTCCCTCTTATGGTCTAGTCACTGTAGTCCTGATAAGAAAAAGGGCTGACAAAAAGGAGAAGGATTTATAAATCATTTATGACTGTTGGAAAATAAGAAGCAATGACTTATTATTATTTAGTATTGTTATCATTATTGATATCTTTTGGTTAAAATGATACCACATATGAACATAAATGTTTTCTTTTGTCTGCATGAGACCTGTGTTTAGTCATATACTGATTTCAGTACGTGTGAGTGCACAAACATACATATACAAACATGTATACAATCTCTGCCAGCAAATACACATGCATGTCTCTCTCTCTCTCTCTCTCTCTCTCTGTCAGTTGTCCTGGGACCTCTCTCTCTCTCGTTCCCTTCTCTCTCTCTTCATCCAGACATTGATCTGGATCCCCAGTAGATTCAGCCTCTCCTCCTCCTCCTCTCTCTCTTCACTTTGCATGCTATGATGTCTTTCCTCTCTATCTGCCTGCCTTTGTGTATCTGTCTGTGTGTTTGTATTCCTCTCTTCTGTGTGTCTGTCTGTCCTCTCTGTGTGACTCTGTAGTTGAGAGGAGGTTTTTTTTGGCTCAGATCCTTCTTTGCGGACAAGCTGAAGCTGCTCGGCATCCTCCTGGTTCCTCCACTTCTGTTCTACCATCTACATTTTTGTCATTAGAGTTATACTGTGATTTTCTTTTCTTGGTTTATTCTGCTCACTTGACTTCTAATGTCATGTCTGTCCATCCTGGGTCAGTGATTCTGTTTATCTTCCTGAGGTTTCTTGCATTTTCCCACAGCATTTCTGGGAAGTTTTTCCTGATTTTGATGGAGGATCTGAGGTCAGAGGGTGTGTTGTACAGGCTGTGAAGGATCCTGAGTCAGATTGTGATATGTGATACAGGGCTATATAAAAATAAATAGAAATGTCTTGTACTATTATAGAATTCATAGTCATGTATAATAAAGAGTAAAGGCAATAGGAATGTGGTCATTGAGATAACTGGCCCTGCCACAAAGCTGTCACACTTTAGATGAAGATGTGAAAAAATCATGTACATACAATATGTGAATGTTGTCTTTATTCTTTTATTGAGTATAAATTAACTCAAATGGATTCATTCGCTCATCCCAGAGCTCGACCGTCATCTCATGGTCTGGTTTGATTTGGGTTTTCTGTTTGTAGCTGTGTCGATTATTTGTATCAGTCGTGGTAACGCTGCACTCACTGCGATTGCTGAGATGTGTAAAGGCCGACATCAGTAGAGAGAATACAGTTAATCCAGATTATCTGGGGGGGTTAAAACTCCAGAAACACTTTAGAAAATCAAATCTTCTATGAGAGCAGTGTGTTTGGGCTCATGGTTTATCATGTGGCACATTCCATTACAGATGAAAGACATTTAAATTACACAAATATGGACCACATAATATGCAGGATATATGAACTTGTACACAGAACTAACTTTTTATACATTCACATCTATTATCTGTGTGGAAACATCTCCTGCAATATGTTTACTTAAGTGTATGTCTTACACATACACACACACCCTAGTTATTTTTGTGCATTTACGTAAAGTGAGGGACAGACTAATGGAGCGGTGTGATATAAATAGATTGACAGATGGAGAGATGGACAGATAAAGAAGATGGAGAGATGGAATGAGGCAGACAGTGAGACAGAAAAAGAGACAGACAGGCTGAGATTCTGGGAGAATCTATCTGACTGTTTTCCATTTGTCCCTCTTTCAGCCCACCTCTGGCTGCCTATCCATATTTCACTCTGCTCTTTTCTCCCTCACTCAGACATAACTCAGCATCAAATGGTCCCAGTGTGGAGCACAGTCACCCATATGGCCCAAACACATTCATTAAGGACTGCAGAGGCCTCCAGCATCTTTATTCACCGACACTCTGCCTTCATTCCTCATCGCCTTCATTCCTCCTCTGACTTTTGTGGGGAAACAACCTGTGAGGGAGGAGAGTGATGGATTACATGTGTCCTGGGTACAGTAATTTGATGAGAAAAAAAGTGATAATGGATTAGTGTAATTTAAATAACAGACTGGACAAAAAAAGGACAAGTTTATTGTATCTGTATGCAAAAATCTTGAAACCTAGATTTAGGTGGATTTCATGTTTAAAGCATGGCATGGTCTTCTCATGGGAAACATTCGTGGATCTTATTCATTCCATTAGTCTAATTAAGTAGAACATTATGAGAAACAGACTTATTTACTGCCTTTGAGAGTGAAATGTTCAAGATGGACATCAGGTGTAGGCTGTTTTTGTGTGGTTAGCTTAGCTTAGCATAAATGCCGGAGGCATCAGGAAATAGCAAGCCCGGATCTGTGCAAAGATCAAAAACACACCCACCATGTCTGAAGCTGGCCAATGAATATGCTATATCTTGTTTGTTTAACCATGAAAAATGTCAATATTTGCCGGCGAGTTGCTTAAACATGAAAAAAACAGAAGCATTTGTATTCAAGATACAGAAACTTCAACAAAGATTAAAGGTTCCCTGTGGAAGTTTTGACCTCTATTAGCACAATGGAGCTGTATTCTTATGAGGAGCTTCCCATTTAGTTATTTCTCAAGTGCAGGCACTGGAATGTACACAGTCCTGCAGACGGTTTCGCACCATCCCACGTGCCAAGAAACAGCAATGCATCGGCAAAGGTCTGGGGAGAAGTGAGCTGATGTAATAAATGTATCCAACATGTTAGACCCAAAGAATACAGATGTGTTTTGATAAGAAACACTTAATGTAAAGCTCCAGTGTTCCTACAACAACTTAGCACAAATTAGTTGGCTGACGGTAAGAGCATTGTTTTGGAAAATAATATGATCACAGACTGGGTTCATTCATACGTTTAACACTTTTTACATTATGCATTTTGTATTTGTAACTTTTTTGCTGTCCATTTTTGAATGCTGGCTTTACAGTTATGAGCGTAGTATTTGTAGTATCTTAGGCTGTGGTGTCTCTGGTAAACATTTTCAGTACTAAATACAAGATGATTCTAAAATAAATCCATTGGGAATTGGTCAGTTCCAATGGTCAGAGCCTGCTGCCATCAGGGTGCAAGTAAATAAGTGATGAACAAATTGTATAGTGCTTTGAATAAAAATTCATGTGGCTGCAACATTTACCATTTATCTATTAGCTAATGTCAAAGATGCATAGCTCTCTCATCTTTACCAGATAAACATTGTTTTTTCAGCCCTGGTGGCGATCACTGCTGGCATGCTGTGATCATTCCACTGTTAAACACTTTCTGTTAGTCTGGTCAGAACTGTACTATGATTTTACTGCACAAATCAAAGTCAAAGGATAGTAAAACGGACAGTTGTTAATGCATAAATGTCATGGGTTGTTATTTTAAAATTCAGTTGGCAGTTGATGGAAACGGTTCCTGACAGACTGCAACATGCACAAACAGGCTGACAGGCAGACGGGCTCATGGATAGATGGATAAACAGACAGACAGAAGCACAGCAAAACAGATGCTAGCTGATCTTTTCTTGTCCCTAGGGCGATGGACAGATTGGTCTCCATGGATACAGGATTAAAGCAGCATAAGATCATCCTGCTGTTAGGGCAAGCATACGTGCGTGTGTGCGCATGTATGTGTGAGGATTTGTGTATTCACTCTGCAACTATTTCATAGACTGAAAGCAGAACATTGTCAAGTTCATCACAGGAAAAGAGAGCATCATTTTCAGAAGATGATGTTAAAAGCTTCCTCTTCTGAAAACTGGTTTGAAAGTTATATCAGGAGGACAGCAGTTACTCAGCATGACATGGTGAAAATGCTCTGGAAAACTGCGCATGTCAAAAAATGTTGTTGCTGGTTTCAAAGTGTTTGCTGGGTAAGGAACCTTTTAGTGATGCTTGCTGATGAAATCTCAACAAATAGTGAATACACTGCTATGAAACTATGTTCAGACAATTGTCCTCATCCTGAGGAAATTGGTCATCCTCTGACTTTTTCAATACTTTCAAAACATGTCATTCAGCCTCCATCGCACTTAAGCATGTCGCCATGCTTAAATATGATGAGAAGTTTTGCGAGCATTTTACCTGACAGACATCAGTGTGTTAAAGTTGTCATTGTGAGTAAGTTAGCATTCATCTCAAGGTCTTGATATGCAGCAGAGCATTGCATGGTTTCAGCTGTGACCCAAAGTTCACAACCGTCATCAGCGCTGCAGCGTTGTTTAGAGTCACATTACTCTTAGTTACATGATCAGTTCGGAGATTAGTAGCTTTTCCCTGTTAAGCAAGCTAGTAAACAGCCTGATTAAGACCTCTCATTTCATCTGGCTCCATCTGCCTGTGTAAGCCTTGGAGAAGCTTTGTTTGTGAGTAGATTAGTTCATCTGTTTAAAAAAAAAAAATCGGCTCCTATTTCATTAGATTTCACAATGTTTTTTTTACATTATTTCACAGCCACTTTTTTTGTATCTTCATTAAATGGATGTACAAGTGCACGTTACCCACCCTCTGCTCTTTCCTGACTAAAGCTATCTGGTGCTGCTTCAGTCACAATAGTTTGACTATCTGGTGATGTGCGTCTCTCTGTGCAGTCAGGCACCAGAATATTTGGAAATATAGTTTGTGATTGTGTTATTAGAAGGCCCAGCGATCAAAGGGTTGATGAAAGAAACAGGATATGGCGAGAAAGAAATGCCAAACAGCCATCGTGTGTAGTTGTAGTTTTTCTAAAGGTCTTGTTCTAAACTATTACACATCTATAATATATTGAAATCCGTGTGTTTGTACGATGAGGTCTTTAAAATAACACAACAGCCACGCTTGCCAAACACACTTCATTTCTGAGCAACACGTTCTGTTTTGTAAAGTGACAAACATTTTCGACGTTGCCCCGCCACAGTTCTTGCTTGTTCAGTGATCCTACAGGCAGTTGTTTCATGCTACATGCTTCATTAGTTGATGCTACGCTGCTGTAGTGCTATAGCAAACACACACACCCAACTGTCACACTATCCCATTCAAAATCCATTTAGTTTGGTTCACATTCAGCCTTGTCCCCTTCCCATACTCTGCTCCTCCATTACTACATCTGTGTAAGTGCTTCAAATTATCCACAAATCATTATTCAGAGCTTTCCCTCGTTTGTGTGAGGGGTCACCAAACGCAACTGGATTGTAATCTCGCTTTCAAAATGTTTCCAAGTCAGCAACATTCACACACACACACACACACACACGCCACACACATATGCATGTTGATGTGCGCAGGCAGCAGCCCCCCCGCAGTGCCATAGATCAATACTGTTTAAAGCATTGCTGTGTACTGGCAGGAGGGCGAGGTGAGTGCAGTGAGAGTGTGCTCTAAAATGCCACAGGCCTAATTAAGGATTACTCTGGATGAAGTCCTTTGGTTTAAAATGGCAAAGAATGGGCCCCATGAGGTCTCCACAACAAAATGGCTCCCCAGTGGATCTTTAACTCGCTGTGATTTAGGAAGACAGGAGTGCAACTAAAACCGTACGCTCTCCACACAGCTGTCTACAGTAGAGGTCCGTAAGTAGTGCCCATGGGCCAAATCCTGCTTTGTTTCTGAAATTCACTTTGCCCATAAAAACATGAATTTAAAGCCCATTTAAATCCCACTGAGAGTGAGTTTGCAACGAACTGGTAATGATCAGTCCACACTGATGTAAAAAGATAAAACCACTACATTTTAATGAAATCTCTGGTTAAATTATTATTAATGGAATTACAATGATGCTGCATTAGAAAGGGGAGTGAAGCTTCCTGTCATTTCTTTGTTCATAAAGATTTTGATTATTTACTTTATATTACAGTATACATACTCAAAATAAAGCCAAAACATAATTATTCACCACTAGTCAGAACAAATTTCCTCCATTGGTTTATATCCAGTTCAGCCAGTCAAATTGTAATTACTGAAGGAAACAAATAGCATCCTAATCTAATTTTGATGTTCTGGAAATGTGATGTTTGTCATATGGTCTAGTTACACAACATCTCCATTTTGGGTACACTCACCAGGAAATGCATTATGAATACATCACTGATGGTGAAATCATGGAGAATTCAAAGTTGTATTCTGAAGCTCCATCTCCTTTCAACATCACAGTCCTCCCTGAGGACTCCCCAGTCCAGCCAGCATTCCTCCTACATGAAATCAGCAGCTGCAGCAGCTGCACAGCTCTGTCAGTCTCTTACCTTAGAAACTTCAGCTGTGACTGCGATAAAAAAAATGTGTTAAGTATTTGGGTGAAATTCCAATCATGCTCTCTATAATAACTTTTATCATACCATTAGACATTTAAAATATCACAGGAAAGGATTTACACCTCCAGATATGATGAATCAACTTGAAAAGGACATTATGTTGCTTTGGCTGCACAATTAGCAGCTGCACCTTCACACCTTGTCACTCTGCACCTTTACTTCAACAGCGTCACTTTCCTGAGAACATTGACCTGAATACACCCGAGAACCATCACATAACTGTCCAAGCACTACAGAGGGCAGCACTTTGTGTTCTCCAGCTGCACCTTCGTTGATGAAAACAGGGCCTTTAAAGGAACAGTTCAGTGTTTTGAGGAATACTGAGAGTGAGTGAACATTGGTAGTGTGGCTGCCTGTTTCCCCCCATGAGACTGAAGAAAGGAAATAAACATATTTCCCACTATCCTGCACAATTATATTTAATATATTGCTGATTTCTGACAGTGCCCAAAGTAAAATCCATAAATTGTGTGTTTTTTTAATGTTCTTTTAAATTTTTTTGGAGATTTTACTTTTCATATAGTCAATGTATTTTTCTCTTTTTACCATCCTCAAAGGTCAGTTATAAAGTGTCACTTTTAACATATCATTGGGGGATTTTAATGAACTAATAAGAAAGCAAGGTAATTGCAGAATTAAATCAATATCAGTGTCTTTATTCTGGCAGCCTAAGAGTTGAGAGGTGTTATGGGAGTTTAGGTAAGGCCAATAGCTTCCTCAGGGGTGAAGCTCTCATCTTAAGTAGTATGATTTACACACAGAAACACACAGGTGGCTTCCATAAACTGAAGTGCTGCTGTAAAGATCGATAGAAGAATAATGACGTTTCAGTGGAGAAAATACTTTGAAATGCATCAGAGTGCCATTTCCCTGCTGAGGTATCAGTGAGCTGCTGCAGCCTGGATATACGGCAGGAGAACAGGACTAACTGTTGTACATTCACTGTGCACCCACACAAAAATCTCTGTTGAAAAATGTATTGGTATATAGCTTATAAGTTATTTCTCTTCTTAATGAAGCACAAGTCTTCAATCTGATGGTGCAGTTTGATGTAGTTGATCAGGACTTCCTGGAGTTTTGCAGTGTTTTTTGTTCTTGATTTAAGCCAAGAAAATTGACGAAGAATTTTAATACTTATTAATTCAGCAATCACAGAGAGAACATTGTGGAAAAACCTTTCTCCCCTCAATATCTGCATACTACTATTCTACCAATACAGCTAAGCAGAGTCATCCAAACGTTTAGCCAATCAGCACCAGAGCCTACACTCTGCTCAGGAAATGATTATTTAGTTTAGTCCTGTTATTTTGAATGAAGAAATATGAACTAAAATACTTCTAAACCTATGCCCCTAACCTTGTCTTTACTCCTGTAATGAATCACGTACTTGTTAGAGTCAGGAAGCTGTAGCATGATGGTAGTTATTATTTACTTTTTTGCATGATTAGGATCATGTGTATTTCTACTTTGTAAGAGACCTCAGTGCTGGCTGCCTGGAAAATGGAGAATTTATTTTAAATCTAAAATTCAAATCTTAAAAGATGTTTTATTGACCTCCTGGTCTTTTAAAAAACGTATTCCTTTTTTTTCCAGTGGTGTGTTCATTTAAAAACCATAAAGTCTTGTAAGTCCAACTTACAGGTACAGTCAAAATCCTGATTTGTTGACAGACGTCCAGTCTGTGCTGTTTATCCTTCTTCATCAGGACTGAAACTTGTTTTCCCTCAGATCCTTTCCTTTTAAATGCAAATTTGATTGCTAAAACACCTGGAAGGCTTTGTGGAAAATAACTAACCACATACAGGGTGGTGAGTGAACTGCAAAAATTCACAACTGTTAAATATGACAATGTGAAAATCATCTACAGTTAAACTCAGTACAGTGTGTGTGTGTGTGTGTGTGTGTGTGTGAGAGTGTGAACCCATCGCTAACCCTAACCCTGCTACTGAGGAATTAGAAATAGCTTAATTAATATGAATATAACAAACTGACATCCAAATGATCAGGGTCAGAGAGGAAGCACAGCTGGAACATCAGTAACAGCCCCTCACTGTACAGGAAGCCTGTGTAAACAGACACTTTCAACAGTCAAAGTTGAAAGTGGCTGTTTAGTGCATTAATGTTGCACATTATTATTGTGGTTTTATGAATGTAAAGTTTTTTTAACACTTTCATTTAACCAGTTTTCACTAGCTGGTTATGCGCAACATGATGAGGATAATAAATACAAGTGGTGCCTGATAAACCTGATATCCACAGAGCAGATGGCTATCACTGTCGCGTAACCTCTTTGCTCTGTGTGTGTGCGTGTGTGTGTGTGCAGAATGAAGGTGGTGCTGATATGAACACTCAGATTTCCCCTGAGACAATATAGGACGCAGCCTCTGCTGCTTTCCCTCTCTCCCTGTCTCTCTCACACACACACAATGGGAGCCATACAGTCTGGAGTCTTCAATGATTAATGTCCCAAGCCAAGCCACATCACAAAGCCAGCCCAGCCGAATGACAAGCCACAACAACTTGGAGAGGCTCTGTGTGAGTTTGTGTGTGTTTGGAAAGCTTCTTTAAAAAAGCATCAATAATACATACTACCTTTGAATCAGATCATTTTGATAAAATGACAATGTTTGGCTGTTATTTTTATTAGTGTGACTCAGATGGCGCCACATAATCACCATCCAACAGTTCCTGGAACATTTGATCTGTTATCTTTTCTTCTCTTGGTCAAAGGCGTTGCTCTTGTTGATGTGTAGAAATCTTTTGCTGAATATCCAAAAAATATTTACACATTTTCTTTTGTATTAAAAACTCCACTTTAATAAAGAGAAACAACGCAATGTCCACATTTATTTCATCATGAATCTCATCCGTGTCAGTGATGAGCGGGACTGTGTAAATATATACTCCAGAACCAGATCCACTTCAGTTTCAGTACACACATAATGTAGTGATTCTATTAACATGAGCAAATTCAATATTTAGGGAAAATGTGCAGTGATTATGAAAATTAATGGTGAGAAATGTTAATAAGCACATCATATGTAACACTTTCTGAACATCCACTGATGTATTTAAAATGAATCATTCTTCTGTGATAAAGGCAGGAATTTTAGTTTACATTCTGACTTTTTCTTTGGTTTGTGGATGGCACCCTGTCTTTTTTCAGAGATCAGTCAGAATGCAATAGCTTCTTTGCTCTGTATCTACATGCAGCAGCCATGTTAGTCATTGTTAGTTAAGATGGCTCCATGGATGGCTGCCTCACCGTGTCGCTGTGCGTTGTTTTGTCTGATCTTGTTGTTGTGCAGATTCAGTGTTTCGCACACAGAGCGTGGAGCTCTTTCATCACAGACGTGCTCATGCACACCAGGAAAACAACACCATTGGATTTATTTTCTACTTCTTTTGTGCAATAAATCCATAGATTTATTCACATTATGGTCAAAGATGCCCTCACCTTTGTTCATTCAGTTAAATGCTGGACTTTGCACACCCCCAACATTTCTTTCCAGGGACACATTTACTTTGTAACAAACTGGATGAACTTCAGCATCAGCACACCATGAAACAATAAGAAGTCATTGATGATGGATCTCCAGGAGATAAACATTCATTTGAGGTGCACTGTTGTGCAAAATACAGACAATGCACACACTCACAAATTACTTTTAAAGTATGTGTGTGCTTTTAAAGTTTGTATGTGTCAATGTCAGCATACTGGTCTGTCACTTCAACCTACTTTACTTGCCATAGTGATGTGCACGTTTTCCCAGGCAGAAAATGATTATTAACAAATTTGTTAAACTTACACTTTTCTCAGACAGGCATTAATATTTTCCTGCATTTCTCTCTTGTTTAAACACTCTCAAAGTTCAAACCTTCGTAGATTTATAAGATGTAAATATGGCAAGCTGAATGCATTCTATAGGCTACTGTACAGGAGACACGGCACGGAGGAGATTAACAACGATCTACTGTCCCTTAGCCAATCAGGACGCAGAACAAAATGCGCACCCATACGCAGTAAAAAAAAAAAAGTATGCAAAATTGGACAAAAAAAAATCCACAAAACAACGAGGCCGCAAAAGGTGAACTGTGATATAACGACGGAACACTGTACATCAAATCTATTGTACTGGCTGTCACGTAAAAATTTTATGTCTGTGTCTTCACTAGATAGTCCTACAAATAAAAAAATAAATATTGATTGATAGGTTGAATGACTTATTGATAGCATTGTGTGTAAATACACTTAAGTATGTGTATGTAGTTTCTCTATTTCTATGAAAGGTTAGCAAATCTTCAGTAAATCAGCCCCTCAGTCACTTCCTAGTTTTGCCATGTGAGCGCAAACTCCTAGTGAGCCATTTTCTCATCACCTCTAACCAGAACATGGCATTTGTGAAAAAAATAGACCCCTGTAAGTGTTGCATTAAAGAAATGAGACATGACAGCGCTAAAGTGACTTCTTGACAGTCGAATGCTTAACTAGAAGGCCCTGCTTTGATCCACGCTGCCATTGTGCTAGCAGGCAGGGAGACGTCAGCCCAGCTGTGAGATGACAGATGTATTGAGATGTAATGGGCCTATCAGTAGCAAAACCAACTTGTGTTACAAGGCCCTGTTGTGGAATGATGGCTGATGTCCATTACTGGGCTGACAGTAGTGCAGGGGATGTAGTTTTACAGCGCTGTGTCTTCAGCAATATCAGCTTTGTGACTCTGACATATGTGCAGGGCGTGTCACATCAGCCAGTACGCTCTCAGAGAGATAAAAGCAGCAAGTCAGATAATTAAAGGAGAGACAGAAGGAGGGAGAGATCAATAGCAATGTTGGGTTAGAGAGATTGGCCTTTTATGGAAAAGATGCTCAGAAAAGTTTTACCTGGGCAATTTGAGCAAGCAATTTGAATTTTTGAACGTTTTCATTGAAGTGTTACGCCACTTGTCCATAACCTGTGTGGACTTTAATGACAGCTCTGGTCATGATTGTGTCTCAGTTTTTATATGAGCCCTCTGCAGTCCTGGTGCACTAACACAGGGGTCATACTGAAATGGATCGGGATAGTGTCTTTTTGTCACACAGTTCTGTTCTTTGTCTGAACACAACTATAAAGTCTCCAGACTTGATAGCTGTTTGAGGGTGGACTTGGGGACAGCAGTGTTTTGATCTCAAACTTTGGATCAACATGTTCACAGTGACAATGCTAACATGCTGATTTTGTGTTAGTCTATAATTCGTTCATTCATTGTCTGTGTTTAGTGCCAGGCAGCAAATGTCATTATGTGAACACACTTAACTAAAAGTACAGCTGGCTCAATATGAAAAGTTATAGGATCACTAAAATCATCTTCTGGGGACCATGAACATGTTGCTTCATGACAATCCATCCAATAGGCACATTTAACACAATACTTACATACAATCCTTAAAATATTCTCTGTAGTTCATGAACAAACATAAACATTCAAAGAAAAAGAAAAATCTATTATACCTTTAGCAACATTTTTGATTTTGACTCAGAATATTGAAAATGAAAAAAAAATCCTCTACCTATATTCAGTTACATGAATTTAAAAATTCACAGGACACTTGAATGTTTTCAAATCTTACATGAAGATTATTTGTTTCTTTTTTTCTCCCCTTCCTCCCTATCTATGGGTGGAAAAGGATTTGTTTTAGCTCTGGTGGGTTTTTTTTCCTCTCGGTGAAAACATTTTATTAGAGACGGATCACGAGCAATGCCAACCACTGACTCCCCCATTAAATATGTATTCCCCATGATAACCATTTTGTCTCCCCTCAGTAACTCAGTTGTGCAGTATACGTCTGTTCCATGTTGCCACTGTGCGCACTCCCACTGTGTGCCAGCGACTGCACTTTGCATCGTGAAACTTAAGTGACAGAGATGACACGAGTGCACTGAATGCACATTTACAAACTCCCAGTTCTCTTAGAGCCACTCAAGTATTCTCTGCATTGCTGGGTCCTGGGGGACTCAACAATACAGCGCTTGCCCAGCCATGCTATCTTGATTGCCACAGTAACAGCTTCTCTCCCTGTGGACCAATCAGCCAGACTCTTTGTCAATAAAGCAGACTGTTTTCTACTGGATGGCTGAGCCGACCTTTTGCAATTGCTGCTTGACCCATGTCAAAGTGCAGACAAGAAAATACACACCAGTGGCAAAGAAGAGCTGCTGTCAGCTGACACAACTACCATAAAGACAACACAGCTGCCAGGTGAAGGGAGGATGAGAAATGGAAAAAACATTTGGCTTTGTTTTTTTAACCTTCATTTATCCAGGCTTGACTGACTCTTTTTCCAAGCGACGCTCTGCTTCATATCGATTCATACGAGCTTTGTGGACCACCTGTGTATCACAGCCTCGAGGGTTAAGTGCCTTGCTCAAAGGCCACCTTAAATGCTAATACATCTCACATGTCTGAGTTGTAAAAACGGATTAGTCTTAGTTTGATTAGCTCTAAATAAAAAAAGAAGATCTTCCTTTTACTACTTCCTTTACATTTAATATGTAACAAGTGAGTCAATGTGAGAAATGCTTCACAGGAGGAGCTGCTCGAACATGTTATAGACCAATTCATCATGTCTCGCTCCTCTTTGTTATGCCAAGATTTCTGCTCCTCCCTCCAGTATGTCCACTGGAGCAGGTAGGTCCTGTGCGAAGTTTCCACTGTGTCACTGCTCCCACTGATGAAAGAATCTCAAAGTGCAGCTCAGGAGTGGAGAGTGTCAAAGTGGGTGGGTTCAGGGCTTGTGTCTGCTTTTCGCCCAAGATGTAGTCCTGGTGGCCTTACCAGGCAGTGACCTCCAGTACACCCTTGGCCAGTCTGTAGCTGAATGTGAAGCAGCCAAGATAAGGGTCGGCACTTCCAAGTTGGAGGTCATGGCACTCAGCTGGAATAATTGGTTCAGAGTGAGCTGCTGCCGTAAGTGAAGACGTTCAACTATCTTTGTGTCATGTCCATGGAGTGCTCACTTTACTAGTCCATTTATAATCCCAAACTCAAATGAGGTCATGTGTTTTGAATACTGGCCACAAGGATGTCATGACAAACTGGGCACCTCATGGTGCTTCATATCTGCATGAGGCAAATGAGGTTGTTGAAGCAGGAGGGCTCCCAGGACAGTTGGGGACATGCTGGGGATGATGTATTCTATGGAGCCAAGTGAAATGCAGTGTATAAGGACACTATGCTTACTTTAATAAAGAACTAAGGCTGGGTAATCAATAATAAATGAAAGTGTTATTTAGAATCAGTTGAAAATTTTGGTCTGAACAGCTTTAGTGCTACTCTCGCACATCAGTTCTATAAGTTATGATAATGTGAATAAGCACCTACAGGAAGCTTTGATTATGTGTTGATTTCAGAAGCCTCTGTGGCCAAAAAACAAAACAAAAAAAAAAACTTGTTAAGACTATTTTTCTTTTTTAAACCCAGCTGTTGGCAGGATGTGTAGCAATGAGACAATGTGTTGATTTGTGGGTATGTAAGACTAACAACTGTAATATGATAGCACTTTTCATGCACCTAATGTTTGCCTACAAGTTCCCTCTGCATCACTCCCCACTTTTTATGTGATTCGTTCAGGACTTTATTTTTTTTACTTTTGAAAAAATATATAAAAAAATATTTTATTGAAAATGTTATCCTAAAATCTATTGTCATGGATTAAATTTAGCTTTTTTTTCTAACTGATTAACATACCACACATGGTAAAATTGTGTGATAAAACGTAAACACTGACTCCTGCCTGTGTCCTGTGCAGGACAGGAAAAAAGAATTAGTATTACAAACTAATAGACACAGCCTCTTCTCGCTGTCTTCTCACTGTTGGTCTCATTTGTTTATGTAGGTCATATAGAGGCACCACATTATTAAACTCAAACAGTTTCATAATCAGTTAAACACTAGAGTCCTCTTAAGTTAATTGCTAAGATTAACACAGTGATGTCACTAAAACAAACTTAAATGAGGCATGAAACCTACCCTCTGTCCTCAGTGTGCTAAAAAGAAAACAGACTGGATTGTCTAAAGGTTCTCTATGGGAGAGTCGGGGCGATGCTGTAACAGTCTGAAACAGACAATGCAAAAACGCTGCGCACTTCACACTTCACACTCCACACAATTGGACTGTCAAGACTACAGAGACACCAAAAAGACAGAAACAGTTCTTGCTGATAGATCAGGGAGGCAGTGGGATGCAGCCATGAGGAGGCTATGATGGCAGGCTGTTTGCTCCACATCTGACTGTTTGTTTCAAAGATACTAAAATGACACCTAGAACCAGGAGGATACAGTTTAGTTCTTAATGACATAATTAATAATAAAACAATAAAAACTAAATTTCACAGAGAGTGTAACCTTGTAATGATTTGTACTAAGGTAACCATTGATAGCAAAGGAAACGCGAGCAGTCAAAAAGATCGTACATATCCAGGTGTTGTGTTAGAGAGTATGCATGAATACATTCCCAGGAGCAGTGGACAGCAGCATTCACCAGCATCTTAATCTAATTTAAAGTTCTTGAAACAACATTATCCATCATCCTCACTTTTAAAATAAAAGTTACCAAGGGAATTAAAGCTTCAAAACCCATTGTCTTTGACTCATGCTGGGCTGTGCTAATTACTGACAAAGAGCCATATGCATGTGTGACTGAAATAAGCAGTGGAGTCCAACAGTGTAGATTTGTTTCTTTGACAAGCTGTCACCAGCTGCACTGCCTAGGGGTTCACACTTTAAAAAACTCTGCTCCCACTCCACGGAAGACATGATCCACTCTCCTATACATTGTTGCTTTACACTGTCTGCTGCTATTTGTTGCCGCCTACCCATTTTGTAATGAGAGCTTATCCCTAATTAGAGTGACAAAAGCATTGCGACGTGCCGCTGATGCACCTGCATCAACACATAAAAAGACTTCAAAAGCATCAGTGTCAACACAACAAGGAGAAGGCACAAGAGATGAATAATACAGACACACACAAGTTCAACTGCACACACACATACACATCCATCCACAATACACACAGAACGAGAAAGGATGTGAATCAAATTACAGATATAAACCCAAAGGAACAGCAACCATATTGAGGGAGAAAGAAAGCCACACTAATGCATCTTTCATGAGCTTGGCCCCTTGGCCCCGAAGTCCCTCAGCAACCCAACTGGCCAGCCGGCAAGCTGGCTGCCTCCCCATGGACTCCGGATTTCCCCCACTGTTAGCCCAATGCAGCACATCTGGAGACTGGGAGAGCTCTGCTCGCATATCAGATTACCCTCCCAGCCTGGTATTATATACAGGACACACCAGCACCCTGAGCTCAACCACAAAGGCAGGTGTGGGTGTACGGAGTGTGCATGATATTCACACACGTCCTGTGTGTGTGTTACTCAAGATTTGGGGACAAAAAGTTGTTTCCACAGTCCCAGTAATATAAATCATAAAAATGTAGGGCGAATATTTGGATTGCATAAAGTCTGGTTTAAGTTTAACTTATGGTTGGCTTAGGAAAATGGCAGTGATGGTTAACCTGAGGGTCAGGCTCATGGAAATCAATGGATGAAAAAGTGATGAAAACGTGTGTGTGTGTATGAGAGAGCGTGAGAGAGAGAGACAGACAGAGTGAAGGGTTCTGTGTCTTACATATCACACACTCATATCAGTTTTAATCAAATACTCAGTTAGTCTCCTAATCTTTTAACTGGCAGGCAGATGACTGCTCAGTTACTTATCCTGGTTTAAATATTGACCACAAGAGCCCAGACAGTTGTTAGGATTGATTTTTCACATGCCATTTAAACCAAGGACAAAAACGAAGGTCTGAATAAATGAATCCATTAGAAAACACAGAATACAGTAGATTTATTAAAAAATATTTGCTTCAACCATACTTGGATAAACAAAAAATAAACGTAAAACAAATTGATTTGAGAATGTGAACAGTTTTGCTCTCTATTTACAGACTTGTTGTTGATCACTGCATGCTCCATGGTTTTCTGAATAAGTTAGAAATGTTAGGACTCAAAGCACATCTAAAGCTATTTGAGTCACAAAAAATGATTGAACGTGGAGTTCCTCTGAACATTTGGCATTACTGGAGCTATAATAATTTTTAAAAAAGTTGTTGAAGAGGGAATAAAAAACATCATCTGCCAATTATATTACCAATAAAGTTTTTATGAGGGTTATAATAGGATGACTTATTTTTTATTTATCAGTTGCTTTTTTGTGACTTTCTGTGCCGACTCGGTCACTCAGAGTTCTCAGGGAGCTTGTTGAGGCAAAACTTTGCTAATCCATCATGAGATGTAAGAAGAGCTCTCTCTGGCAATTGATCATACTTGTGGTGTAGCAGCCCTTCAAACTTTGATGGAGTTTTTAGGCACAACAAAAAGTAAAAGTTCAGTCTCATTTTATTCAGGCAAATGTGACCACTGGAGTGTTTTTTTGCACTCTGGGTTTATTGGCCACAAACAGCCAATGGATGTGTTCCCAGACTGGCAGCACTGCTGCAGTAACAACATGTTGTGTGTGGGAGTTCAGTGTGCCTGTAAATGTGTGTGGAAGCTCAGACTGATCATCAGACACATTAAAAACTTACCAGGAACTCTTAACTCTTAAGATAACCAGCTTTTCCTTCACCGTGATGTTTCCTGCAGCTGCTGAGGAGACTTTTGCTTTGTACCATTCGCCATCTGTGAGCAGCACGTTCAGGCTGAAACTACTTCTGTCTGGAATCAAATCAGTTTTAATCATTGTTAAATATAGCTTAATATTGTCCCAGAAGATAACCTATAAATCATTAGTGTCCTGTTCCAGGATATAAACCTCAAGGAACTGAGGATTTTAGATAAGCCTTCAAGGAAAGGCTTTCTTCCCTCAGGTGACATGAATAGATGAATATCAGTCTGGAGTCAGGAAGGTTGTCCGAGGGCTAACAGCTGACCGATCAATCAGCAGTTCATCTACCAGGATCTCTAAAGGTTAATAATTGAGAAATTTCATATTTAGAATTTCTATTACCATAATACATAAAAATAAGGTTAAGATAACAATTAACATGTTGGACCCTTTCCTGGCACCTGCAGTTTAAGACCAATATCTAAGCATATGTTATTTCCAATATTCAGCGGGAAACCTAACTTTATACTTTACTTAAAAATACAACAAGAACAAAAAAATAATAAAAATGAACACAAATGAATCATGCTGTATGATGCCTGTTGAGCTCATACGTCATTGAACAACTGTCCAGCTCCACAGTGGAACGCGAGTGAGAAACTGATGTTCTAAACTGTTATGGCTCCATTTTAGTGATGTTTTTGGTTTATTCTCAGTGACAAAAACACATATTTGGAAATGATGGTTGCAAATAAGACTAGTCATGCCACTTTTTGATATTTCTATTCAGTGTTTTACTCATGAGCCACAGTGACGTTTGGAAAGTCCTTAAGACTAGAACATGAAACACCTTTTTAAAAAAGACCTATAAATGTCAAGCTGCTTGCAAGTTTGTGTTAGTGGTTTGAGAGTATTTAGCATTCACCAGCAGTGTATAAATCTCTCATGAATTGGTCTTCACAAATATATGATTTATTAAAAAGACATTTTAAGTATTTATTAATGTCCATTATTCATGCATTTCTATGTTTGTTTTTGCTCATATTATAATCTGTAGTGTTGCCAGCCTGTAGTGTTGCCAGAAGTTCTGTGTGGTTTAAACACTGTACTTTATTACAGAGAAGCACAGTGCAGTACATCATCATTTCCTGGTTATAGGATTTGACTTTTCCTCAAAAAAGCCAGTGAAACCACAGCTGTGATTCAGTTTATATGTTTATTTTTTATTCTGCACTGCATGATTACATGACCTTTTCAGTCTTTGACATCTTCTCTGGGTCATTGTTCCACCTTCATAGACTCCCTGGCCAGACATCACATCAACAATATTGACTTCTCTTATTAAGACACACAGTATTTACTGCCATGTGTTACTACAGTGCATTTTCATCCATTATTAAGGTGTGTCTTCAACAATTAACTCCTCTTGTGGGAACCCATAAGTGGAGTCTGCTGTAATATTTATACCTGCATATAACCACATTTCAGTTTGTTATAAACCATTTCTTAAATGTTAATATACTGCTTATTAATGCTAAATAGAGAGGATGAAGAAAGGCATTACCACATCATACATAGAAGTGTCCCATATGAACATGTCCTCTGACAAGTCCTAATCTATCAGGAAACATGGCATCTCCAGAGGGGTGAATGAAGATTCTCCACCAAACAGGTAAGAGCAGAGGAAGCTGGGGTGAACAGCAAAACATCTTTTACCAATAAATAACAAATCCTGTGCAAAACATTAACCTGAGTACATTTTAAGATAGCTTGAGACATTAGTGAAATGTGTTTATTGTTGAGTGGAACCAACTACAGTCTAAAGTAGAATTAATATACAAACAGACAGCTGTGAAAAAAAAAATGATTATACAGTGATGAGACTGTCATCCCACAAAAAAATGACATCAATTGTTGTCCGTCAGGAGTAAAAGTGGAAGATGTGTGATATTGGCACAGAGCTGCAAAGCCTCTAAAGAAGGAGTTTGGGTGAATGATGTCCTGTCAACAGGGGCACAGATCAGAAAATAGTCATATAAATCATTCTGGAAGGCAGAGTGACAAATGAGATATCTTGTAATTTAGTCTGAGGAACATGTTCTAATGACACTGTGATATTCAGAAAACTGTGATTCAAGACAACAGCAGATCCCTTATTTTGATCAATGAGAGCTCTACAGCTGTATTTACAGATGTATTCAGACTTCAGAGGACAGACCCAGTGTTTAACTGGAGGTGAACCAGTTGTGCTTCAGTGACAGCCAGCCAAATGACAGATACATTTAGAGAAACCACAGAACCTCCACATATCTGGATGTTTATTCAATACTTTAAAGGCGCTGGTGATATCAGCAGATGTGTTTTACAGCATAGATTTGAATTAAGTTAGCAGACTTACATGAATTATCCTTACAATGGAACAATTTGCCATGCTGTCAAAATTCATAATTTGTGGCCAGTCATTTTTCTACACTTGTTCCTTCAGCCAATCTTTGGATGCTGCTGTTTGAACATCATGATGTTCTCTCTCTTTCAGAATTGCTATAGTGCAGCCCTATTCTTCCCATACTGTTCCATCTTCTGCCTTCACATGAGCCGAACCTCAAGGATGCTTCATGGATAGTTTTAGTCTGCTAAGGTCACTAAATCTTAACTAAATATAACAAAGTCAGATAATCTGTCATCATCTAACTGCTATAGCACTAAAGCGTTGTATTTTGTAGCATCCTAGGGTTTACATGGCTGTAGGCCCAACGCTCAGTGCTAATGCAGGGCAGCATGTAGTCGGGAGCATGTGTAACTTTCATGCAGGGCGCGAGAGAAACCATCTCACTAGTAACTGTCTCACATAACTGCTGTGTTAATCATACCCTAGTTGCCATGTGCAGACAGTGTAGAAAGCAAGAAAATGTTGGAAAGAAAATGTTGGCAAAGCCTGGCCAACTGTGCGTACTACTTCATCTGACATGAGTCCAAAACATGAGCTCATGCTTGTTAGTTCAGCCATTTATGGTAAGAGATTAATCACTGCTATGACCTGATAGCTGTCAGTGTCTACTTCCACTTGATCTAATGATGCTGTATTAACCATGGCACAGTGCCAGATGTTGTAAATGAGCTGGAGTTCATGTTTTCAAGTAACAATCTAATATTTCTGGGCCCAAAACGCACAGAAGCAGAAAACTGAAGTGACAGAGTGGACACACACACACACACACACACACACACACACACACACACACACACACACACACACACACACACACACACA
>JBAJHX010000053.1:24345115-24367244 GCA_037176925.1 Amniataba percoides | reverse complement strand
TTATATGAGAGACCAGGTGGGCAGACACATTAGACATAGAAATAACTAAGTAAATGAATATGTACCATGTAAAAAGAGTGTTTTGTTGGGAACCAGCACATTCCCTCTCCTGCAGCAGGTGTGATCCATTGATTCCCTTCTGACTGTGATGGATGGATCGCTTCTCTCTGTGCGTGGGCATTCTTCAAAGCAGCTTGCTGCATGTTACAGACAAACAGAATGCTAAAAGAAGCTGATGGACTTAATTTATTAAATCTCCCAGTAGAGTTGCTTGACATTTTTTAATCACATACTGTGGTACATCACAGCCAACAGTAATTATATTCAGACCAGCTAATTCCTCCAAACATGCATGTGCATAAATATATATTTATTTATTGTGCTAGCATCATTTCCATTGCTGAGGAGAGATGATCAGAATTAGAGTCAGTGTAGTAAACAAATCACCGGTGGCATTAGTGCGAGTGAGGACGAGTTCAAAGTCATATGCAAACCAGCCTTCATGCGAGGCTGGAGTCACTGGAGGTCTGCTACACGTGTACTCGCTGAGCAGAAATGTGACAAGATCCTCACTGTCAGCCTTACACTTTAACTTGGCATGGTTTCTGCAGTAAGTACATGAAGGCCATTATCTCCTGCAGTGCTCTGACCATCAGGGCTCGGCAGAGTGTCACTGAATGTCTGGCTGATGCTAAAGTAAGGGCTGTACATGTATCAACTGTGCTGTGTAGCGCTGTGTGTGTGGATGAGGACACCCAAGTTATCTGACCTGTAGCTTTAACATAAGACATGGACACAGTTTAAAAACTTTAAAGGCTTTAGCTCATGTTGCAACAACAGCAGCCCTGTGAGGTGTGTGTGAGAGATATACTAGTTTGTGCACACTCTAATGCACATGTGTCAAACTCTGGCCTGTAACACAATTATATCTTGCCTGCGAGATCATTTTACATTGATCTATTAATATTGTTATCACTGGCCCGGCAATATGAAGCGCTGATAACACACAAACTACAGATCCCATAATGCAGCGCAACAGCTTCCTTGATGAATGAGGTTACCATGGGAACATTCTCGCGTCATTCAAGTCAAGCATGTTATTAGCTGCAAACCTATTGTAACGTCAAAGCTAGCCCTTAACAATGGCGAAAAGAAAAGTTGATTCTGAAAACAGCCTTTCAAACCCGATGGGAGGCAGAGTATATGTTTACTGACACTGCCGGTTAACCAGTGTATCTTATTTGTGGCGCTAATGTGTCTGTAATTAAGGAATTTAATCTAAGATGGCACTTTTTTGCAGCATGTTCATAGTTGTAACTTTTATCATTTTGACAGGAGATATTTTTATACAGACAAAAGTATTTTAAGTTATGTCAAGTTTAAGCAAAGTAAACATTTACTTTTAGTGTGTTCAATAAATGTTTGTCCTGTTCGGCCCGCGACCTAAAGTGTGCTTTGAGTTTTGGCCCTCGGTGCAATTGAGTTTGACCCCTGCTCTAATGTGTGTACAGTGCACTGTATCATAATGGTTTGTTGTTTTGTGACTGTTTAAACAGTTTGGGTTTTTGGTGGTAATTTAATACATTTACTTTAATTTCCCAACACAGTCTCACTGTGACCTCCTCCTCCTGAGACTTTGAATGTCACCATTTTGTTTATGGATGTGGAAGTCAGATAGTTTGTGCAGGGTGAGTCCATCAGGAAATTCTTCACATTGCTGCTGTGGACAGTAAATTGTGAAAAAATGGCTAGATAAGAAATTTCAATTGTTGTTCCATCCCCTGAGAATGAGGAACCCGAGAGACAAGATATCAGCTGTCACCCTCACATGTGCATCTTCTCCATGTGGATATTTCTTCCATCTGTCTAATTCCCAGTGCAAACCTTGAGTTTGCAATTCAGATAGTGGTCACCACAAACAGCCAACAGAGCTGAGAGCCGAGCTGTTGCACACAAACACAGTACTGTCTCTGCACAGGTCACTACATGACAACAGTCTGATCTGCAAACAGTCACACTACTCAAAATCATCATCTCCACCCCACAGCTGTGTCTGAGAGGAAGACGCTGACTCTGAAAAGGATGCAGACCTTCACATGCTACACAACAGAACAACAGAGCCTCAGTATCTTTATGACAAATCTGAATTTAGGAACAGACTGTTGGACCTCAGCAGGAAGGATATTTTTTATATGGGTGACTGGGCACTGCAAGTATCCCTTTTACATCTGTTTAAAAATCTAAAGTTATGGGCTTGTCATGTCTCTATTAGAAAGCAGCAGTGGAGAGATTAAGGAAATGAAAGAGAGAGCAAGAAAGAGAGAGAGAGAGAGAGAGAGAGAAAGAGAGAGAGAGAGTGCAACACAAAAGAATCCCTAGCTGGATTCAAACCTTGGATGTGGATGTAAATGGTAATCAAACTCCAGGGGGACTGCACAGATTATTTCTTCTGTTTAAAATTGTTCAAAATGAGGTTTGTGGAATTAGGGTTGTTTTTAGTTGTTTTTTGTAAGGTCCAGTTGTTAATGGACAGGGTTTCCTTCAACAACCTCCATTTGAAAGTTGGATACGGCTTGTTTGATGTTGCATTTTTAGCCAGGATTCCCAAAGTAATCCAGAGTGACACACTGAACTGTATATCACTGTGTAAAACCACAGAGTCCATGTTGGAGCATGTCAGGTCACTGTCGCTCTACCACGGCCATTAGCTGCGGGATTGAAATCATGTTTAACCTCATGATAATCCATTCAAAATGAATAAACAGTTTCAGTGGGTCATTTCAGTTTAAGTGTTTACCAAAGATATTTTCAGAAAGAAGAGCATGATTAGTGGACCGTCTTTAAAATGGCATTCTTAACCAGTAAAAGAAGAAAAACACTGCCAAATTCATTTTATGAACTATAGGACAATGCCTTCCAAGTTTCCTCAAGACTAGAAAATAACCTTGTTGATGGAAAGAAATGGGCATTTTAAATGCCAAAAAGGCAAAAAGCCTCAGAGTGACAGCATGTGGTGGACATGGTTAATACTGCCTCAGAAGGTCAGACCATGGCTGAAATGAAAAAGTGGTCCAACATCAAAGTGGATTCTAGAGCTCACCCGAATTACCCCTCCAGCAGTGGCTGTGTCCTCACTGATGCCAAATTAAAGGAAATAAATGTGTTGAATGAGCAGTGCAATGAAACAACTGCAGCATTTGGGCTCAATTATCTGGGACAGGGGCCAACATGACCATCGGGGGCCAGGGGGTAGAGCCACGTTCCTTAACTGTGCCACATCACAGGCACATATGATAACAATATATTAAAAACTTTCAACTTGTATCCGTCTGAACTGAAGCATAAACAAAATCAGTATCAACATTACTGTTCTAAGAGGTTGGACAAGGAGCAGGAGAAGGACTAAAAACTGGGGGACGAGAGCAACTGAGGACAAACAAAATTTACATTGGGAGGAATTCTTCACTTGGGAAGAACAAAGACAATCTGGCAGAGGGGGCATGAGAAACAAGAGGCTATGTAAGGGGGAGGCTGAGGGCAATAATCAGGGACACCAGGTGGAGATAACGAGGGAGGAGGGACACACACAAGGGCAGGATCTGTAAAGAGGTCAGTGCTTTCAAAATAAAACAGGAAACAGAATGAGGGTGAAAGAAAGGATGTTTCAACTACTTTTTGACAATCTAAAAAAAAGCTATCTACATGAGAAAAAATGACAGCAGACATTTGGCCTTAAACTTGCCCTAAGGGCCTAAAACATAGAGACCAGTGAGTTAAAGTGATTAAGAGGCAAGTTTTTTTTTTTTTTATCTGTGCCTGGTTAGCAACTTCTATTTGAATTTACCAG
This sequence comes from Amniataba percoides, assembly GCA_037176925.1. Classification (NCBI taxonomy): domain Eukaryota; kingdom Metazoa; phylum Chordata; class Actinopteri; order Centrarchiformes; family Terapontidae; genus Amniataba; species Amniataba percoides. The sequence goes on along the minus strand of JBAJHX010000053.1, from coordinate 24,363,397 downwards.
GACACAATCTTGGAGAACAGTATCCTGTTTTATACATCCATGGAGCACTCGCTACCAAACTTTTGCATCAGATTGTGGCCAAAAAAAATCACGCGCCCCATCAGAACAACACTGCTAAGGCAGCCAGCAACACCTCACACCAGCTGCATGAGCAGAATGATCACTTGGCTCCTCGCTACACACACACAACGAAGAATTAACAGTCACACATACATGTGCTGTTAGCCAGCGAAATGGTAAACTTAGAAACTCTCTCATGAGGGGGAAGTCAGCGCTCAAACACACACTGTGAAGCAGAAAAAGTGACACTGATGGCAGGGATGTGCACAGGTTACGGTGAAAACACACAGATGCGCCCATGCTTTACATTGTAAGGTGTGGAGAAATCGTGGAGATATCATTAAGCACAAACCTCGAGCATGCAGTCTAATTAGCTGTCTCAGTGTGTGTGTGTGTGTGTGCATGCATCAGGGAGCAGCAGTCTGTCACGTTGACTGGAGCGTGTTGTAGTGATTTGTAACTCTTAAGTTACGTCGGCTGTGCCACTTTCAATTTACAGCCTCCTCATAGCCCCTGGGCTCATATACACACACACACACACACACACACCCACACACTCCACACCCCCAGCCCTAGCCCCTTACTCTTTCTAATCATTACCCCACCATGCCAGCCCCAGCTCTCACACCTTCACGCTTTGTTTCTGACAGCCCTTTTTCCCCAGAGCAGTGGAGCGGGGGGATTGTGTGTGGGATCTGACTCTTGTTTTGTCACCAGTAGGCGTACACCCTGAGTGGAGATGAGAAAACTGAATGCTCTGCTGCCTCCCTCTCTTTATCCCCCCTCCGTCTACCTATGTCGCGTTGGCTGTGGGGAACAGCAAAACATTATTTCTGTGATTCCAACACGTGTTTACTCGAAAGTTTCCTACCAATTAAAGAAAAGGAGGTTTGATGGGAGTGTGTTGTGTCACCGATGAAATCTAGCAGATAATGAGTGGAGGCCGAGTGACACAGACACGCTGGGAAAATAGAATCAAAGCCATTCAACGAAGAAGCAGAATTTCTGTTCTTTTCTCATTTTAAGTCATCAGATGCACGAGGACATCCTCGTCTGTGGCACTCAAACTTCAAACAGCCTCAGAGGAAGAGACAAGGGCCACTGGAGGGCAGGGAGGGAGTTCAAACGTCAGGATAGCCTCAAGACGTCAACCCCCCACTTCAGATCATCCTCTGAGCAATCCACTGCGACAAACACACATTTGTTTCACCATACTTGTGAAGACATTTCATTGTTCGGGTGCCCTGGTGGTGGAGCAGCCGCCAGATATTATGTCTAACCATTTTCTAGCACTCACTGAGGAATCTTAATTGTTATACTGAAGAGAGTTTCAGTTAAGTATCTTACAGGCTGGGCTTCTTGACAGGTTAGAGGAGTCTCATTAACACATTCTTTATATTTTAGGGACTTTTTCTCTGTTGATATCAGCACTGCGACACCAGATGAAGGTATTGTACTTGATCAGACTGTGTCATGTTTTAAGCATATCCCCCCAGTGTTTACATTCTTTAATTACTTTTTGATAGAACAACAGTGAGCTGCTGGTGTTACATGCAGCTTATTTCTATTTCTGCATGTCTCACTACTGAATATGAAGGTACTGCTGTGCTGTTGATGTGTTTATGTCTGATTCGCTGTGATACAGAGCCGGGTCGTGCCGAGTAGAAGGTTTGCAGAGAAGATGGCTTTGCAACTTAAAGGGAGAAAACTATTAGTCTGTCTTGAACTTGCTTGATGTTGTTGCCACAATCAACGACCTCCGCTGCTGTCAGAAACTCATGGGAGACCACACCAGCAGCCCATGCGGATCAATTACACTCTTCATGTGTTCTCACTGTAGCCGGTATAACCACTGACGCTGAGCAGAGAGCTACGATAGTTCATTTACTTTATTGTGTTTTTAATGCAAATGTAGAATATGTAGAGTTCATATTTGATGGCTCTTATCTTCTTAATTCCCACAATGATACTCCAAGATTAGAGCATGAAATGACACACTAATGTACACACAGAGCTTACAGACACACACTTGGGTGGAACTACCGCACTGACCCAAGTAGCTCATAGGCTCAGTCATGTCACACTGCTTGCTCCTATTATCTGTACTGGAAATGTATAGTCATGAGTGTTCAGATCTTACAGTGCTTTCAGTGACACGTGTTTTGCTGTGCAGTCCTGAGTCAGACAGATGACTGCCCACCCTATCCACGAAAACACAGAGCGGCTGCTGCTTCATCTCCCAGTGACTGACCTTCATGCTGTCTATACAAAGGAACAATGTATCCTCTGTGCCACTGTCTGCTTCTGTCTCATTACCAGCCATATTAACTTATCTGTCACCTTTGACCCCTGGCCCCTGACTTCAGACAGGAAGTGGAGACAAATTAAAGCGCTGTGCTTTCAATCAGCACAGGAAGTCCCTGACTCTCCGACTCCATAATCAGTTTAATTTAATTTCCTTTAATTAATCTCCCTCTATAAATCCTCAGGACCAGGTCACATGACAGGCCAACAGAGAGCAGATTCATGCGGGTGGGAGTGGTGTTCCTCCTACCCACATTTTAATGTCCAACATGTAACACTGTTATTTATTAATAATCAATAAAGCTTTGCCAGCAGCGGAGGTGTGGGATGTTGATCCTCCCTCAGCTGCCGCACTGCTCCTGCACACACACCGTTTCCTTTAAGTCTTCACTCCCCATCGCTGATAAAACATCTTCTAAATATTTTTATTTTACTGATGCACTGTCATTTGACCTGGATATACGATGAATTCATAAAGGCTCACAATTCATGTTGTTTAAAGCAGTGACTGATCAACTCTATTACACACAAGGCAGAACAATATACAGCACATTTCTCTTTTCCTCCCATCTTCTTACTACTTTTAAAGGGTCAGTTCTCCTCTGGCCCACACCAGCCATTGAGATCAGTGGAATAATTCTTGCAGGCCATCAGTGTCAGGTCAGCATTAAAAATGTAAAATGGAAATGGTAAATCAAAGTGAAAACATTTGGCACGTCAGAGCTGCAGCATTTCTGCTCTCTCTTAAACTGATTATACGATCTGTGTCTGTCATCACGCATACACATCAGCACAACAGTCAGTGTGTGGTGTGTGCGTGGCTGAGCAGCATGGAGAATGAATGGACAGTGTGGGAAAAAGAGAGAAGGAGACGAGGGGAAAAAGCTGAGAGGGAATGCATTAAAAGGAGAAAAGCCCTGGAGGAAAGTGCAGCTAAATACTGCAAAATTAAAGATATGTTCCTGACTGTTCATGGGTAAAGAAAAGTCCAGAAGGACCATACTCAGCCCATCATTATCCCACAACTACGCTTCCTGAGTTGATAATATGTACTAAAAAACAAACAAATAGTGTCACTTCTTAAAAAGTGCTCAGTTTAAAAGCAGGTGGTGCATTTGATAATATGGATACAGGAAGACTTTGAGCTATACTGTAAGTACAGATTTCTAAATGGCCTTGTGTTAATCATCATGAAGCTCTGTTATTGTGCACTCAGCTCTATGGCATGAGTGTGTAACAGCTACTATATGCAGTTATTTGGGTTTTATTTACAAAAGTTTTGAAAGATTTGTCTCTGAGATGCTTCCATCCCAATACAGTGGAGGTGAGTGGAACAGAAATGTGTCTTTTAAGAAAAAAAAGTTGTGGTGGCTCTAATCCACAGACCTCACAGATGCACTGACTGTGTGTGGGAGTGTGTGTTCATGTGGCAGCTCAGCTGCTCAAAAAACTCAGGAACTCCATGTCTCTGTCATTTCCCACCAATCTCTCTCCTTTTTCTCCTTTTCTCTATATGTTTAGCTCAGATGATCTTTGACTCAGTTTGTGCTGCGAATTTGCGTCTAATTGCGCCCACTCATAGCTTTCTATCCACTTTTCTGTTCAGTGTGCTGCCTTTAAAGTTTGCCTGTTACCTGTCCTGTCTGAACAGAATCTACTGCCAAACTAAGACTTATGTGTTGTCTTTAGACACACAGTGCTTTGAGTTTAATGCTGACATGTTCAAAATGACAATGCTTTGTATGCTTTACATAGATGTCATTGGCTGAGGGCAGTCTGTTAAACGTCACACATTGACACTTTTCACAAGCTCTCACACTGCTAATCCATTTCCATGATGTCACAAGCAAATGTATACTTGATGATGTCTTTATGGAAAAAGAGGACACTGACAACACACAGACAGATAAAACATAGGAAGATTTAGTAACAGCAGCGTTGTGAAAAAGTGATTACCAATGTGGGGCCAAATTTCAACGAGATCTATTCATGTATTTGCTGAATGTATTTGGGGATGCCAGTAGTAGAAAATAGCTTAGTTTGCAGTGGACAAGGATAAGGCAGGAGTGACAGTGAAGGTACACAGTGAGTAACACCGTGTGTGTCTCTGTGTCAGATGTTACTTCAAGTGACTCCCTAAAAAAAAAAAAACAACAACCAAAGATTGAAACATTTAACATTTTGTTCTTGAGGGCTTAGACCTATCCATTCATCCATTCAAAGTTCATCATTCAGTCATCAGGACAGAGAAAAGGTCGACACAGCTTTGTGGACTCTCCTCCTGCTGACTCTGCTGCTTGGTTGGTCGAAGTTTTCCGTGTAAACAGAGTAAACAGACAAAAAGCTGGAAGAGGTAAACATCAGCCATGACCACACAGACAGTGAAAGAGGGCTGCGTGATATTTTATTTCAGCAGCGACATTGTGCACTTTTGCAATAGTCACATTGCGAGACACGCAATGTCAGCAAATTAACTGAATGCTACAGTTTTTTTGCTGCTTGATACAAAAAGAGAACTCACAAGGTTATGACTTTCTTTAAATGATCTACCAGAAAGAGCCATCAGACATTATATCATTTATAATTCAAAAACATGCAAAGCAGGGTCAACCACAAACTGAAAATGAGCACTGCCTGCCTTTATAGCAAACTCTGCAATACATTCAGAGTCTGCCAGCATAAAGATAAATGTCTTTGTTACTTCATTTGAGAGTTTAGAGCTTTACCATCAACAGCATGACAGATGAACTGTGTATCTTCCATCATGGAGATTAAACATACATTTGAACCTGTTAGAAATGGTAATTACAGATAAATAACACAACACACATCCATTTGAATATTTGTGAAATCTATTAAGAAACGTGTTGTTTCTCCACTTGTTCTCTCTCCATCTGTAAATGCCAGTGACACAGAGACTGGAGGAGTCCAAGCTAGTCTGTGGAGGTGTGCTGATGATTTTGACTGTAAATTGTAAACCTGTACATGTAGAACGCACTGCCATGTACCTGGTGAAATTTCCTGAAATTTTTCATCTTGCAATATATATCGCAGAAAAAAAGATATTGCACTGTTTTTCCAATATTGTGCAGCCCTGCAAGCGAGACCATCTCTGTGTCCATCTCTGCATCTCAACATCAGAGGAAACACTGACACAAACATGGAGGGATTAAACAGCAGCTGCAATCCCGGCCGCATGGATCTTCACTGCTAAACATCCTTTCAGCCGGTATACGGCCGTTGGCAGGAGCAGGCTGAAACAGACTGCACAAGCCTGTCCACACAAAACATTAACTTGTAAGCTAACTCTATTTCACTATTTGTTCATGTCACACGTGTAACAGTCTTATTATTATTATTATTATTATCTATTTATTTATTTATTTTTTCTTTTTCTGTTCCAGCAAAATTTGCATCTTTGGCGATAAAACAAACAGTACATAAGTGGGCAAATGATTGTGTGTGTAAATGAGATTTTTTCAGATAAAATTATTTTTAGTGACAAAGAAAAAAAACAAAACTGAATCTATTCAAATGGTCTCTCATCCTTGTCAGCCAGCCAGTTGCATATGATCACTGTGTTTCATTCATTGCTATGACATAATTCCCCCACAATGATGTAAGATGTGCAGACTGTGTAACCTACAGAGTGTTATGACACACTGTAATTTAGCCATGCCGAGTTAGGTATGTTGTGTGTAGGTGTGTGTATGAGTTCTAGTTAGTGTGTTTGACCTGGTCCCTCACTGACAAACATGTCACTTATTTTGCAGGATTCAGCTGCATGTGTCTCTTTCTCATACACTCCCTCTCTACTCCCCTCCCTCTCTTCTTTTTCTTCTGACAGACCATTTCACTGTAGACTTGTTACTGGCAGAGAAGCATGTAGACAGTCATTATGTATTTCATCATTCAACCTAAGCAATCACATTGAAGTAAGAAGTGTAGCTTGTGAATGGGACCTCTAGCCGGAGTGCACCAGTGTCACCTGATGGATTCCTAGAGGCCTATCAGCTCATTCACTGTTCTTTAATCATGCTAATCTCAAGAAAAGCTACACACTGCTACATGTCATTCAAAAACAGATATAGATGTAAATGGAAATGTAATTCAGACTTAATAGTTCCTACAGTTCAGCACTGTACTTGAAGGTATCATCTTGTTTTATTGGCCCTTTTGATATAAAATTTAAATGTTTTATCTTAATATAATAGTTTGAACATGCAAATAAGAACTTTGTTGCAACAAATCATGTAGGTTAGTTAAAGCGCAGCAGACAGGCTATTGTCTAAATATGCTGCAATCATGCATCATGCATAGGTATTTATCCTAGCTCTTATTTATTAGACACTGTCATTGGTTAATAGCTTAATGTGGCTGCCAAGATGTCAGAAGATGAGGTGTCCTTGTAGTCTTATCAGGAATACTGGTGAAAACACCCCTGACATAATCAATAAGAAGTATATGACAAATCCAAAGAAAACAGTTTAGCTAAAAAGCCATTTGCACTCTATCCTCACTATTTCTTGCTTGTTTAATGAAATGTGGTTTGTTTGTCTTCTGGACAAATTATTCCTATGGGATCCACGTTCTTTGAACAGTGTGTTTTTCTCTTGTATTTACTTTTCATACAATGATACGGTTTGCAGATGTAGCGACTTGCCAACCCGAGAACTTAAATATCTGAAATTAACATTTTTCTGCTGTGCTCAGGTCTTTCTTGCAAAACAAATATTGACCTCAGTGAGATTGCCTGATTAAAAAAAGGTTGTTTTTATAAACGAGGGAATGTGTGGTGGTGAAATGGTGTTCATCATCCCAAGAGAGTTCCCCAGAGCAAACAGACATAAAGGAAAACAACACAGGATTTTTCCATTTGAAACGGAGCGTATGGCCAGAGAAGAGATATCTTCATTTACAAAAGGCTTTATTTCTCAGTCGCTGCACATTGTGTGTGTTGACCCTGTGTTTTAGCTAGGGGTCTACTAGAAATAAAAAGGGAATTATAATTAGGAGTATCAAGATACACTACAATATAATATACGCATCTACAACGGTTAGATAATCAAAGCTGGTCACTATAATTTTTGGCTTATCTGCACACAGAAGCCATGAACTTTGCATGCACAACATTAGCCTTAGCTTCTGATGATGATAATAAAGTGACACGAGTCATTCCAGCACATGGCAATTATACACTGAGAACTCAGAAACACAGAGGTTCACTCAAATGAACCTAGGCTATGCCACAACAGTGAACTTATGCATAAATACACTCAGAGTAAGTCACAAGCAGAGAAATTAACCACGCTAAGAGCTTATGAGCAGTTATGAATGATTAAATGCAGTCATACAATTTACGATTGAGCCGTAGAAAAGTGTTTAGCTTGTGGAGGTGCAGATGTAACTCCCTCTGAAAAACAAGCCAGTTCTCCTTTGATAAACTACAGGCATACATGTGTTCTTTTTATAGTATTCATGCTCACATTATCCTTATGAATGCTCAAACAGGAAACTAATGATCAATAGAAGGAGTCAACCCTTTGAAAAGTCATTATGGGTGCTCTCAACCTGGGAGGGGCGTGGGTGAGATTTCTGATACAGTCATCCCAAATGTCTATCAGGACACTTGTTATATGAAGATGGTCTATGATTTCCTCTTCATGTTGATAAAATATTCAAATTGCTTGAGAAGAAACTTAATTTATAATTCCTTGATTGCCTCCTTTTGGTCATTAAAAGTTCAGGTGTAAACAAGTTAAATATGTTTGGGGCGAGCGCTGCATTAGCTATGCTTTTCTCCTCATCCTGTACAGTCACAGTAATAGTGTGGGAACAGTGGACCTAACCTACTTACAGAGAGAGAAACTACTCCAAAACATCCTTGTTGACATGTTTGAAGCTGCCCTGGGCAACACAAGCTGCCGCTATGTGCATTTCATTACCAAGAGCAAACCCATTTTCAAATCCTGTTAGGACTGTCAGTGGGGTGTAGAGGGTTTGTTAACATGAGAGAAGGATTGCATGTGAGTTCATGACTGTCTGGAGGGATGTGTATGTGTGTATTTCATTGAAACTTCTAAGCTTAAAGGACTTAGTTTTTACAAAACTACATTAAACATACAAAAGTGTCCATTTTAAAGGATAAGGATAGGCTGAACATATTCACTCACTTCAAGAACAAGAACAGATATTGATACTGATCAGCTTTATTGGCCAAGTATGTGTGTACTTGCTTAGTTTCACTACATTCGTGGTGCCTATGATTCTGTTATTTGATCCTGTAGACACTCGGTTACTGAGCCAAGACAGTCTGGTATTGCTGGCTGACATAAGACGATATCAAATACATACTGAATGTCTCTCCTAAGGTGTTTAATAGTTTCTGACTCTGGGAAAGACAATGCCTTTTATGTGTAAATATGGTTCTGGAAGACATAGATACTATTATAAACTGAATCCTTTGTACCACCTGCTTACAGGTGCTCTCACAAGTATTTGCTATTATTATAACAAATATAATTTTAGGTGGACTGCATTTCCAGTACATAGTGAATATACAAAGTACTTAATTTCAAGATCCAATGTCTTACCATCACTTTTATTCACTGTTATTCACATAGACATAAACATTTTGTGACATTTTGAGATTCAGCTTTTTTGTTCTTGAATTCTTTTTCTATAAAGGGATATTATGGCTGCCTCTCTTAAAGCGAGTAAAATGTTTTTTCATTACTAACTGCCCCTTCAAGAAAGAGCTGCACTCCTGCCCATTAACCTCAGCCCAATGTACAGTTTTTACACCAGAGCTGTTGCTTGAAGCAGCAATTCAAATTTAAGCTCTCACTGCAGCTACTTGAACAGTTTGGCAGCCTTATGTTTCTGATCAGACAGCATGATTTTTTGCAAACTGAGCAAAGATACATCTTAATGAGTCCACAGTGTTTTCATCAAGATGTCAATTCACTAATAAGAAGCATCATGGGGATACTGTGGATCAGGGGTGTTTATACAATTGGAGGACATTGGAGGCTTGGTCTGTACTACTTTTACTGTCCAAATTAATAATGAGCTGTGATGTTAAAAATGTTAGTAGTTGTTGGTAATTAGTATTAGTATTGAGCAGAAACTGAATACTTTACAACTGCTATCATTAAACATTCATTGACTTGAGCTGAAAAACAGTTAAATGTATTTATGTTAACATTAGTTCACTGGATTGACAGATTCATTCATTGACAGGGTTTTCTTTCCCTTCCTTTCTAGCTTTTTCTGACACACACACACACACACACACAATTCCAGATACAGTTCATGCAGTGTAGTGTGTGCTCTGCTTATCTCTTCATCTTCTGTTGCTGTCTGTCCGTCCCTCTGCATCTCAATTTAAATTAATTCTGGTCAAAAAGGCTTTTTGAATTTGTCCAAATATTTGGACAGTACACCGAAATAGTCATTTGAGCACAGCGTTAAAATGACACATTAGTCACAGTAAATCCCAGGCATACATGTGCTGTGCGTATCTGCCTCGCTGCCCCTCAGGTTGTGGCATGTTAATACAGACTGTGCAGCAAGAGATGCCCTGTTTCTCTTCCTACAAGTATTTTTAATCTTGAGAGGTCATTAAGCTCTTTCAATGTTGAAATTACAGAGCTGAACTTTGTAAACTTAATGTTCCTTATTTCATGGACGTTTTACTCTGCTCTGTAGGAGGAGGTGCATCTCTGCCTCAGCCTCACCTTTTCATATCTTCCTTTTTAAATTTCAAGTGTGTGGTCACTGGGCCTTGACCTGGTCAGGATCTGTCTCTCGCTCCATCATCTGCTGCTGCATATTGCATCATAGAAAAATATTGTTTACCATTTTAGCACAGTAAAAAGTGACATTAAGCAGCTTGAGGCTTGTAAGATAATCAGAAATTTAAGTAATGTTAATTTTAATGAGCAAAATTCAGCCTTAACTGTTTTGCAAATCTTTTAGCTTGATTTTTAGAATTCAAATGAGACGATCCCTGTTGTAATACTTATATCTGTAGTACTTGTTAGGTGATGTCATCTCTTTATTATAACACTCAAGGATACTCAAGGTTCGTCTTTTAATGGACATCTAATGGTCATTAAAGATACGTGAAGACATATACAAGGGATGGAAGGTCAAACCACTAAGTAGACTGCAGAGACCTTAAAGAAAAACATGTTCTAAAAAAAGAGACCTTTTTTGATCGAGGGGCACTTCTGCTTTTCTGCACTGGAATACCCCAACACTGACACTGACAAAAAGGACGTTTTATGTACTCAGTTATTCTTTTGGGGTCAAAACTATTTAAATTGTAATCTGTAATACCCTTGGCATCTAAATACATTTAGTTGCTAGCACTATAATTCAAGAAACATACTAAATACAGTACACTACAAATAATTAATTTCCCAAGTGACCATCATAGGAGAAAGTTGACCACTTTGAAACTTGAGACAAAGTTGAAACTTTTTGCTGGCATGTTTTGGGTTGATTTTTTTTTTTATCTGAATCACCACGGTTGTTCTGTCCATATGAGATCACTGTGAAATTTCTTCAGTAATGTCTTCATGTTTTGCCTTTAATTTGTCACCCATTGGTTTTTTCCTCCATTCCTGGGTCTTGTTCTCCATCTCCTTGACTTGTAAACAGAGCAGCTTTATGCACACAAATTAATCGAACACTAAATCACAATTAAGGTAATTCAAACTGCGAGGCTGCTCCACGGGTGGGTTCAGGAGCATTAAGACAGGTGTAGCGGGAGGTGAAGGGGTGAGAGGAAAAGATGCTGCGTGAGGTGAAATGGGACATGATCATGAAGGTGTTCTAAAACAAGTTGAAATTACTTATTGGAGTTTGGGACACTGATTTGTCCATTTATCAACGCCGTCAGCAGCTGAAATGGAGGCAATGAGGATACTTTTAGCCCCAGCCCATCAAAAATTGTACTCTTTCTTGGAGTAATAACTCATTAATAATTCAAATATGAATACACCGATACGATACACATATTTTTAGATTCAGTGACTTAAAAATACATGATCTTCATAACTCCAGAATTTTGTAAATTATCTTGGATCTTGGAAGTTCTTTAGTTTAGCTTTATTTAGTATCAGAGTGATCAAGTATTTTTCTGTATTTTCATACACTGTCAACAGCAGAACTACTATTTACTAATTTGGCATATTTGCAAAATCTTGCTCATGTGTAATTTTCTTTCTTTCTTTATCAGGATTCCGGCATGAGCTTAAGCACTGGCTATTTGGTGGTCCACCACATAGAGCCACACAAACCTTAATTATCATAATTAATACCCCACATAGTGCTAAGATAAAGAATAATGAAATGAAAAAGAAATCTATTGATGTGAACTTTTTTATGATGAATATTATCCAACTCTACTTTTCTACTTCTGTCTTCATATTGCCCTTGTTCTCTCTAAAGCTTTCTGAGACAGATCTTCCCTCTTTCCCCAGCCCCCACCTACCAAGGACATTCATTATTCTGGGGCCAATGTGGGTGTATTCTCTTTGGATGGTCTTCAAGTGGCACGATTAGTCTGGGCCTCTGTGGCTGAACTGCTGCCCTACACCTGCACAGAGAGTATTTCTTCCTGGACTGTGGTGTGGGCTCACTCTCTCCTGTGGCTCTGGAAGTTGCCCTGTACTGGACCTCCAGGCTCTAATATCCTCCTCCCTGCTATGTCCCCAGGTACCTGCTTCGACTTTTGCCCCACCTCAGAGACCCTCCTTTAGCCTTTCATCCAATCCCTTTTCTTCATCATGCCAGATTTTTTTCTTTTTTATTTTGTGTCTGTTATGTGTTTCTTGCTACTAAACACTTCTGCATAGACACGCAGTGAAACTCATGGATTACTGCATATGCAGGAAGAAAATCAATCAGGCTGTATTGACAACTTTAAATGAATGCAATGGCTTGAATTCTTCCTCGTCATTGCTTTTTACAAGTTGTATTGACAGCCCTTTTCTCACATGCTTTAAATGCAGCAACACATCAAATCAGGTCTGCTATTTAGATTATCACCTGAATTCAGTAACGGTGGGTAAAATCAGCTCAGAGCCTTACTTCTTCACTACAGAAACTGATGCTTCATAAAGCAGAGAGAGACAAATGATTCCAATATAACAGCCACTGTGGTGCAAAACTAATCTTATATGATGAGATTAGAAGCAGTTATAGCAGTCCTCTCAAGACAAATTAGATTAAAATCATGCTTTCAATCGCATTGTCATGATAACCATTTGGCTGCATTTGCATTAGCAGAGAGAGCTGTTGTAAACAAACCAAGCGCTTCTAATGCGCCAGTAAATGACAAGCTGGTGTTTTACCACATTACATGCTTTACACAAGGAGAGTAGGTGACTTTGTGAAAGAAAACCAAGAACTAGAACAAAAAGAGATTGAATGAATTGAATAATTCTGATCTGATAAAAATGATGTCCTTAAAAAATGGTCACAAACTGTTTCCTTGGACTGAATGTGTTGAATATGACAAAATACATTGTGATAACGTTATCAAGGGTAAGACAACTTGACCAGAACATCCTTGCTGTCTGGCTGCATAAACCTGTAAAAGGATCTTAATACTGTATAGTGCATCATCATACCTGACAAGCTCCCATATGCCAACCATGTCTCCTAAAGTTACCTTTATACATGATTGCTTTAGGAGAGAAACTGGAAAAGCCACTCAGATGAGAGGTGAAAGGTCTTCAAGAACTTCAAGCAAATTAAGTTGACTTTCTTCAGACTCTCTTCTATAATCTAGACTGAGAATTTTGTATTTGATTTAGCAGGAAACACAACTGCTGCCTGGATGGTTTACCTCAGTGATGCTTTTCAGTCCACAGAATGTAGCTTTCTTGTATGGCATGTAAGTCGGAGGCAGGTGGAGGGTGGAGGAACTGTAATGCACTTTGATGCTGGAGACTCAAGGTCACATCTTGAAGCCTGTGAGGAATTAGGTTTGTATTATTATTATAGGTATGGTCCCCAGCACTCCCTTTTGTTCTCCAACTTACTTTGGTTATAGAACTATTAAATGAGAAAGTATTCATGAACTAGCATAGATGTAGAAGAGTGGAGAAGGTTAATATCAAATCAAATATCAAAATTATTGAAAGTAGGAAGTAAGGTAGATCTAACGAAAAATTAATCAGATTACTACACACACACATATGTATACATATGTATATCTGTATATCTACATATAAGTGTGTGTCTGTGTGTGTATACATATATATACACACACACACTTTGTATAGATACATAGTAGACAGTATATCACACAGTCACACACACAGACACACATACATACATTAATTTGGAATAAGAAAGAATAGGAAAAAGGAAAAATAAAGGTTCATTATGGTGGAAATGTTCTGGATTTCCTGCCACAAGCCTTATACAATACATCAATGGACCAAAGTTTCATTAGAAATTTCATTTTATTTATGTAACCATGCAGAAAGTAGAACATACTTTGAAAAATCCTGCTCTTGCCAGGGGATATTTTCTGATGCAAACCTCACAAAAAAAATAATGAAAGTTGCCCTGACAGTGGAGCCAATCCCAACCATAATGGGGATTTTCCATTCGGCACTCCTGATAATGCCTTTTTCTTTCAGCAGATATTTCAAAGAATCATGCTTGGATTGCAAAATCAAAGACTAAATTCAAAGAATATTGGCTCAATGCTTAGGAATATCTATACTTTAAGGGAGGAGCTTGGGATTTGCCTGGTAACTGAACTAATTGGCTAATCATAGTGAATTCAACCCCCCTTCCACTTTCCAATTACAAAGCTGAAGTAGCTCATCAAATAATGCCTCAAATCCTTAAAATGGATTAGTAAATTACAAAGCTATTATGAGTGTGGTTGCTGGTGGGTACCTTTTAGGACATTTTACATGCTGGTAATTGGCAAATAATGGCAGGAGAGAGAAGAGCGAGACGATAGGAGTTGTCCCCCCCTTGGCGGACCAGCAACTCATTATTCTTGTTCAGTGAGGTGGAGAAACACCCCTTTCTTGGGAATACCTCGCCACACACACACTGACAGAGAATATATACACACAGATGATCCTGTGAGACGTTCTAAGTTGATTGTTGTGCGAGAGGTAGTTTTAAGCGGAAATAAGGCAGCTAACGCCATAATGAAACGGCTCTCCTGGGGAAGAGGCAACGTGCCAAACAAATAGATGGTAAACTCTTGGCCGAGGTCTAATCAAGGTCTCTGCTGAAAACTGGCAGGGGGTGATGTGGATTTGTGGAAAAGTCAACTTGAGGTTTTTCCTTAAAAAATCGGGCTATTTACAACCTTAGGCTAAGCTGATCACTGAAAATATAAAGAACAGTAATAGAAAAAAAATGAAATATTTCATTCTATTCAATTATTTTCTTTTTTTTCAGAATAAGAACAGGCTGAGGCTAATACATATATTTGGAGATTAAGAAGAAGAAGAATGTAGTGTGCTATTCTTTAGGGCCTTGCAAGTAGTGCAGCTGAAATGTCAAGTTTGTCCTAAGGGTGGCACAAGACGAAGGTCATGTGGACATTAAAATCTGAAGGTTTCATCACCTTGGGTGCATGAATTTTACAGGAGTCTTCTTGTTAGATTATCTTGTGTGCCATGCTGACATTTTTTTCCTGGGGATGGAAAGGGTCCAAAATGGAAAGTTGTATCACTGACTGAAACCGTCAAAGAGGTTTCCTGTAGAAACACAAGCACAAGCCACCAAAGTGATTTAGTGATGCCAAATGCTATTTCCCTTGCTTAATCATTAACTGTACAAACAAGATCTTTTTGAGTGTAACCAAAGTTATTCCAAAACAGCCATCTTTTAGCTGCGTGCTATCTACAGCTAATGCAAAAAAATGAGTTTACATCCTCATGTTCAGCTACTTCTCTAAAATTGGTAATGCACCATTCATATAAATTCCAAGAGAGATTTTGTAAGTTTTTCATAACCTTTAAACCACCAAGCTATTTCCTCAAACCCCCACCAGCTGAATATTTCACATACTACTCAAGCACTAGCTTTGAGACTGCTGTGGTTAGACCTCTACGACGTGACGATCCAACATCAAATGATTTCAATCTCTAACCACCTTTTTTCTGGAAAGAGTTGTGTCTTAATACGTTTTGGCCCACGCTAACCTTTTCACTTTGCTTTAAGTTCTTGTCACTCCACTGAAACTGCATTTAAGAACTTGTTAAATGATCAGATTGCTATGGATTCAATTTACATCTCAGCTCTCTGTTACTGGATATCAGTGTGGCTTTTGTCACGATAGATCACTGGAGACATTGGCAGTGTCTATGTCTATTTATGCCTGATGAAGGTGCAGCTAATTTGAGTTTTAATGTTGACATGTTGATAAGATTATGCAGTGGTTAACTTTGTTAGCTCCTCTGCCTGTCTTTCTGTCCTTTAATTATCTCGACAACCATTCTTTCAATGAACATCACACGTAGTGTGTGTATTGCTGAGGACCCAAGAAAGTGCTGTGTTGAGTGTGAAATAGTTTAAGTGAGCAGTCCATGAGAAAGCTGTCTGCAGCCAAACCCTACATCAAACAATGGGCCCTTTCCTTGTGTAACATGGACTACACTAGATACACTAATTTTAGGTTCATTCCATTGACTCTTTATCAGTGTCAGGACAGACTTAAAGGTGCTTCAGTGCTTCTAATTACTTAATAAGAAATCGTAAAGGTTCAAACCCCTTCTGTTGTCTGTCCATGTATATTTCACTCTGTGCACTCTGCTGTCAGGATGCAGGGTCTTATTTTCAAAACAATTCAGTGAGCTTCAAGGCCTTTTCCTAACATCCCCCTATCTTCTGGGATTATCTATCAGACAGTTAAGGAACACTTTTGAAGAATTTAAATACCTATATCTTTTTTGATTGTGTTGTACCTTTTACCATTATCCATTTAGTGTATCACTCTCAATTAACAAGTTAATTTATATACTTATGGTTTATGTTTCTTATGTATCTCTGTAATTCTGTAACTTTCTGCTTGTGTCCTCCTAGCACAGGTGTGTGTCTATCGCTCTCTCTTCTTTCTCTTTCTTCTCCCTCTCTCTCTCCCTCAGTAAGTACAGGATGTGAGGATTCACAGTTCTTTACGTTCTTAGCATATGCATTCAAACCGTATAAACTTGCCAAACATGCAAGGAACAGCTCCAGAAATTCTAATTTAAGTGTAGAGTAACACAGCTGTCACCCAAGCCTCCAATACCAAAATGGCTTTTTCTTCTTTACAAACCTAAAAAAAAAAGTTTGCACAAGTAGTACGCTGTGATCTTCATCCAACAGTATGTACCTATTTCTGAGCGACTCTGAGGGAGTAAACTACAGCTCCATAAATTTGAATTACATGAGGTGTGTCTGATCTCTGTTTGCACTGGAACACTCTCAGAAGAGGTCACATCATTTGCATGCAAAACAAACAAGACACGATGAACACTACCACAGCAAGATTTTAGGACAGGGAGCTGCGGACATGTAGAGTAAATGACAAAAATCTTTACATCACATAATCAGTGATGCAGGTTTAATTTTTTTCCCATGTGTCCCGTGTTGTCTGTATTTAACTCTGTTTAAAGGTGAAAAAATGATGTTGTTTGTTGTTTTTAAAGACAGATCTTCGACAGACAATCTCCTCCTCCACAGAGCCCCCCCCCCACACACACACTGTGTCTGTAGGAGTGTCTCGATCGCTCTGCCGTTCTCTCATCTGCTCGCTATTATCCTTACAACACAAGCTGCAGAATAATTGCATGGTGACAGCGTACGGAAGGTTATCAAAATGCAATCTGCCACAGGTTAAAGATTACCTCCTTAAAACTGTCATCTGTAATAAAAACCTGCCAAAATTAATCAGGGATACTTCATCTCCAAAACCCAATCAAACTTACACTTAAATCAACAATCTGCCTGTAGTACTGGAAATGTTTTCATCATCACACACTCATGTTATCACCTGTTACTTTTAAGTTTTGTTGGGCTTTTAACTGCTGTCTCCATCTTAATGCCTTTTCCTTACCAATAACTCAGACAAGCAAATGGCTTTATATAAAAAGTCCATGAATGTAATGACTGTGCAATGTAATTCAGTGACACATGGAAAATCAACTCACACTACAGGACAAATACAGAACTATACTGCCCCACCACATGACATGACAAGGGCTTTAATGTTGTGCCCCTGCAGATCAAGTGCTGTGATATTGCACCAGAAAAATGACTGACATGGTAATGAATATTAATCATATTAGTGTAAAGAGCAAAAAGTAGTAGGACGAAAGAACATTTCATTATGATGAGCTGAGCTTTAAGTTTTCATAATTTAATATATGGTTATTTACAGTATTTGCATATATTTTTATTCAATTACAGCACCACAAATAATCTTTCCTTGATTGGTATTGTTCCTTTTAAAAGGAAAACATTTCAGGAGAAACTCAAATTGCTGTCCACATGTAATTCTGTGAACAGTGTTAAACAAAATGTTATCCAGTACTTCTCCTGAATTACCTAATTAAATGAATTATATTATGCTACCAAATTGAAATATCAACTTTTCCCTGTTTGTCTTGTATATTCATTTAAAGAGTCAAACCATAAAAAAACAATAATAAAAAGAACAAAAAAAAAAACAAAACAAAAACAGACAGTGTGGACTGGTTTGACTTCAGATTCTTCCACCCAGTAGAACCACATCAAATCTTATATAGGGCAACATAGGAACAGTTGGTGATTGGCCTTCTTCCTGTACTGCTGGGTTAAGGGATCCTCCATCCTGGTGATGTGCTGAGTAGTTTTCACCACCCTCTCTAGAGCCTTATTGTTGAGGTCAGTGTAGTGAGTCCA
>JBAJHX010000053.1:24310931-24334120 GCA_037176925.1 Amniataba percoides | reverse complement strand
TAGTGGAAACACGCGCAAACCGTGCCGAGTCGAGTCGAGTCGAGCCGAGTAGGTACTAGTGGAAAAGGGGCATTAGACAGCTAGATCCGTTCTCATGAAACAAAACTTGAACAAGAACATGAACTTGAAAACATGAACATGGACCATGAGGCATGACACAAGAAACATGACTTGATGATCTGGCAACAAGACAAGTGAAGACACAGACCATAAATACACAAGGTAACAAAGAACAGGTGGACACAATCAGGGAGGGGCAGACAAACAAGCGGTAAACACACTGTGGCAGGAAGTAAAGGGACCTGAAACATGAGGGAGAGTAGATTTCAAAATAAAACGTGACACGCCAGAACAAGGAACCAGAAACATGACAGACATGAAACTTAACCAGACGAGACATAACCAACATGACAGACGTGAAAACCAGACAAAAAATACTGCTGCAGCTTCAACTTAAACCTGCTGATGATAAAACCTGTGAAAATAGATATAGAATGGATAAAAAAACACAAACAAACATGACATGAGAATTAACATGAAACATAGCTAAATAATCAAAATTAGGATAATAATGTATGGTATATAAAAAGAAGATGCTAATAATAGAATATCTATCTGTCTATCAATCTATCTCATCATTACTCGTCATTACCAGGTGGTCAAACTGAGAATGGTCAGTTTTTTCTTTGCACTATCTGGAAGAAACACAGATGAGGACATTTTTTAGTTGACTGCATGTGTGCCATTGATGGTTACACAGCACTCCTCACCACACACCCACACATCAAAAGTGTGGATGCTTGGATTAAGAACACTTCACCACACCCACGTATCCACAGACACGAGGATGCTTTGCTTGAAACACACACAAACTTTTTCCTCTGCCTCTACAAACAGACAAAACTTATAATTCTATGACATTCATTGAAATCTCATATTCACATGCTTTGTGCTTGACGAGGGCATACACATTTTGTTTAGTTCCAATTGTCCTTAAAAAGTGTGGATACATATGCCCAGTCTTGGGAAGAGTTGCTGTACCTCTTTCCAGAAAAGAATATGACCTTTCCAATAACAGTGAGAACCTCGTGGTGTCCTTGGCTTGGACTGCAAAGAACATACTGGTGACACTAAATAACCAGTTCACAGTGCAAAGCTCACAATATAAGACTGCTGATTAGGAAGATAAGTGCTGATACTGTGGAGAGACCAGACTAAAGACTGGAGAGGACTGGACTAAAGACTGGAGTGGACCAGAATAGAGACTGGAGTTAGTTAGCTAGTTTTTTATACTTGTATATTTTCCACGTTTGTAATTTTAATTGATAAATAGCTGTGGTTGAAACTAAATGTGTGTTTGTATCTGGGTGATTGAGATCCTTTAACATTGTCTTTGCAATGGTCTTATGCCGCCTGTTGAAAATCCTTCATGCAGGGTAAAGCACCACCTATGAAATCTTCATACAAATGAATCTCTTTGCCTTGTTGTTTTATTTGGTGCTGTTGCCAGTGATGTCCATCAAAAAGCCCTTGATGGTGCAGCCCTAGAAATTTCATTGTATATGAAGGGATATCCAGAATTTCCTCAAGAATGTGAGGTGAAAGTAGCACTGCCAGTCATTGTTTGTATACAAGGAATTGTGTTTTAGGGCTATAAATATGTTCCACATCTCTTTGATACAAACAGAAACAGCAGCAACATTCTCCCAAAGAACATTAATTGAATTTTTGCCTTTTTTCCAGTCACACACACAGGCACAACAGTCCAGAAGCAGTAGTGTATTGTGCCGTCCTTGTGTGTGTGTGTGTGTGTGTGTATGTGTGTGCCTGTGTCTTCCCTTTGCTTCCCATGGGTCTCATCTCTCAGGAACAAACCAAATCAGATGACCAGATAACTTATCCGTCATCGTTTTTAATGCAGAACAATATGTGTCCAGCAGCTCTCTGCAGCAGGTCAATGAAAGAAGAGAAAGAAAGAATGTGGGATGAGGGAGAGGGACTGACAGAGAGATATATTCAGACAATGAAGTGTCTGTGCCAGCAGCTGTGTGTCTTAATCTTGTAGGGATAATGCACCCACAGGGGAACATGGGTGACATTTCAGCTGGCACGAAGAGGAACGTGGCACCCAGCTTCACAGGGTCAGCAATGGGATGTAATGGAATATGATTGAATGTGATGGAGGAAAATGGCAGTAATAGCGGTGATGGTGAGGTGGGGGAGGTGCAGTTCGCTCACTCACATGAAATGATGTGAAGAGACTTGGTGAAAGTATTGCGTATGGACAGACGAATGAAAAACAGTGCTAATGAACCAGGAAGAGACTTGATTAATTCAAATACCATATCTGACTGGTAAAATACGTTCACAGCAACGTCCAGACCTTGTGCCTCCTGACAGTTATGATGAATGGTCATTTGAACTGATGGAAATGCTGCAACAATTCAGTGACACATTGGTACTAATATTAAGTAGTGGTAAGGATTGCTGACTTTCAGGGGGAGGTTGTTCTCCAGACTTCACCAGTCTGTAATAATTACCATAATCAACGTTAGCCCTCCAAATTACCCATAATTCATCATCTCTCAGGTTCATTAACTGGAACAATCAAATCATATTGTTGAATGGAACCTGGTTTCATCAAAACATTTAAAAATTAAGACTAAATAGATCCAAAAGATTTTAGTAGTTGTATACTTGTGTAGCCATTGAGTTATTATGAATGGATAGGGATGATAAAATAATAAGAGTAAGTATTTCCTCTAACATTACCATCAGTACTTGGGAAAGCAAAAGAAGTTTTCCTTTTTCTTTTAAGGGTATTGCACATGCAAGAAAAATAAAGGCCAAGAAAAACAACAGGAGCTTCAACATAAATTAGAAATTATAAATTCCCACTGCCCTCATAGCAAAGCTGAAATAAGAAACAGAAAAACAATCCAAAGTTTGAAAATAGACTCAACTGCTTATGCAAAGGATGATGAGGATGATGCTGAATTATTTAGAACAAAATTAAATTGGCAAATTCCTCACTAATCAATTGAAGAGAACGAAACTGAAAGAAAAATCACTCATTACACCAAACTTTGACTCACACCGGAAAATGAAATATGTAACCCAATTCCTGATGATTACTAACAGGGACTTGATTGTTCACATAATGTGTCATGTATTTCCTATTTCCATTCATGGCTTCATGGCTTTTCAGCTTCCAGAGAACATTGTATCATTTTAGACTGACCCATTATCTTTGTAACCAACAATAAATCTGCTGCAAGAATCCTGTTAGCATTTGTGACAACTCCTCAGTATCTCCTTTGTTTAACAGAATGGTCCTTGTCATCAGGAAGTACACATAAAAATACAGTTCCTATTTGGGCTTTGCTTAAAGACCCAACCCTCACCTTCAGCTGGAGACCTATTAAGCATGATTAATTGTGATCTAAAAATAATTAGTAAAGCACTGGCCAGCAGATTTTAATCAGCCATATCTACATTAATCCACCCAGAACAAACAAGTTTCATAAAGGCCAGACATTCATCCGGAAACATGTGCCGTCTTGTCAACCCTATCAGCCACCTCAACACTACAAGACAACGCTGGATGCAGAAATCACCCAGCACACAACATTGATTCTCCATTATTATTCGCCATTTTCATTTAACCTCTTGTGGCAGCCCTTCAACAAAACATTTATCCAAACAAGATATTTCAACATTATTTATTAGAAAAACTTCAAGCCGGATCAGCAAACTCTCTGTTGCCGCTGTTACATGTTGGACCCAGTGCTGAGATAATGAATAAACCAACAGCAAGAGATGCTTGAGCTGCTTGAGATATATTAATTTCACAGTTGTTGGGTCCTGTTCGTCAATACCACCTGTTTATCCATGTAACATAAATGAACATAAGTACACACAGACACATCACCACCCAGGTAACAACATCACCCGTACTATCAGTGACCTTAGTGCACCCCTCCCTGTAATACTTGCTAGCTGTGGAAAAGGAGGCTGTCTGCCAGGTCCATGATACCACAGTAACTGACTGTCAGTAAAACTGCTCCCTGCTTGTACAATTTTGTTACTTGTTAAGTCTAAGTTGTCTTTCAGTTTTTTTATTAGTTGGTGGTTAGTGTGTGTAGTGGTCTTATAACAACATGATCATGGTCCTACAGAATTAATATATATTAAATTAATAACTCATGTCAACCCCGTATCACAGTTACATGGGTGCCTGCAGAGCACACAGGAAATAGTTGATAGTAGCCCAAGATTACACAGAATAGCAAAAATGATTTCAAACACATGCTTTTCACAAGTCATCAGCCACTTTGTCTTCTGAGCCTTTAATGAGGTAAATGGCCAAACAGAAAGCCTGTACAAACAAGAACCATCTCATTAATCTGTAGTTTGGGGAACACAAGGAGTTCAAAAATGTAATTGCGGCCAGATTATCTTTCTCAGTTTAATTGATGTGATTCAAACTTTCTGCAGAAGAAGTTAAAAGGATGTTGAACTCCATTCCTGTCAGACAGAGACAAGAATACAGCACTTGCACCTACACTGCTCATATCCACCTGCAGCATGAATGGCTGGTCTGTACATGGGGCTGCGAGAACAGGAGGGGAACACAGAACAGCTCTGACATTTTCAAACACTCGCTGACATGAAAATGAGACCTTGCTCTAGCTTTTAATAGATCAGTCAGAGGAGCTACCATTTGTCACAACTCGTTTCAAAGACTGTGACAAAGTAATTGATTCACAAGGAAAGTAATCGAATGAAGCAATGTATGGTAAAGAAACCAAACAAAAGCTGTTGCCATGCTGGAAAGAGTAAGAGAGCGAGAGCTCAGAATGATGGAGATATTTGTCACCATGAGCACACACGGCCCAGGTGTAGATCCTTCCACCAATGGGGTGTAGCACCTGCCAAATAAACAGAAAACAACAGAAATAGGGACACCTAGTGCCCTGGTGGAGGGTTCAGTATAAAAGTTATCCAATAACAAATTGACTCTTGAGAGGGTTAATGATGAGGAGATGATGATGATAATATTGATAATCATACCAATAATAGTAAGCTTGATATTAAAAACTGTTGAGAAACCACGGCTAAAAAGGGCCTAAGTTGGTTCCAATACATGAAATGAAACATTTCATTTCTGATAATTGATATTTAACTCAGACACTTCTGATGATTAATTCCTCTCATTCCAGTTTCATTTGAAAGGCCCTCGTCCATGCCAGTTCACCAAGTATGAAGAATAATCCTTGATTATTACTTCTAAATATATCATTGTACTGTTTGCATAATAATTAATTCTACTGTTGAGCTGCAATTTTCCTCTTGGCAAATTACTCATTAAAGGACTCATGTTTAGGGTATAGAAGATGGAAGCATGTAGAGTGAATACTAAGCAGAAAAGTAAGGCTTAAATGTGGAACATTGGAACAAATTGACAAATCATCATCAACTATTATAGTCACATGAATGTATACTCTAACTGGTACAATTACTTGTGAATTATTCTGAAATTTACTGTTTTTGCTTTAGACCTTCTGTATTTCCTTCAACGACCCCATGTCCCCTCTTAGAGACATCCCCAAGGACCCCAAGAGGTCCCCAGGACACAGTCGGGGTCTGAAAGCTGGAGGTTAGCAGTTGTGTATGCTGTGGCATCTCTAAGTTGTGGAACACAGAGCAATAAATCTCAATTAGAGACAGAGGAACAGAGGCCATGTCCCTGTGTGAATTAGGCCTGTGGCCACAGCCCTGTGTGTGTGTAAATCACAGAACCTTCTGGCCAGCTGCTGCACAGCAGAGAACAGGAGGCCTGTGTTCGACCCTTGCTCAGTCTTGATCTTACCCACAGTTTTTGAAATGGTGCTTCTTTTCTAAGAACTGCCTCAGACACCGGCCTGCTGAAACTTTAGTTGGGTTTGCAGGAGTCTAAACTCATGAGAGCAGGAGGATGCAGTATGTTTAATTTACAATTGGGTCAACAATCTTGCTCAGCAGTTCAGCAAGGTTCAGGTCATTCAACTTCAACACACCTGTGCATCTACATCTACACATAACATATTTAATTTTTAAGATGGCATGCCAGACTGGGTGATCAGAGTCATAAACTCTACAGAAATGACTCGCCTTCTTTCATGACTTGCAAGACACACATAGGTGGTTATATAAAGTGCCATATACAGAAACCTCTTCAACATCCCAGATGTCTACAAAGACACACCAAGCAGGATAAAGTTATCAACCATTCCATCAGCAAACATTTTGGTTAGCAGCTCCTCTCAGGCTGCTAAATATACACTGATAGACATAGATTGAATCAAGCAACAAATTATAGCAAAACTGTAGCAAAATAAACATTCATGCCAATGAAAGTTTAGAGAGTTACATCTCTCTTATTTATATTCCTCAAAACATTTTGCAGCACACTCAGTAGAGCACTACATTGAGTTACATGGTAAGCTGCTCTCCTTCTGCCTTCACTCATCAAAGAACCTTAAAAGTTCTGTGGTCTGATGAGAATGCGTTTGCTGATACAGAAAACACAACTCTGACACAACAAAGACCAAATTAAAGAAAGTTTGACAAAATGCCAGCTGCTTGTTTACTGCAGTAGTTTGGCTCCCTGTAGAGGCTGTTTTTCCTGTAATACAATAATGAATGGCAGAGAATGACAGAAGAAGCTGTTTCACTGGAGATATTAAAACTGGCAAAATATCCAGATTCTGAAAGTTTCTGGACAGCAGAATACGATGCAACTTCATTACATGTTGAGAGGTAGGGATCTCTAATGCCTAGTGTCACAGCAGCCTTGCATTCCCCAACTCAATGTGGATTTTTTTTTTACATTTATGATGCACTCAGAGCAGATTTTCAGACCTATGATCCTACTCTGCATCACTACATTGTTCTTTAACTCCTCATTGGCTCTTTGTATAATGCAGTCCTGTTATTAAACTGCTTCTGTGTGTGTGTGTGTGTGTGTGTGTGTGTGTGTTAAAAAAAGAGTGTAAAATCTTGAAAATAGCTCATAAAGTAGGATGATAAGAAGGTACAGCCAATCTGCCTGTTAGCTTTTGTGTGCTAACAACAAAACCATGGTTGCCATTGTTCTGCCTCATCTGGTGCTTTCCAGTCTGGTTTTTGTTGCCCTGGTTGTCTCCCTCACTGTGTTCTCTGTTTGTTCGGTCTTGTTCTCTGTCCTTGTGTTTGTCTGTTTTCAGGTCATGCACACTTCCTGTTTTATGTTGTATTCTTACCTCTCTGCTCTTTACTTCCTGTCTTTGTGTATTTGCATCCCATTTGATTACCTGCTCTGTATCAATTAGTTTCACTTGTTTCCCGTCAGTCTCCTCACCTGTTTCCACTTCCCCATCACCCACAGTATATACCTGTCCCCTTCCTTTGGTGTCAGATCATTGGCTACGTTCCTCAGCTTGTTTGTCCCTGAGTTTGTCTGTGTATGTCGCCTGTCTTCCTGCCTGTTCGTTGAATGCCTGTCTGCCTCTCTCTCCTGTACCTGCCTGGCTCTATCAACCTGTCTCCAACCTGTCTGCCTGACTCTAAGCCACAATAAATCCTTCTTGGATTATATCAGCCCCAACCAGTCTCTTGCTGTGCCCCATTTGGGTCCATCCTGCACAACACCATCTTACCATAGCTGACTCTTTCTCCTTCTTTCATCCATATTTCTCATAGTACAATAGCTTTACTCTAACTGTGTTACATCTTCTCTGAGTTAGTTCATGTGTGGTGATGCATGGCTTGTCCAGATATTCTGTTCAAATTAGTTGTTTTGACTCAGGTGAGGTGGATTCTTGTCCATTGAGCTTATAAACAGCATAAGTCTAATTTATCTCTCACGTTCTACTGTCAGGAGAGCTACACAGGTTCTCTGTGATTATTGCCATTAACCTGCTATGTTTTGGCATTGTGCTTATCTGGATTTGCGTCTTACCATTCACCATTTGGTATTTATGATATGTTTAGATTGCACCTTGCCATACACTTTTTATTCTACCCTGCACTTCACTCTTGATCAGTTAATATTATCTGTAACTTTCGTTAAACTGTTACATTTATGGCATTGTGTACATGATGCACCTCTCCTTCTTCCTCTGTCTGCTTCCTCTTACTCCACTTCCTCTACTCTTATTATAAAGCTCTGGTCCTTTTTGTTCTCTCCAGTCTTGCAGGTTCCTCACTGATGCTGGTTGTGGTCCATCTGAGTGAGGTTCTCTGGCCTGGTGGGGACATGATCTGTGTCTCTGTTGTGGTGGGAAAGTCAAGTGGATCAGAGCTCCATATGAGGACATCTATAATTGCACCTGGACTCATGACTCATTTCCATTACCTGTGATAAATTCACAGGTAATGGACTAAACCCATGAACTCAGCATGTTTGATTAACGATGACGTTCTCTGTACATGTGGCATCTATTGCACGTCTGTCTGTCCCAGGGAGAGGGATCATATGTGGTTCTGCCTCAGGTTTCTCCTTTTTCCCATGAAGGGTTTTTTAAAGTTTTTCCTGACCCGGTTCGAGGGTCTAAGGACAGAGGAGGTCACAGTCACAGCTGTACAGATTGTAAAGCCCTCTGAGGCAAACACTGTTTGTGATTTTGGGTTTTAAATCTATTAATTTGATTAGATTTTTTTTACTTGATGTACATGTGACACTGAAATGGAGTTGAGGTTTAGACAAGGTTCTATTGAGGGAACTTGCTGATGGAGATAGTGAGGGGAGGCTGGAGGGTTGAGGGGGGTTAGAGATCTGAACAATGAACAATGGAAACATTTCCCTGGGCCCCCTAGAGAATCAATCTGGTCCTAACTACAAGGTCAGTCTATAAGTTAGTTATTAAATATGCTAGTGTACTTTTGAAAGAAGTTTTTTTTGTTTTCACTTAGACTCTTTCTGTCACATTAAATATCAGAGAAAAAACTAAATGGCCACTCAGACTACTGGAAATGAGCTGCTTTAAACCATCTCTAGAGATACCAGTACCTCCAAAGCCCCAAACAACTGCTCCATGTGACCCCCCCCCCCCCCCCACCACCACCACCACCACCACCACCACCACCACACACACGCACACGCTTTGCCTCCCTCCATACACCTCAGTCCTCAGACTAATTGAGGCAGGTGGCCTCTTTTCTCCCTCTCACCAAACCTCTCAGCGCTACAGTTGCCAGCATCTCAGTTTCATTGTGTGTGTGAATGAATGTGTATGTTTATATGTAATTCTTCTTTTGTATTGAATCTGAATCCACTGCTGTGGAAGGAGTCTTCTTGCAAGTTGTGAGTGTGTTTGTGTCTTTGTAAGTGAGTCAATGAACATGAACGTGAAATTCGAATGGTTTTTTTTCTCTTCAGCAGTGGTCTCTCCAAACAGCACTCTTTGGGCCTCAACATGCAATTAATCAATTCAGCTTGGTAAGAGGATCTATTTATACTCCAGATCCACACATACACACACACACAGACCCACTCCTGACAGTCTAATGGTAGCTCTCTCACACAGTTGGAAACATGGCACCCTGTGGGGTTGGGGGTGATCGAGAGACATAAACAAAGACACAGAGAGAGAGAGAGATGTAACCACAATGGATTCTGTCGATTAAGGAGGAGTCACTGTTCGGCTGACAAAGTTAACAATCCCATAAATGGCTCCCATCAAGCACTGATGCATCTCACCCACCAGTCGGAGTGAACAAAAGCCAACCTACAGCACTTGGCACTGGTTCTTTCATTTTTTTTGTCTCTGTGTCTTAAAGGTTCCCCCATTTGGGCTGCAATCAAATCTCATCCTTTATCAACTACTTTCATGGCAAATGCAAAGGAAACACTGTGCGATCAAGACAACACATGACAATTATGTACCTTTGCTGAGTAAATATGTTGTGCATAGATACTAGAGATGTGATTTGAATACAGAAACAGTTTTCTTTGAGTCAAACATACAGCAAATAGATCTCCCCTGTGATAGCGGTCTCTGTAGTATCAATGACTTTTGTGTAACAAAAAAAAAAAGAAACACCTCCTATGACTTCGAGTTATGTCTAATAATCATTTTGTTAGTGTAAGAAGACACTTAACATTTGGACCTGAGCTGTCTAAATGATGATGAGCTAACTCTGTCCACTGATGGAAACTGTAAAATGCAGTTGATAGCTCTGGAAAATAGATTATAGATTATCACAGTCACATGTGTGTTTTAACACATATAGGCTAGATAAGAATTCTTGATAAACGTTTGATATTCAGACATTTGGGGAGATTAATCTAAATTATTTTTGCAGTCTAGCTATGTGCCGCAGGATGAAACTGCAAATGATCAATAGCTTTCTTATTTTTTATTGCAGACACTATAATTCATGAATAAAACAATCAAATCACAAATTCCCTACATTTTCCTTTAGGTTTAAGAGTGTATTCTATCATGTATTTTGCATGTGTAACAGGTTCACAAAAAGGCATATTTTGAACTTTGAGGTAGGTATTTTTTACAGAATATTACAGTTTACCTTACACTCTTTGTCAATATCTTCAAAGTACATTTGCCTAGAAAGACCCACATGATGATGACACATTGGAAACCAGTGAGATGGGAGCTCTGACAGGAAGTACATCCCATCTGTTTGTCTGAGTTTAGTCAGAATCAAAATCAAATGTATTGATTGATGTGGCAATATACTTGATATTGGCACATCCAAGGTACCATGTTGTTTGCTTGATTAACAAAGGTGAACTGACATAATCAGGCCTATCCTTAGTGCCTCTCTTTCCCACATTAGTATTTATTTGTACACGTACTGTCCCCATGTATGATGTCTTTTCAATAATATTGTCTTATTTTTATATTTAATCTGAAGTGTAGGAAAGACACTTTCCTGGAGGAGACACTAATTCCAACGCATTGTTTGAAATATGTTTTTTTTCATATTCCAACAGAACGGGAGGAGGATGAAAAAAGCTTTGCAGAAAAGTGATGACCTCCAGTCATCTGCCGAGATGAGACATGGTTCTTGCTTCAGTGGATGAAGAACTACCCCAACGTGAAGAATATGTTCCAGCATTTTCTGCTAGCCAGCAGGTCTGTGTGAGGATGATATAATTGGACAATGGACATCGATTATGTATGAATCCAACTTGAAACAGCTGGTTATGTTTCTATGGCTACCTGTGGCAAAGTACAGTTTCAATGTGACAAATGAGGTCTGCCAGAATTCAGAAATATTACATATCAATCAAAAATGCAGGGGAGTCATGTTGTGATGTGAGCTGTTAGTGAGTATGTCTGTCAATCAGCTTATTGTATCTTCATCTCACTGATATGTTTATGACCACCAGATATGGACTTGCAGCCCACACTAAAAAAATAAATGGAGGAAAGGGGTTTTACACAGGGACTGTTTGCTACAAACAAAGTCGAAAAGGATCTTCTTCATATCCCACCTAATTTGACTGACTCCATTCTTGAGTCTCATGTCAATAGAGATATCAACAGCTAAAAATGTTGCTATTATTTACTGCATGTAGATTTGCTGCAAACAGATCATCAGACTGTAGGAACAGAAGTTTGGTATATATAAGTCAATCTCATTCAATTATTCTTATTCTTACTATTATAGCATGTATTGCCTGAAAAGGGCAGCATGATGGAACAATATAATATAAAATATATTATGATATAACAGTAACTTAAATTTGTACAAAAAACTGTAGTAACCACTCATTTTTACCAAAAGGAACATCTATCTAAAGAAGATAAAGGGAGGGAGGTAGCAGCAGCCGCAACATTAATTATAACTCTCCTGCGATGAGACCACTTTACTGGCCATTAGGGTCTTGATATTTAAGATTTTTAAGAATTTATTTTGCACACACACAATATCTGGAAATGACAACACAATTTCCCGTCCCAAGTGCACCACACTGCAAATAAGTAATTTTGTAAGCAGTGTAGCTGTGTTCCTGGTTGTCATCCTCAGGCTCCTGTGTGTCATGGAGGGCACAGATGTTGTTTCTTAGCTGTTGTGACAGGCACATAACATGCTCATTCAAAATGCACAAAGACATGTAGGGCAACCTGGTTATGCACATGGCTTGTGTGAACAGATTTAGTCCTCACACTTGGTCATAGCAGCAATGTTGGACCCTCTCCACAAACATCTTAGATTTCTTGCTCTAGAGAGAGACTACTTTCCAATGCTAAGCTACTAAAATTACTAGCAGTCATGCCTATTGGTGAAATGGCCACTGCCACAGATGAACAAAGTTACATTATGGCCAGGAGAGATGAAGATGGAGGAACAGAAACCTCTGTTGAGCTGCAATATACTGGGACACTGTCGTGTCCTCAGAGTGAACAGCAGAGGGCTCAGGACATGCACTGAGGGTGATGACGCTGGAGGTGTTTTTGAGAACCCACACTGACTGTGGTCTTTTAGTGAG
This sequence comes from Amniataba percoides, assembly GCA_037176925.1. Taxonomy (NCBI): domain Eukaryota; kingdom Metazoa; phylum Chordata; class Actinopteri; order Centrarchiformes; family Terapontidae; genus Amniataba; species Amniataba percoides. Next base: position 24,321,639 of record JBAJHX010000053.1, on the reverse strand, counting down.
AAAGTCTCAGCCAGTTGAGTCCCAGTTTGCTTACCAGATGCTGTGGGATGATTGTATTAAATGCTGAACTAAAGTCAAGGAACAGCATTCGCACATGCATGTTCTTCTCCTTAAGGTCTGTCAGGCCCGACATGCTGTGGCTCCCACTCGGTGTTGCGAGGGGGCAAATAAGCAAAAATGGCTCTTGCAGTGTTAAAGGTTCCCGACCCCTGCTCTAGGGAGTGGACGTTGGACAGAAAGATGGATGCAAGTGGCATTTTGTAGGGTTGTAGCCCGCTACAGCTCCGCTTGCCCCGCTGTCGGCCATTGCTGCTCGATGAATCCGTTGCTCCTCGGGTCGCTGGGTCTCGCCGAGCGCTCCGAGGCTGCGTAGACACTCCAGTGTTGTCGTGTCAAGTTCCCAGCGGGACAGGGCGCGGCCATCTTGGTAGTAAGGAATAAGTGTGACAAACATGCAAAAGAATAAGAAATCAGGAAGGGGGCAAACACTTTTTCACACCACTGTATATATTATTGTTGCTTCATCACTAGGCAGAGATTGATGTTTTCTTATCTATTTTCAACATGACATAACACAGCAGCCCTTGCGAAAGCAGTGAGGTCCCCTCCATGTTAGCTATCAACCCTGTTTACTACTTCCTGTTTGGTGCTGGAGACAGTACACTTCTTGGTTTTGGGATAGTTTTTCTGTTTTGCCTGTCTGCTCGGGTTTTAGCCATGGAGCCTGTTACAGAGAAAGGTTTAACTTTGTTGAACCCTGAAATAGGAAACTCTGAGTTTTCTGTTCCAGAACAGTTGATCTGAGTTAGTTGAATCAACTCTGAGTATGGTCTGAGTGACGGCTATAAAAAGCCATCAGCAGTGCAGCTCTGATAGTACCATTCATTATGGCAATCAGCGAGAAAAAGGCCATCCTACTTCACCACACTGCAGTTAGAAGTTCTCATCCAAGTTTGTATATGAATATGACAAAGCTTTGAGAAAACTAGTGTTGGAGAGAATAGCTGCCCGAGTCGATGTGAAGTAAGGCACATTCAGCTCACTTCATTCACACGCCTCACTTTGGTTTTAATCAGTTGGACATAATAAATAAGCTTTCACAATTGAGGTATCTGCTGATGTGATGAGAATAAATGAGGAATGGTAAAAGAACATCATATGCTTTTAACAGAACATGGATGGACATCACCAGGTGGAGGGTCCATCAACCTCCACAGCACAGTAAACACAGTGAGAAGTTGCCAGGTTAATTTTGCATGTAGAACTTTTCATATATATGGATTAGACAGCTACATTTACACTTGGTTGTTAATGTAGTGAAATGTATCTCTAACACACTCTGAAGGTGGTTTGGGTGATTGGATCTGCCCTTGAAAGTCTGTAAAATGCCAGTGAAATTAAAAATGCGAGAGCAGATAATGCCCCAGATAATTAGGAGTGCCTTTTGTGCATTTCACCCTGGTCATTTTTCACAAAGAGGTCACATTTATTTCTGTTCTGTTGTCATATATTCAAGCATGAATGTGACCAGTGTCCCCTGTGTCCGCTACAGGTGACCCATGTTCTCACTGTGTTGCTGGAGAGAAAATCAGCAGAATATTTGGGCAATGGTGTAAGAACAGAAGGACACCAAAAATAAATTGCCAATAATCAGGTAATAAAGAGAAAAGAAGAGGGAACACCTAATGACAGACTTCAGTAAGGTGAGTTGGCACAGCTGTGGGAAAGACAATTAAATATTCAAAGTGGCACACATTTAATGTATAGGTTAACAACAGCTCCAGTGCAATACAGATTTATTAAATAGATTGCCACAATTAGGCTCTCCTGGTGTTCTGGTGTTATTATTATACAGTAACCTTGATGTGTTCCTGTTTTCTACCTGTCTTGTCACCACATCGAGGACCCTGATATGGAAGCAGATTCGTGTCAATATAATCACACACAACCTCTCAGGTAGGCCTTGTTTTATCTGGAAGTTATTCTCTTTGTCTCTTTGTTAAGTTGTATTGATTCAAATGTTAAGGCAGAGAGAGGACTCTGCTCAGTTACGTACTGCACATTTAATTCATTTTCATTCAGTTTGTTCTTGGGTTTCAGGTTGCTGCCCCTAATATGACTTAGCTTCAGCTTATTGCACAACCAGAACAGGTTTATTCAAACATTGTAGAATTCAGCACATCCACTTTTAACATGTTTACCGTCTACTATGCCTCCTTGAGGACTGCATGTTTACATTTGGAACATGGCAACAGTATGGGGCAGAGTCAGTTACCTTTGTCATGAAAGGACCTCTTATGTACATTACAGCAACCTTTTTCTTAATGTATACTCCTCTCTCACATGAGAACACACTTTAAAACCCATGAAACGGTGATATACCCTTTCAAAGACTATAACTATATCACATAAATGTACCCTTCATTCAGTTCTCATAAAAGTAGAATACACAAAGTGAGTCTTACATTAGATCTTCATATTCATATTGTCTGTCTATATCTGCATATATAGAGTCTCCAAGCAACATCTAAGCAAACTGTGCGCTGCTCAGGTCAGTGCACAGAAACAAAGTATGATGAGCAGTGAGACACTCTCAACCTCAAAAATGAGCTCAAAATGAATGTAGCTTCTTTATTTCTTTATTCCGGCCATTCATCAGGGAGGCAGTTAATGATATACTGCAGAGATATGGCCACAATATTACAGATTCCAATCTTAATGAAGTTGTCGGTGCTGTCAAGGACTCTAATGTTGCATTTAGTGCTACCTTTAAAGGTACAGAGGTGTCCTCTTTCAAGCAAAGAAAGAAAGTTATAGAGTAAAGTTATAGGCTGAAAATGCCTGTAGAGTGCGAGTTAGAGCCACTTGATCGTACGATCATATATGTTTCAATCCTTCAGATGATTCAGGAGTTGTTTAAAAATACATGTTTTTAGCACGAACCAATCACTGAACCTGGTCACTATGTTTCATATTGTGATGGCTCTCATTTCCATGCAAGTTAGTAACTCTAAACAGAAGACAGAAACCTTCCAATCTAGCTACATATTCTGGCCAGTGTGCTGCATCATGTATTAAGTTAATATCTGAAGATATTAACTTAATACATGATGGCATATCATCTTGGCACTCCATCACTTTTCAGACCAGAAATACAAACATCCTATGCTGTTAAAATATTTCTTCATTCATTAGCACAGTGACTGCATTACAAAACTGCTCCCAGTCATTCACTGAGTGACTTTATAAGCACAGTTGGAATTGGAACATGACTTCAGCTTGAAATACGAAGATTCAGACTTAAACTTAAACTTACTTCCCTAGATGACGTTGAGGTGTTGCAACAAAAACTTCTTGTTCATATTTAACTTGCATAAAATTCCAGTTTTGTTACATCGACTGAAACACTTAGAGATGTGTCAGCCCCAGAACGTCTTAGCAGATGGCCCTCTCCCAATTTTGCATTTGGTGTTTAGGTGAAACTTATTCAGGGAATACTGAATTTGAGAAAAACGGAAGACTGCTTCAGTTGACAAGCATGTGTGGCGATCTTGCCAGTGTCAGACGATGATGTTCTGCCCATTTTGATAAAGAAAGGAAGATGAAAAAAAAACAGAGAAAAATGTTTGGGCTTATGTATCCTTTTAAGATGTTTTGCATGATCAGTACTATCATTAATTTTTTGGATTCTCAAATTAGGACTTTCAAATGTACAAAAACATGGCTAGTCTCGAAGAAGAAAAGCAGGAAACTGCCTCCAGTTGACTGAAAATAGTTGCAATTGTAAAACAAAAGAATAAGAATAAGAAGAACATTTTTTTACCCTCAGCTTCCCTCTGAGGGGCTTTAGTCCTTTTCATCATGTTCGAGATGAGTTAAATAAGAGGAAGAAATCAAATTCACTGACTCTCAGTAACTGCACCAAATAAATATGTGTTAAGAGTTCAGGGATGTGGGCATGAGTTGATTTTTTTTATGTAGTAATGATGCTGAAAGGACCTTGTTGAAATCACAGTGATAGTAATTGAAAACTCATCTCTTCGAGGAGCACTTAATGTCCCCAGAAGATAATACGCACTTCCTCTTTGGTGATGTGGTACTCTGTTACACATGTTTAATGAAAACCTTAAAATGTGTTTCTCTATAATCAAGCTGCTGGAGCTGTCAGCTCTGCAACTCTGGATTTATTTGAAATTTACTCATTTTAATTACAGATTTTTGTACAGTAGTAAAACAATCTACAGACTTGGAGCATCAAATTGAATTTATCTTCAAATATATCTCAATGCAATATTTTTCATTGTTACATATTGTGATGCTTCAGTTTGATTTCTTCCCCTGGGTTTGCTGTGTGTGGTTGGTTGAGACGGGTGTGGGGGTGATGTGTGTGTTGAGCCTCATCATGTTTGTTTGATGCTAAAGACAGCAAACAAAAATAAAAGGCATAAGGCACGAGATAGACATTAAAAACCAACTAGTAAAAACGAACACAGATGAGCAGGCAGAGAGAGAGCTGCTCATTAAAATGAGGAGAAGGCCAGGCTTTCACTCAGTCAGCTTACTGAACGTGTCAAAGGCTCTTAGAGAAGAATACATGAGATGTGCTGCATACTAGTGTCCTTACTAATGGAATTCTTGTGATATTCTGATCAGTAAGCTGAAGCAATAAAACTTAAAAGTTTGCTTGCAAAAGGCCAGAAGTATTCACATCAAGGACAAAGGTAAAACAGTCAAATGTAATGTGTCAGTACTAAGTACTAAGAGAAGCTTGATACTGAGTGTATGACTCCTGTTGGTTAAGTTCTGATTAGCAAGAAGTCTTCTTTGACTTTGATAGCAGAGGCGATGTGGAAAATGAATAGCTGGTGATAATCTGACTTTAAATCTACAACCATTGTTCAGTCAAGATTTCCAGAATTCAAAAATGAAGATCAGAAAAATGTTTCCTGGTCTTGCGAGTCTAGATTTCTGCTGTAACATTCACATGATAAGGTTGCACAAGATTTTAAATAAAATATTCGTAAGCTTAACTAATGGCATCATAACACGGCAGTCAGATCTGTGATCTCGAGTAACCATGACTGGACAATATAAAAACTGATGTAAAAATGAAGAGGACCTGCTCACTGCGTAGAAAAAACAGAAAGGGTCCATTTCAGGTGACGATACACTAATGAAAACACAGTTATAAATGTGATACACACCTGCGCTCTTATCATAAATCAATTATACCTAATACCTACTGTTATTGTTGTCAATTTTAAATGTCCAATTAGTTCATAGTTAACATTTTCTGTTGGAGAGAAATACCTGAACCATGTTTTTCGAGCCTCTGAGGCACCCGCGGCAGACTCAGCCCGGCTAAGGATGATTAGTTATAGGCAAAGCAGGATTAAACACAGTTCTTCCACGAGAAAATTGTGTCGGGCCGGTGCATAGACTTCTCTCCACCTCTGCTTTTTTTCCCCATGCTCCCTCTCTTCTTTGCCAGGTTCTCTCTCTATCCCTCCAGTCTGTCTGCCACCCACACATCCAGTTCGGCTGGCTGCAGACTGGGAGTTGACACTGTGAGAAACATTAAAAGTTCTTATTATTGGGAAGGAAAACCACGGCAGAAATCAAAGACAGAGGTGTTTATTCACTCCCGGGGTTCGCTTATCTGTTCCGCACTTATTTCCAAGTTTCTCTGCCTTTCAATTTGCATCTTCTATCTCTTTCTTTCTGTCGTTCTATCTTTCCCCTCTTTGTTCCATGACCTCAATTAAGTTTTACTCTGCGGCTCAGTCACATCACTGTCGAAAAATGAGTCTTTTAAATGAATTAATAATGTCAACTGTGTGTAGATATCTTAGCTGTTAAAATACTTTTTTTTCTTAGAAATGACAATTGTCATATTTGTTATAAGAACTGTAGAGCATCACTGAAGACTTCCACTGTCTTGTGAAAGCCAAGATGTGGTTTCAAAAGCCTTTCGGAGCCAACCTAAGCCATTGAAACTGAATTAATGTTAGCTCTACCATGCAAGGACATGCGTCCATAATGGAAAGGTACTTGAGTTTTTGTTCATACAGTCAATTTTAATAGTGCCAAAAAATATGGTGTCATATTGACACCAGGACTGCACTAATTTTCAGTTAGTGTTATTTCATGTACATGTACTAATTCATAATAAATCCTAATTCACCTGGTAATAACATGCCATCTGTACCTGACTAGTTAAATGAATAATGTATGACAACCTATGCACTGGAAAAAAAACAAAAAAAACATTGGTCCTATAAATAACACCTTCATTTACAACATTTCAATTCCACAAGAAATTACTATTTCAGTAACTTTACCTAGAGCAGCAAGCAAAGTAATGTATTGATTTTCCAATCTGACAGAGACCAGTCAACATTATTTGGTTTCTGAGAGTTAACCTGCTGGTGCCAGACAGGCTTTACCACGTCTAAAGAGTCAAATTGCTGCAAACGTTTTTCCAAGCATCTGAGAAAATGCTTGATATTTATTGTGGCTCGCCGCAGAATGTGTTATAAATTGGTGTCCTTTTTCATATGCTTTAGTTTTTATGACAGTGATTGCCATACTTTAGGCATTTCATGTTGAGTTGCTGGTGTTCGTGTGATGTAATGTGTTTAACTCTCAGAGCCACCATAAAAATCCAACATGTGTAACCATTCTCTAAAACCTAAAAGAAAGTGATAATTTCAACATAACTGAATGGGTAACTTTATCCTTGCACCACTGTTTTAAGACATTATAAAGATGCTGTTGTCTAAAAGCATCTGTTTCATGTCTTTCTTATCTTAAAGACAATTTTATTGGAAAAAAAAAGAAAATATATGCATATGTTATTACAGGAGAGGTGTTTAAGGTGGCATATTATCTGCATATTTATCAAATTGTATGTACATATTATGTACATGTTTATTATGTTTTGCAAAAGGTAAAAATAGCTATTTAAAAGTGATTAAAACCTCCTGACAAATGTAAAAGAAAATACCAATTAAATTTTTACTCTTCTTATGATTAAGAAGTATCCTTTTATAGACACACTTGTTTACTTACATATTATGTTTTAAATTTACTACAAATTTCTGTGTGGAAAATGTTACTTAACTAAATTCCACACCTTATTTTTTTCACTGTAATATTAGATAGTGTATTAAGTACCTTCAAGGATCACTGCCTTGCATGTGGCCCATCTATACTTGCCTAGAATAAATAGTATATATCAGTACAGGTCAGAGATCTGATTAAAAACTAATAACTCTGCATTGTGATATTATAAAACAGCTATATTTTAATACATCATATTACAACTCACAGTAAATGCTGTAATTACTTTAAAGTTACGATGCATCACACAGTACAAAGTCTACAAGGAACAAATAACCATTTTATAAACTTTGCATTTCTCTATTATATTTATTTAAAATTCATTATTGGTTATATTTTATTGAATCAGGGAACACTTATAAGATAAAAATAATAATACAAAATTCTGTCATGAGGAAATTATAAATTGAATTTGATTTAAATACTTTCATATACAGGCTACTTAAAATCATGATAAACTATAGTACCATAAATTCATTATTTTGTTTTAACTTTGTTTTCTGTTGTCTCTTTAATGATGATCTCACAAAACATAAAGTTGCCAAAAAAGTACTTTAAAGATAACTACATCATTTGATGCATATAATTGAAAGCTTTTGACCTACTACAGTTTGTTTTAAACTTTTGGGAAGGAATGAAACTATCAGGGTATTAAAATGCTTCGTCAATGCCACCTGCTTGTTTGTGGCCAAAAAGCCTGCCTCATTCAAAGAGGAGCCAGACAAAAAAAAAAAAGAACTAAAAGTGAAAGACAAGAAAGGAACACATCCTTTCAAAGTAGATAGGAGCTCTGTAAAATGCATCAGTATCACCCGCTGAAAGACCACACAGCATGTAGGCAGTGGCTGTGTCCAAAATCACACTACACACCATAGATCCACTATGTAATTCATTTGGCATTTTGCAGTGCAGTTATTATACCCTATATAGGGGACTCAAAGTATCCCACAATGCATTTTTAAGTATTGTGCAACCATCTATCTTTAACTATGTATGAGTATACTTAGTAAGAGTCAGAATATGATACCACAAAAATGACTGTTGGTGTTGTTATGGATGGTCAACCAGCCAACACTGATCTGACATATTTTACTTGGGTGACAACAATGATGTAATTAACAGCCCAAAGAAAATGAGCTAAGTATTTTTTTCTTTTTCATTTTGGCTATGAGCTCACATAGTCCTCTGTGTAGACCCCCTGGAGATCAAGTAGAGAGAAGTGAATGAATGAATAAGTGATTTCACAGCCAGAGAAATGACTGTCTGAGTTTTGTGGTCATGCTTCTGCCATGATGACATTTTTTTACATCAGCACTAAGTTTGGTGATTGTCTGTGAATCCCTTCTGCAGTAAAACGTATCATAGCTGTGCATGTCATATAGTGGATTTTCTTCATTAACCTTGAGTGTCATGCAAGAACATTTTCATGTTCTTATCTTAAGTCCTTATTTGTGCAGTTGGATTCACCAGAACCCTCTGTACAGCACAGACTCTTCATAAAGAGCTCATATCAACCTGTTTTGTGACACCTACTCATGAAGAGGAGGTGGTGCACGAGATATGATTGCACACAAAGCTTCCTGTTCCACTCCTCATGAGCCTTCCCTTCACGAAAATGTTACCAAGGAGTAAAAAGAAGAACTGACATCAGCAGACCAAAACAAGACAAATTCAACAGTGTCAGATATGAAGACAGCGACCTGCCCTATGACCCCGAGCTGTGAAGAGACTTTCACTACCCACCATTGAGCTGCATCTCACAAGATGCCCAACCAAAATATGCAAATAAAATTTGGAAAACAATTGGAAAACCTCTCAGTAAAGTATAGAATTATGATGATGGTTGTAATCATTTTAAAAATCATTTCAAGTAATTTATTGTATTCTCTAAAGCATTCTGGGAAAAAATTGAGAACAATAAAAATAATAATTAATAATGAAATAATCACTGATTACAGCCATAGATATCACACTAGTCAATTCATTTTCAGTTAGTGGATATACTTTCTGAAATATTTAGTAACTACAGAGCAGTGTTTTATTCTCCAGAAGAAAGATGGTATTCAGGAAGAAAAAATACATTGAATGTCCGGAGCTGGAAAAAAAATTGAATAAATGCTGGCCACAAATAGAAGTTTAATTCAATTATTAAATATGTCTGCATCTTCGGTTGGGAACAACAGAAACATCATGTTTTACTGACTAACCAGTTTTCCACCAGGGCTCAGGCATAAAGCTCAAACTAAATGTTCACAGTGAAACACGGTCAAAGGCTGAGAGAAGGACTGAAGGAGAGAATGAATGATGGCCAGTTTTTGTGCTCTCTGTTAAATCTCTTTCAGTCATTATCTCATATTCTCCTACTGTATTTCTCTCTGTCTTTCTCCTCTTTCAAATTTTCTCTCTCTTTTCCCATCTCCCTCTTTATCCATCACACTGAGGGGCACTGGTGCCAAGCCTCCATTGTATGGTGCAGAACATCTCACACACAATACCCCTATGAAATACACACATGCTGTGCCTAGCCTACTGTCTTGTGCATTATATCCTTCCGAGCTTATGTCACGGAGCTTTCTTTCTCCTAATCCACAGTGAAAGGGAGAGGAGGAGCTGTGGGGAGAATCCGCAGAACCCACGGTCCCAGCAGCACTCTGTGATAAGGAAAGGAATAGTCAGATAGCCCCCTTATTAGACAAAGTAAAAAGGATCAAATTATAACAATTTCACAAAATACATCTGAATCAATATCCTTTCAATATATACTATATATCAGTATGATGTGATGATATTTTACATTTCCAGCTTCTGAAATGTGAGGATCTTCTAACTTTGCTTTTATGTATTTAATTAAAATTATAGTAAAATCCTGCTTTTATATGGATGTATTAAAAATAACTAGTCTCAATACCACAGCACCCCATGGCTGTGTGCTAAGACCCCTCCTGTTCATGTTGCACACCCACAATTACAATCAGAGAATCATGGCGAGAACTGCTGTGAGGTTTGTGAATGACACCACCATCACTGCCTGGATGATCACTGACTTTAGAAAATAGGAGGAGAGGACACACATCCCCGTTCACATCAGCAGAGCTGCTGTTTGACAAGATATGTAGGCCGAGCAGCTTCGCTCAGACTGTGAGGCTCCTAAATTCATCCTCTCACCTCCACCATAATGAACGTTTTATACTTTTTTATGTGTCATTTGTGTTTATGTGTGTAGCATGAAGGGACAACAATGTGAACACGTACAATGTGTTGAAGCCAACAGTCACAGGGGATCATTTTTACAGTGTAGTATTGGTACATTTACTGATGTTTATTGAGGGCCTGATTGTCTTTTCCACACCAAAGTTTGATTGACAGCTTCCTGACTATTCTAAACAAATTGTCCCAATCAAGCAAACTCAACAGAATCATTTCAACCTCACCAGCTGAGTGTGTATATTTTTCTACATACATTTTTGAATAATTTACAAATGATACTCAGTTGTTATGTTAGCTCACAAAACATAAGAGTTGCTCATTTATATCACATTTTTGATTCAACATGCCACAGTAAAGAGAAAGAGATTGTTTATACTTA
>JBAJHX010000053.1:24282824-24310831 GCA_037176925.1 Amniataba percoides | reverse complement strand
CATTTTTACAGTGTAGTATTGGTACATTTACTGATGTTTATTGAGGGCCTGATTGTCTTTTCCACACCAAAGTTTGAACATAAGAGTTGCTCATTTATATCACATTTTTGATTCAACATGCCACAGTAAAGAGAAAGAGATTGTTTATACTTAGTGAAAAAATAAGAAGTTTCTAAAATCCCTGTTTGGCACAGATTTCAGAGAATCATGGTTCCTCAAACAACTGTTTTTATATGATCATTTAAAGTGGAACTTTTCTGTTCTTTTGCAGTGTATTTCATCATGTTTGGAATGTGTGTGTGTGTGTGTGTACTGACATAAATCCATCAAAACAGCACTGCCAGCTAGCATGTGTATGTGTGTTCCACAAGATTTACGCCTGCTGTCTGCTCTGTGATTGGCCCAGGGACAGTTCAGGACGTCCCCCAGGGCTTCCAACCTCTTTATCTTGTCAGAGGGGCAATCAGCAAAATAAGGCGCACTTAGATTTACCCCTCAGCTCCCCACTGGCCGAGCGGGGAAGGAACAGCGAGGAATGGACGCGTCCACCTGTGTGTGCTGTTTCCTTCTCTCCCCACATCCCTTCTTCCCTCCCTCTCGTCAGGTGATAGATATGTGGAGATTACTCATTCCTTATGGCCCAGAGAGGGGTGGCATCCATCACTCTCTTCCTGTGCCTCCTCCCCTCCACACCTTTCCTCCACTCTGCATCCATCCAGCCACAGTACCATAAGCTGTCTGTCAAACTGACAGGCCCATCCACTATATTACAGGGAAGCTGTGCGGCTCACAGGACTCTATTATATCTAATCTGCTCCCCTTGACACAGGCCACTTACACGAGCCAGCCACCAGGGCGTGTGTGTGTGTGTGTGTGTGTGTGTGTAAGGGGATGTGTGTTTGCATGCGTGTTTAAAATCTGAACACAACAGTGATTCTTAATTTATCTGTCAGTTGCTGTGCAGCAAATTAATCTGTAATTAATTTTCCTTTGTGTGATTTTGTGAGTTATTATGGATTATATTAAAGAAGATGAATACAAATGTCGTGGATATCAAGAACCAACCATTAATATGATGAAAATCTCTATAAACCTTCAAAAACTATTTATGCATTTGTCAATATCATCAACACAGTTTCATATATCTTCTCATACTTGTAGGTAGTAAAAATACTTCTTCAAGTGTTTCTAGTCTTCTGAAACTACAAGCTGTCAACAGAAACTGTAGTATAGTTTTGTAAAATATCAGAAATAAACAAAGCATGAATTTTGGAAGCAGAGAGAACCAGGCCTTTATCTGGAACAGGCTTTTATTCGAGACAGAACGGTGTCAATAAAACACTTACTCAATGTTTAAGTGTTGATTTTAGTTCATTATTGTGTAGATTCAAGTTCATCATTTGTCTCCTTTCCCTGTCATTTAATGTTTTGTACCTCAGTTAATATAGTTTTAGATTGCCAGCTTGTGTTTATGAGCATATTTGAAATGGCAGTCAGCTCCTGCTGATGGTGTTCTCAGACTACAGCTCTATCCACCTCCATGTATGAGGATATTTTCACACAAAAACACTCCAAGACACAAAGAGTTGTAGTCATCATAGCGGACATCATTCAGATAAACACACCAAGGAACCCCTGAACCACCTCAGCTGGTCAAAGTGTGCACACTCAAATAGCTCCATTTCATCATAAAAGAGGTAAAAACATTGAACTGCAAGGAAAGAAGACAAATAATGACCACATCAACTTTTTATAGATCTCCAACTCACCGTGTCAGAGTCGTGTTATACTGAACTAAGTTGAGAACACATTCTCTTCTCTTCATTAAGTATTTTAGTAGGTGCATCCATTTTGTCATGTTTGAATGACTATTAAACTGCCACCCACAAAAGTTAACTCTTCCTGCACAAATATATATCACATTAAAAATGAAAAGAAACCCAAAACTTTGTCCATCCCTTTATTACAAAAGATCTGGAGGTTCAGTTTAAGTGAGTGGTAATGAAAACAAAGGGTGGTGAATATGACATGACTGTACATTTGTACAAGAATAAATGCTTCTTCAACAATGTAAAGACATTTGGAAAAAATGGTTCAGGGCACTACTTGCACAGCAGACAACTGGAACCAGTAACATTACGGACTGTGTTACTTATATTTGTCATGTCATAACGTCTGCAGGAAAAATATATATTTGATCTGCTACAAACTAATTTGTAATATTCAAACCTTCTGTGGCATTTTCATTTATGAAGACTGACTATAAATCTTTGAACAAGTGACTTGTAATTTCCACCTCTAGTGAATGCCTGATACTTGAAATACAGATTTTCTGTTGAGTAGTCTTTCAATACCTTGACATGCAGCCCAGCAGAACTTTTCACAGTTGTTTTTACTGAATGGCTTTTCTGTTGCTTGGCTACTCTTGAGCTATAACCTTGTCAAGTTCATCTTTTAATATGGTGCCTTTGAACAAGTGCTCACATGCAGCATCAAGGTTAAAACTGTAATATATCCTTAAAACCTGAAGGACAAACCATGAGGTGAACTGCAGTCCATCTCACACCACCACATCCAACTTTTAAAGGGCTTTTTGGGCTAAATAATTTCTAATTCAAACCAAACTATTACAAAAATTACTTTATGTGGTTTAAGAAACTCTCAGCCCCCATCACAGCCTCTAAGCCTCAACTACAACATAAATCCAATCCCTGCTATTCTCCATGGTGGAGAAAGCTGAGGCACATCCTTGGGGCTTGTCATTTCAACTCTGCCTCTCTTCTTTTGTTGCATGCCATCTCCCCTGCTTCTTTACACTTTTTTTGTGACTCAAGTATGAAGCTCAGTAGCTTCATTCTTCTCAGCCAAGTCTGCCAAAAGAAGAGGAAATCGTCTTTCTCTGTTTTTTTCTGTGGTTCTGGTGTGCAGTGGACATTGTTGTTGCATGTTTTTGGAGTGTGAATGTATTAATTTATTCATACTGTGATTTTATTGTATGGTACTTGTTTTGTATTGATTGATTGTTTCTGTGTCTACATTGTTTTTTGCCTTTGACTGAGAAACATTCATCTCTAATCCCTTGTGTTGATAGGTGTTTGACAGAGCAAATGCCTAGTGAGGAAGGTGGCGACGGAGGGCATGGACAGAGGTGTGTGAAAGCAGCAGGACAGTGGACAATGACACCAGTCAGCCAGCGGTGCTACAACACAGCCAACCCAGTCTCATATCAAAACATATAGTTATGTTGGTCCACAGTACAAAACGTAGCTATTTCATAATTTGGGCCTGAAAATTGTGAAATGGTCACATTTTTTTCTCCCATTCATTTCTATCGGCCAGCCAACAGATCACGTGAGTGCTGACAGTGGGCTTCCCAAAATGAAAACACGGCGGCTATCCTTTGATTCTCAATGGAAAATGCATTATTTCAAGATTGTTTGGACATAAAAAAGCATTTTCATGACATTTCTAGCGAGAAATATACATTATAATTTCACAATATTCGTTCAGTTCTTGTAAATGATCTTTGGTACAGTGCGCCGTCACTATGCCGGTTGCTAAGGACGCTCCAGACATTCATTCAACTGCCGTTTTTTTTCTCTTTTTGGAGCGTGCAATGATTTCCGGGTTGTCTCATCAAACAACGAGGGTGCCAAATTCCAAAGAAGAATATATATGTAATCCCTGGGGCACTAAATTGGTTTTATGTTGTTTTTTTATTGAACGTATATCAGCGACGGCACGAACAAACCAAAGATTGTTTACAAGAACTGAACGAATATTGTGAAATTATGATGGATATTTCTTGCCAGAAATGTCATTAAAATTCTTTTTTTATGTCCAAACTATCTTGAAATAATGCATTTTCCACTGAGAATGACTTGAGTGGACTTGAGAAGTCAATAGAAAAGAATAAGATAAAAAAATCTGAACATTTCACAATTTTCAGACCCACATTGTGAAATAGCTCCGTTTTGTACTGTGGACAAACATAGCTAGTTCATGTTTTTGTGAGGCTGGGTTGAAAAAACACAGACAGGATCTCTGAGCCATGCTTATAACATACTTCCTGCCTTTATTTTAGTCTTGGTATTGGTGTCTAATCCATTTTTAATCAATCTTTTTAGGTTATTTAACTTTTTAATGTACTCTCTGAAAAATATGCTGCTCTTTGAAAGTCACCTGTGTCCATTATAATTTGGAGGACTGGATTTCTCAACCAGGTGGTATTGTCAGAAACATTTGGCATTTCAATTTTAAGTCACTTCACCTCTTCTAAATGTTCACTCTGTTTTATCTTGATGTACCATCCCAACATATCAATATTACCAAGTGATATCCTGTCATTTTCCTTTTAATTCAGTTTCGAATGCTAAAGTATTATGACAAAAAAGACTTAATGCAAACACCAAAAAACAAAAGACACCCATGGCTTCTCTTCTCTCTGCCGGTCGGCTGGACTGTTTGGTGTGTTTGTCCGGTGCTAACACAGCTGACAGTGACACAGTGCCACCATTACTGCATATGTAGCTCACATTCCTGGCTAATTGGGTTTGAGGCCCCTGAGGCTGTGTATGTGTGTTAAATGGGGGATCAGTTAGGCAGGGGTGTGTGTTGTGCAGTATGATTAAGGTTGAGGGGTTATTGAGTTTTTGTGTGTGCATGTGTGTGTGTGTGTGTGTGTCGGGGGGGTTGGAAAGGGCAAATTGAAAGTATAGTGGTCTCATGAAAACTCAGCTCCGACAGAGTTGTGATGTTATCGTCAGTCTCGCTGTAGTCTAAGAAAACTCAGTATAAGAGTGACATGAGAGGTCGATAAAGACGCTGGGATAAAATGAATGTTTCCTCAAGAAAACAAATACATGTTCTCTGTGTGTGTTCACCAGGGTGGCAAACCCAGGTATGATAAGGTTGAGGAACAAAGAGCACTTCAGAGCCAAGCTGAGCGCCAGGCGGGGAGTGGAACTGAAGCATAGCAGCTCCATAACACCAATTTCTCTACATCATCTCGATATGCCTCCCCAATGCTTTGCCTGCTACCACCTCATTGTGCTTCCACCCTATGCTTTTTTGTTTCTTCCTTTACCCCACTTCTACCCCCGCTGTGAGCCCCACCGCATTCACCAGTGTTAGTCATCTAAAGTTGATGAGCGTTCTTTTTTGCAAGTGCAGAGTGCACTTTTGGCGAAAGAAAAAGTTGTCTCTCTGCGAGCACACTCACCGTGACGGGGGTGAAAGTACTTGGATGAATGCTCCTCTCCTCCACTGCCCTATATTTCCCTATTCATTCAGCTACTGTGGTGTCAGAATTGCTGTGAGTTTAGTCATCCACAAGACACAAATTATACACCGGCTGTAAATCTGAACACCGGAGGAGGAGTGGAAAGAGGGGTGGGGGGGTAGAGTAGGAAGAGGAGAGGGAGGAAGAGGAAGAACAGGACATGTCGGTGAAAAGACGAGAGCCGGTGAAGGGGCGGGACAGCATGGTTCATCTCTGAATAGACGACGTCAAAAAAGGCGGCGGGTGAAGGCAGCGCATGGTGTTGGGATGATGAGCAGGCGGAAATCATGTGAGTGGCACACAGCTGTACGTATTCACAACACGCCAAAACTTCTAAAACTGTGGAGGAAAGGAGGTAAATGCAAGAATAGTATCACATTACTATTACCTCAGTGATACAGGTATTTTATTTACACTTCTATATATATATATAGAAGAATTATATATAGAATTCTATATATATATATATATATATATATATATATATATGGGAAATTTATTGCGCTACAGCTGCAAAAACACACAGAGGAGGAGTCAGAAATGCAAGGATAGAATACAATAAAAATAATGTAGAATATAGAAGAAAAATAAGAATAAGCATTTATAAAAATATATAATAATCCAAGATAAATAATTTCACTGTTGGTATATCTGTACATAGTACTGCTCTGCATCAGACACATTATCATGTCTACATTTTTAGGCTTTACTGGTTGTCTTTTTACACCTTTGTGTGTTGTGTGTGTAAAAGGGAGACACAGTTGTGAAGAGAGAGTAATGGAGGAGTGGAGAGCAAATCACAGATGCATCTATTTTTCTTCTCATATCCCCATCATGTCATCTCTGCTTGACCAATCCCTCTCATCATCAGCATCTCAATTGACATGCCTCCCAAACTATTAAAAGGTTCCATCCGGCTCTCCTTCCTCTCTCATTGTCTCACCGCCTCCTCTTGTTAAGGAGGTCTTCACCGGATGCTCATTAAAAACTTCTCAGCTGCATCGGACAGGCAGAGACACAGCAGACTTTTCCTCCATCATTCGTCCTCTGCTGTGTCTTTTTCTGCCAAAAAGGAGCCTGAAGTTTTGTGTTTTGTTCTCCAATCTACTATTTCAATTTCAAGTGCTTCTGGAAAGATTGTTTATGGTGGAAATACCCAGGCCAATAGAAGTTGTTTACTGAGCCAGAGTTGGAAGGAAGATGCAGAGAAAAAGACCATGTTGGTGAGATGGAAAAAGAGAGGAAACTAAGTATTTCCTTCAAATAATGACTGAATAGCTCTCAAAGGTGCATTTGGTACGTTTCCCTCCACCTGTTTTTCAGTGCATATTGAAAAGTGCATAAAATATTTGAGCAGAATTGCCAGAAACCTAAAAAAAAATCTATTCTGTAAAACATTTTTTTACACTTTGCTCCAAGTAGAATGTATTAAAGCCTGAATAAAACTATTTTTAATGCACCTTAATGTCACTTTATCTTATGTACTTTTTCATCTTCTGCTCTTAAAAATATTGTATTATCTGATCCTGCTTACACAACTTCATGCACTGATTTTCTCAATGCACTAGCACAGAAAATTCATGGGATGCTAAATGCCAGAATAAGGAAAATTTGAGTGTTATCTGCATAATTTTATAGGCCATTCTATTACACTATTGAAATACAAGCCTTAACAAATACATTTGTTAAGGCTTTAATGTAATTTTCAGAGTAATTTCTGTTTGGATCTGTCTGGTTTATAGCAAATGTTTCTCCAGTGTATAAACATAGGATACTGGATTGTGTACTGTAGATGGATGTATGTCTATGTCTGTATTTTGCAGCATATATTTAACACATCAAAAATGCAGGAAACCCAGTTTGGCTCAACATAACTTGGCCAAATACAGGTACAAGTGCTATAAAACTGAGTAGAACACGACTCACTATTCTTTCATGGCAAATGTTAAGATGGAAAATAAAACTGTAATAATACAGCTGAAGATCTGGTTGACGTACCATCAATCTTGGTCATGATTTCTGGTCACATCCTGTTGAATATATTCAGACATACAAATATACACATACACATGTACATGAATATATACATACTTACAAAGCATTGAAAATGTGGTCTAATTTTGACATTTAGTCAGGTAATATGCTGCACATACAACTATGCGTACAAGTAAGCACACACAAATATCCATGAGTATGCACACACACACACACACACACACACACACACACACGTGCTAATTAAATGCATTTCCTAACAAATGGATTGTTCAAACCACACCTGCAATGCACCATTAGGCTCTACTCTCCCCTCTATCCACCAAGGACTCTGTGTCTGCAAGCATGTGAGTAGCCTTCAGTGTGGTTTATGTGTGTGTGTGCGTTTATGTTTGTGGAGAGTCAGGTAGAGTTTCTTAATGTCAGCCTCTGATTCTATTCAGTCATTGAGAGTTGTGTCCCTAAAAGGTTCTCTGATGGTCACATTCAATTTGGTTCAACCTTCAAACATTCAGGACACAGAAATGTGGAATAAATTATTCCAGTAAGTCTAATGTTAGGTGCATTCATTGTTAAATGACATTAGCAAATCTGTATCTTTCACTTAAAGTATTTTTAAAATTCTGTGGTAAAAGGAATGGAATGCACAATAGAAGATATATAGCCAGTCCCAGTAAAAACAGAATGTCAAACATAAATACATATAAAGAATTATGCAATTAATTCAACAAAGTCTTATCCAGAGCAACGTTATGTACATTTGGAGTCGAGTTTGCATCTTTGCGGTGACTGGTAAGTCCAACATTAACTCTTTCTGGTTAGATTTACATCGACTCATGAAGAAAATCTGCCCCCCTTGGTGATACCTGTTATCAAGTCAAATCACTTTTTTTATATAGGCCAAATTACAAAAGCTATCTTATGTCATTTTACATATAGAACAGATCTATGACATACTCTTTCTAAACTTCAATGAGAGAAAGAGAGTGAGAGAAAGAGAGAGAGCTGCACAGTTTTGCTCTCATGACAAAAATAACTACAATAATTATAGAAATGTATAATAATTATAAAATGAATAATGATATTAGCAGTTGGGATCACACGGTGGCCATCGGCAGCAAGAACCTTTGAGACAAGGAAGCACAGAGACTCAGAGGAAGATGGAACATTATTAACATGCATTCACGGGACATGACTGTGTACACAAGGAGAAGGAGGAGAGAAGATCTCACTTATGTATTATAGGCCTATAATGCTAGATTTCCCATGAGGTATCTTTCAGGACTCACCTAAGTCAGCCCGAACTAGGAAAGGATAGAAAAGTTTTAAGTCTACTCTTAAATGTAGAGAGGGTGTCTGGACCCTGAACTGAAGCTGGGATCTGATTCCACAGAGGAGGAGCGTGATCGCTGAAGGCTTTGTTTTTCACTCTACTTTGGAGACTCACCACAGTAGGGTAACAGAAAGTTTATGAAGTATTTGCTACTTTTATTATTTAAAGAAACATAGTCTTCATGATTGAGCTGGCTTTCAGTAGGACAGAATAAGAATAAATCCATATAATAAATTAAATCATTCATTAATACAGTTTTAAATGACGGAGATCTGATGAGTCCACATTTAATTCTCCTGTGCTGTTGCTCTCATGTGATTTTTATGTTTTTGTGTATGTAACTCCTCCTCTGTTTACTTTTGGTTTCATTCATTTAAGTGGTCGTGGTTTGACTGGTAGCACCGTGGAGCCACAGTTAAAAATTTTACCCTGTATTTTATGTTCAAGGGCACACATGCATGATCCACATTCCTGCCATCTGAACTCTCTCTCTCTCTCTGTATATATGTGAAACAGTATGAACAGGAATAAATGGGGGAAGTGCTTCTTATGGACTCCCCCCTCCCACCTCCCAACACCCACCTTATTTAACAGGCATCTTTATCAAGGTCTGGGCCTATTAAATACATCATTGGAGCGGTGATTAAACATTAAACAGACTTAAATGCGGTAATCAATCATTTAATAGGTTAACAGGCTTAAAATATCAGAGCTCTTTCTCAACCTGGGCTCACAAAGGAAGGAATGAGGGGCACAGGGAGAGAGGAAGGAGAGATACCTGAGATATTTTTATGCAAATAAACAATGTTTGTTACGAAGCAGTCTGCCGTGATTAGGTGGCCATCAGTGAGGTGTAGGAGTGATGATGACTGCACATGAAAAAGTGCTCACTCCAATACCCTGTCTATCTGAATTGGAAAACAGTATGGCAGTCATAGATACAAATCAAGTAATTGCACATAACTGGAGCAATTACTACATATCTTCACAAGCCTAAAAGCATTTGAGCTATAGCATGCTCGGTGTGGAGCTGCCTATGAATAGGTGCATGAATGCTTCTTATTGAGAGGAAGCTGTGCTCTGAATTCTCATAGTAGTTAAATGTATGAACGCTGTATTCTGAAGAATGCCCTCCCAGTGGTGTCACGCCAGGCTTTCTTTCTTCCCACTGTGATATGAGATTACCAGCAAATATCCTTTTTTCTTTCGGTTCGGAAATTGTTAGTCATATTCATCTCCCAATCTAAAGTATCAATTTTCACCATCTGTACTACAGATGTGCAGAACAAGTCTGAGGCACCCAAGTGTGATGTAACTTTTAATAGTGTGTTGGAGGAAGCAATGACAAAAACAAAGTTATTCCCATTTATGTGTTGAGTTTAACATATCTGAACATTAAATGTCATAGTGTCACATAAATATGTATAAAATATAAGGGTCAGATACACAAAACAATACCTGTTCAAAATGAACACAATGTAACACAAAAGCAAGAACTACCATGCTGGATCATATCATTCATTCATGCATAGACTAGATTTGCACTGAACTGAGACTTGAATCTATCCTGGCTGAATCCAATGTGTACTACCCAACTGGAGACCTGAAACTAACATAAAACAAAACCTATATATTCTTTTTTTTTTTTTTTTTTTTTTTTACTTCAAGTAAACAGTGATGTGCTCAAACATATTCAAAGTTGATGGACCATATCTTCCAGATGTTGAGTTTTTAATGTTAAGATCTGTTTTGCTCAAACTCGCCCATACACAGAGATTTCTGGCAGCTACGAAGCTGTTTCCTGCTGCCGCTTTGGTCAGTCAGACCACATTTCCCTGCTTCTCCTACTTACTTACTACAGTCTCTTTAAAGGACACATGCTTTGAATGTTTTGAGATGTCAACCTGAAATTTAACACACATGTATTAAGAAGTTTCACTATGTTCATGTTTTAAAGTGTAGTACACCGAACCTCTAGGAGGTGCCACAAATGTATTTACATCTAATAACTGGCTGCATGGATTTCTATCAAATTTGGTTTTCGTAATCTAACTTCATGACTCAGACGATGCATAAAGTTTGGCAGCTGTAGCTTACTACTTTTCTAGCAGTAGCTCCTGCATTTGACTGGATGTAACCATTAGATAGAACCACTGTGTCAGTATAAATACTTTCATGTATTGGATATCCAAGACATGAAAGTATTTATACTGACACAGTAAAGGACTGACCAATCAATTGACCAATGAAAAGAAAGTCAAAGTACACACAGATTGTGGTGAGGTGGCTTATTGCTCTCAGTCTGCAGCGGATTGTGTGTATTTCAGTGTTTATGTTCATGAAGAGTGTAACTCAGTGCTCCAATTCTCTGTGAGACTGCATACTCATAGTTCTTGGTAAATGCGTGTGTGCTCAAAGTCTTGTGTGTGTGTGTGTGACTTTGTCTTAGTGTGATTATGCAAATGCAATTAGAATCTCTTTATCTGTTCAAAGGCAGTAGGATGAAAGCAAGGCAGACTTGACCTGTTACACATCCCATCTTCTGTCCTGTGTTCAGCACAAGAATACCAATGTTCCTGCATTAACCCAGAGAGACAGCAGGTGAGCACTGAAAAAAAACCCAAAAATGGTGTTAGCATTATGGTAATAGAAGTCAAGAAAGAAAGTGCGTGGGTAGAAGACTCACTAATTCCTGGCGTCAAATCAATATTAGGAAGAAAGGTAAAGAGACCGTAAATGAATGAGGTATGGAGGCAGTCTGTATTGCATTTGTGTGGTGTACATCACAATTACCATCAGAGAGGCTCACAGCCTCACCACTGCTGCTGTTTGTTTGTGCTTTAGCTTCTTCATAGTCTCCCAGAAGAAATCTAAATACATCCAAATTACTTCTTTAAGATTAAAGAGGTTGATTTCATAATGGGGGTACAGCAACAGTTCTCCAAATGCAGAGAGAAGTCGAAGCAGACTGTGATTTTTTTCAGATAGGACCAGGTGTTGACTGGTATGTGAGTGTTGCTGATGAGACAATGCAGTGCAGATTGGGAGATGGGCGAGGAGGCTCAGGTGAAGGGAATAAGGGGACTGCAGGCAGATTGGAGCGGTGACATCTGGAACTACAGGGAGAGAGCAAACATCAGTGGTGATCCTGGTATCTGTCGGAGCCCTCGGCAAGAATCTTCCGCATTCATATCATTATGTTAATTGATGTAATCTGTGATATGACATGACGTTTTGATTCCAACAAAAATGTACAAACTCTAACTGACAAAATTAACTGACAAAAACCAAGAGCAAACCTTTTTAGGTCTGTGTTACCATCAGAATATGAATCTACAATTTAGTTAGTAACAATAAAAAATTAAATAAATAATGTGATTTAAATCTGAGGTTGAAATGGACCAAGAGGTGACTACTACCACTACTAATAATTATATTAATGAAAAATCTAATTAAAAAAAGTCAACTATTAAAGATTAATTTCTTTCCCACAAGACTCCTAGTGCTGCCCTGCTGCTTCTGTCATACAACCAAAAGATGCCACTCTGAAGTTCTTACAGACACCTCTAACGCATTTTTAGCCATTTGTGGGGCAGTGGGCGTTAAACTGAAACAACGAACCTAAAAGGCTAAAAAGTCAAGTAGATTTGAGGGGAAACTTCTGGATTGGTAGGGATCACATGCAGTCACTCCATCCATTGTTAAAAGATTGGTGTAACTTACAATCATTGATAACCTATTTGTACTTCTTTTGGAATACCAGAATAACACTTTTGTAAGTTTTTTTTCCTCACATTTCTGTGGTTTCTACTGTTCTCTGAGGTAAAATTGAGTTGTATGATAATTTTCTCCTTGTCAGTGCTCAGTGTATGGTTAACTACTTCATATGGATAATGAGTAAAAAGACCAATTTATTAAATCAGGTTCAAGTGACTGACTTACTGCTGCAGAGCGTCAAGACAGGATTGAGCTACTGTGAAGCTTTTCTACTCATCTCATACCTTAGTAACATTAGGGAGACCTGTTACAAACTCTGCCAACAAGCCTCCAGCATACTCCAGCTGAGTCACCACATGACATCAAGAGTGTACCCAAGGAGAGATTCATACGAGCTCAAGCAGAGCTGCCACATAGGAAGGAAGATCCCAGAGCTGGACCACATGCTGATCCTCAGCTTCTCTTTCCACCTCCAGAACAAACTCCACCCTGGCTATCTGAACCTCCAGGGGATATATTATTTTTACTGTGATATTGGAGTTAATTCTCCAGTTATGTGTGATTAAACACTGTCAGGTTGGAAATAGTAATGATATGAATTGCACATTGTTTAATTTGCACTAACCAACAGTCTCTCAAGAACAGCTGGGCTAGCTGACAAAAAGAAAAATATGGCAGAATCTGTTCGAGGTAAAGTTACCCGCAGTGAGAAACGTTACACAGGTGAAAAGGTGTAATTCCAAGAAAAAGAATGTAAGGTATGTTGTAGCAAGGAAAATATCTTAAATTTGCAATATGATTATCTATGAGGTTATTCACATTTCATTACTATTTTGGGACTTGGTCTGAGACAGTTTGTCCCCCATTTCCAGAGCCATGGCTGTGTATGAGCAGCAGATCTTTTCAGCTCATATGTGGCACATAGCTAGCAGATCATCAATTACCGTATTTTCAGGACTATAAGGCACACCGGACTATAAGGCGAAATATCAATGCAATATCACTGAACAGCAGCCTTTTTTTAACCCTAAACCACAGAGGACAACATGGAGAATTGAGCTGGTCGGTGTTTGACCAGCTGTCTATCTGGATAAATGTGTTTTACTGGAATATGTTCAGCATTTCATGAGGTCAGCGCACTAATAATCATAATTTTAATTGACCAATGACAGCCTGGATCAGGAAAGATATAAAAACAGTTCAGATCATTAAGACGCGAATGACTGACCATCACTGTGAACCATTTTTCTTCCACCATAAATTAATGAAAGAATAAAACATAAAAGAATATGAACAGCTGGTTGTGTATTTCTTAAACTGCTGTCTTGTCTAATTGGAATTAATACTAGATGTCTATAGCATGCTATTAAATTAACTTATAAAAATCATTTTATACAACTGTATATAATGGTTATAATAGTATTCATATCATTGTTATACTATTGCTTTGTATAATTGTATACACTGTTTTACTTTTTGTATTTTTTTGTATTGTAACCTATATTTGCTTTGGTATCCGTATTTTACATTTGTAAATCTGTGACTTGGATGGTCTATTCTGGTGTATATTTTGTATTTTCTTGTGATGCTGCTGAAGCACAATCCCCTGTCAAATCTACAAAATTATCCTTGAAAAGACTCAATAAAAATGTTTTGGTAAAAAAAAAAAATGTAATTATGAACTTTAATTGCAGGTGTGAAAAAAAATACTATCTCTGATAGTTGCTTAAACTTAAATAGAACTGGATCGCTTGCACGTAAAAGTAGATCTTTTGTGTTTCACAAGCATTAAAAATCATCAGAATACAGAAATAGAAGTCTCTGAAACTCTAATCTGTCTGTGGAAGATAAC
Organism: Amniataba percoides; assembly: GCA_037176925.1. Lineage (NCBI taxonomy): Eukaryota > Metazoa > Chordata > Actinopteri > Centrarchiformes > Terapontidae > Amniataba > Amniataba percoides. The sequence continues at coordinate 24,296,653 of JBAJHX010000053.1, read as the reverse complement.
CTCTGACCTTAGCTGGAACCTCATGCTACCCTTTGGCCAACCCAGGTGAAACACACTTAAACCACCACTGTATGTAGTAATAAACTTGAAATTTGAAAAAGGTGCATGTTGAAGGCTTTCACTGCCACTTTGATTTGATGGCAAATACGGAGAACATGTGAAAGAAAAAATCCACTAAGAAGCTCCAGAAGTTGTCATAGATTGTCAAAATGTGTGGGATGAATGGCATTCTTCCAAAGACATTTATTCATCTGGTGTTAAATGGCAGTGGTGGAGCGCTGTTGTATGTGGTCCAAAATGACCTATAGATGTTCAGCTGGGTTGTGATGTGGTGACTGTGAAGGTCACACTTCTCAGAACAATAACTCATTTTATCTGCATTCACAGTTTTTCCACTTATTTGGTCAGGTTTTCATTTCTTACCCATCCACTGTTTAAATTTAGTTGTCTTTTTTCTATGCTGCTTGTACAATGGCTTTCTCAGCAGTAATATCAATATACAGCTGAGATAGTGTATTTAAATATCCTTGGCTTTCTCAAAGCGGCAGTATATTTTGGTCGTACAAAAAAAGCATATGTGTAAATTGATTCATTCAGTCAAGTGATTCAAAGAGGAAGAAACACCATCAATTTAATTTTCATTGTTTCATTTAGTCTTGTGTTTCATTTTATCTGCTTCTTTTTTCTTTTTGCTGGCCTCCACAGCCACAACCACCTTGCAGCTCAAAACAATCACACTCAAATGGACGGCATCGTTTCATCATTGCAATGCTGAGCACCGTAGATGACTCATGCCTTATTTAACAAGGCGGCCTCTCTGAACGAGCCTGGCTGGCAAAATAAATGAGGAACCCTTGAGAAAATGAGCACAGAGGAAATGTAAAATGGAGGAGAGTCAGTACACCCCTCCCTCACTTCTGGCTTTAGGCAGAAGGAGACGCTGGCACTGGTATCTCGTAGGGCACTCTCTTCATTTTGTCCCCGCTGGATACAAGGCTCCGGCCAAAATGACATGGAGGGAAATGCAATGTGACAGCAGCAGCAGCAGCTTTGGGAGAAGGAAGGGCAAAGGAGGAGGAGGCTGGTGTGTACTGAAGTGGTGGTGTATGCGTTGCAGAGATTTGAGGATTGTGTGTGTGTGTGTAGGTGTGTGTGTGTGTGTAGGGGAGCAGTGGATAGAAAATGTCATGTGTTTTTGTGCTAGACAACGCAAAAGTGTGAGTAAATAGTTTGGATTTTCATGTATGTGATTGCCTGTGTGTGTTTGGTAGAGGTACAAGGTGTGTTTCGTCCGAGATGAGCAGCTCGGACGAAACAGAACAGAACACAACAGATCATATTTACGGTCAGGATAGGCTTGGAGAGAGATTTACAGTGGGTCCCTCGTAAGTCCATCGACAAGGAAGAATGAAAGAAGGAGCCAAAAAACACAAGCCACCACATCAGCCATGCACAATATGAGAGCTCCAAGGCTACAAAGTGGCAAGAGAAGAGAGAAGAAAGGAGAATCCTGGAGACAGTGGGGCGCTACAAAGTGGTTAGAAGCACAGTAATGTATATGCCATGATAATATTGATAATACTGTTCTAACTGAAAGTCAAGGTTGCCCTATAAAGAGTATGTTTGGCTGAAATACTATAAAAAACATTAAAAAATAAAGAAACCCATTTTCATTTTGCTGTAGTATGGGCTGTGATTAGCTTCACCTCTATTTTTGAGGTGCAAAGAAAGAAATGTCACAATCTGAGCTTTCTAATGTATGATCACAAGTGCTTAAATGTACTGTAAAGTATTTGGTGGTGAGATCAGGCCTAATACTAACAATATTTTAGCAGATGTAACTTACTTAATGAGGGAATTACTCAGAGACTGAGGGTTTTTTACATTCTACATAGCGCCATAATAAATTGCCTGAAGCAAATCCTTGGAGGCACGATGCCCAAACACACATTCTATTTCTTGCTTACACAAGGGTTTACCCACAAAAAACTCATTTCAGGAAAAAAACGAATTGATTTGGGCTTATTAGCTTTTAAAAGCAGAATTTTAAGTTCTTACATGCAACATCTGTTTCCCTGATGTTACCTGAAGGTCTGACTGTTTCAGGAAACACAATTACTTCCTTCCATTTTATAATTAATCTGAGATTCTCATGGAATATTAACTACCTCAGCAAGTACAGCAGACCTCATTAAGGGTGAATTGTTATGTAGTTTATTCTCCTTCGAGCTAAACTCATGATATTATTGTACTAGCATTATCTGCATTTACTTATCTATTATTCTCTGTTTCCGTGTGTCACTAAAGTCAGCCATGTCCAGCCCAAGCAGAATGGCATCTATGCTCTAGGTCAGACCCTAACTTGGGTAGATAAATCAATTAGGGTCACCCATCAAAGTGTATCTTGACTTTTTCATTATAATTCATTTCATAGATCTGTCTGCTATCATTGTCCCTGTTGTACATTCACTATCTGGAATAAGCAGTAAAACCAGTCAAAATGTGAACAACACATTTTGAATAAAGATATAATAGTTACAGTTATTTTGTTAATGAGTGTTTAATTTCATGTCTATGTCTGAATCAAGGTACGCCAAGTCATTTGTATGTATGCTACTGAGGCCCTGACTGAAGATTTAAATATGGAACCCCTTCCTCAGTATAACCTTACAGTGTTTAATATAACCAATCCATTTGGTTTATGCAATCCACAAAATGTGATCAATACATTTGAGCTTAAAGAATCTCCCAAAACACAAAAGTCAGTTGTTTTAATTAAGATTTGTTCAGGAAGAGAGGCTTTATTTAAGTATAAAATCTCAATAATAACCAGAATTAATGGGAATTTACTATCCCTAACTGCTAATGGGTGTAGCCACACCCACTCACACCCCCTGATGCTCCATGATTGACGTGTAACACAATGTTTTAATGGGATTTACTTGCCCACATAAGGAAGGTTTCCTGAAAGGGGTGTAATGAGGAATGATCTGATTAATCAATCATGAACATTAAATCACAATCAAAAATAATTCAACAACTCATTCTTCTGTCCGGACTAAAAGGCTAAAGCCGCTAAGACCAACAGTAGTAATGATGTTACAACTGCCACTATTACCGCTGAGAATGACAATAAACACATTTTTAAAAATGTGGAAAATGCTTTGACTTGTTTATGTTCTTCTGTTTTTCTTTTAAAGCTGTTCAGTCTCTACATCTCTGTTTGAAAGCGGTCTCCCCGTTTGACACCAACGCCTGATGAGTCTCCAGTGTTCGACAGATTCTGGTGTTTCAGTAAAACCATAGAAATGTTGCTCCTCGTCTCTAATATTAATCACAAAAACACAGCAATACATTTCACTACTTTTGCTAAATACACATAATTATGAGGACTTGTTTCTCATGGAGTTTTAAGGCATGTTTCAACCACAGGAACCAGGAACCCTTGGAGGAACTAAATGCTTTTTCACAACAGGGACGAGCATCCAAATTATGTTCAGCAGCCATTATTTCACCCCCCACAAAATTCCTGCTAGGGTGGTAGTACAGCAACTTTTGGGGGTGGGCCTTTCAGATTTGACTGTTTCTGATTGGTCAAGTATTCCCAGCATTTTATTTCCACCAATTAAGAACTTGGTTACATTGCAGGAGGCCACTGTGGAGACACAGATACAGATGATCAGCCAATTGAAGGTAAATCACAACTATTCTTATACTTAGCTTATATGTCGGAACACCAACTGATCTTGTGCAGTTGTTAGTTAGCATTATGTGCTGATGAAAACCACTAGTGTGATGCTAACCACTATTGCTAACCCCAGATGGTGCAGAATTGTAATACAGCAAGGGCTGACTAAATCGACTGTACAAAATCATTACCCCTGCAGTCACTGGCATTGTATCTCTTCGACCTGCCTTATTGCTGCTCTGTTTTGATAGTTAGTCTCAATCTGCCCGTCAAAGAACTCAAACGCACAACATACCATCGCTGGCGAGGAACATATGTGCTTGTGGCTTGTATATGTAACTACTGTGATGTGTTTTAATGTAATTTCTTTTCAAGAAAAAGGAAAAAGGATGCTGGGACTGAATGCACTGAGGGACATGACAGCATCAACCTGCAGAGAGGATTTATTATTTCTGTATGTTTTGCAGCCCCAGGGTATACCCTGCCTCACACCCAATGTCAGCTGAGCAGCAGCCCGTCACTTTGTGTCAGGATAATCAGTATAGATTGGTGATGGATGTATGTTTTGCATGCATGTTTTTATTATATCTGTGTTTTTATTAAAATCATAGTTAGTAGACAGTTATGGATGGAACCAAATGTGTGTTTGCATAGTGACTCTTCTTGGAGATCATCATCTAATATTTACAATGCCTTGAGGGGGTTGTGGCTGTGAATTTTACTATTCTATAGCAGTGAGCTCAGTGGAGAGTGCATAGCTTAAAACAAACAATGGTCCTTCTGCTGTGTGTGTGTGTTTGTGTGTGTGTGTGTGTTTCAGATGTTAAATAGCTGTGATAACATTTATAGGTTAAAAAAAGAAATGTTACATTGGTGTAAGCTCTTGAACAATTGGTATCTAAAGAATGAACCTATTATTAGACTGAAGAACAGTTTGTCTGTCAGGTGGGCATTAATATCATGTGTGACAGCAGACCTTACTTTCTCACATGTGAGTGGACTAAATTGCTCGATCCTCACAGGGCTATAGACGTTTGAAAAAGTGGGCTGCAGGAACCTTTTGAGCTCCTTGAAAAAGGTTCCTGAGTCTAAAAATTCTGAGTACTTTAGGCTGAAATGTCGCAAAATGCACTTTTTCAAACAGACCCACTGACTGCATACTGAATTTAGCTTTTTGGTTGTAATTTGTTATGTGTAAATTTGTGGTTGCAGGATCCATTTTGGTGAAACAGTATGTCATGCTAAGAGATGACAAAGGACAGGATGTTGCTGTTAAGTCAAGTATGTCTTGTACAACAATGCCAAGAAGATACAGCAGGTGTGTTGCTGTTGACTATGTTAATATATGGTTGTTATTCCTTTCATTTAGCCAACAGCAAAAACTCACGGTGATTTATATGTTTACAGTGTAGACAGTGCTGACCCAACTAGATTGTTAGCATGTGTAGCTAAATAACTACTCAATTACAGCAATAAATGTTCTGCGTCAAGTGTTCCCCTAACCATTCATCTCTTACTGAGGTAAGCTTTCTTTTTGCAGACATTTCTCATGGTTCCCTTATGGTTTTAAGAGGTATGAGAGTTTGGAAAATTCAACAGAAACATTGAAAAAATGAATTAAGATGCTTGGAAACTTGGACAGTCCCAACGGCTAGTTCAAGATGCTTTGGAGGAACTGCATGCCCAGAAAATACACAGAGCTTCGTAATCCCAGCAATTACACAGCCAGTGATTAGTTTCAGTGTCCTGAGAGGGCAGAGCCTTCACAGCAAATGGTATGGTCTGATGTTTGCATTTGTATGTATATATCAATCTTTGTAGTGTTTTACAGGTATACATAAAAAACATTTTCCCCAGTTTTGTTATAATAATAAGTTAGGCACTTATGACCCATGAAAAGAAATCAAGCTGTGACTTTATTCAGCCTCAGAGTTAAATTTAAAAAGAGAGAAGAGAGTTTTTTTGTTTTTTTTCCAACACATTCTAACTGACTGAAGTGTGACTATTTCCTTTAGCATTTCACAGTGGGAGAATGATGTCCATTAACAGCACACTCAAACCTTAAGGGTTATTTAGTCTGCAGTGTGACTGTTCATTTTGTCACTATTCCAGTGCAAACACACTCCTTACTCAAAAGCTGCTAAAACATAAATGTGCTAAGAATTTATTGATTGATTTCAATATTTGCTATTCAAAACAATGTGTTTAAACTGAGTATTATCCTAATGGTACAATGTTTTATGAGTGAATTACACCATTCCACTAAATGTTCATTGAATTATTAGTAATCATTTCAGCAAGGGGTACAAATAATGTTTGTTAAACATGCACCTTGAGCGAGGTATTGATGAATGAACATAACAGGAGAGTAAAGAGACATAATGACATTTTGAGAAAACAACATTCCCAGCTAATCCACAGAGCTGACAGGCAGGTCAAGGAGCTGAGAACAGGGACATGCACACACACAGAGCCAAAGAGCATGAACATGTGGGGCTTTTCCAGCAAAGCAAAGAGCAACATCTGCAAACCACTGCTGATTTACTGTGCCACTATGACACTGCTCATTGCACGTGCAGGATATTTAATTCCCTCATGTTAAATGAAATAACTGGACACATCCATGTCTAATCCACACTCTATTGCACGTATTTAGTACATCGTCTGTGAGTGACACTCACCTGTGCTCCTCACAACACAGAGGGTCACCCAGGTCAGAGTTTAGAATCCAGACATGAAATCTATGGGCTTCCCAGGGCTGTAAATTCACTCTCACACACATCCAGTTATCTCAAAGGCCAACCATTTAGACTCTCAGGTGTCGTAAATCATGCTCTCTGGCTCCCTGACAAGCCAGACACCAGGATTACAATTCCACATCCATCTCTCACACTAAAGCCCCTAATTCCCTGTTACACAAAGCAGAAACAACCCTACCTCACAAGTGCTCCAAAAAGTCAAAGGATGAAAAAAGTACTTTAGAAAGTATTTTGTAAAGGAGCCAACAGCCTGCAGTGACATTGCAGTGCTTTGATGAATTGTAGCTTCTGCAGCTCAGCTTCACGTATCATCCCAGTGATTCCTACTCATATGTGCTCCTGATGTGCTGATTAACGCTGTTTATTACCAACTATTAGCTCAGCCCCATACCTGAACATATGCCATGCTGACATACAACACTCTGTCAATGTGACGGAGGGAAGAGAGGAAAACACACAGTAGCGGCAGGTTTAGCACTTCTTGTTCACTGCTGGTGTAACTGTAATTCGTTTAGCTTAATTACTGAATTTTATTGATTTGCTAACAGATTTCCTTCCCAGTTCACTGATGTCTTCATTTGTTCTCTAATTTGTGTTAATTTCTTAATGTGTCATATTTTCCCTTACATCATTTTCTATTCAAAAATTCTTTAATAATTCATTTATTTAAACAACATTAAAGTTAAAAGTATTATGACCAAGTGAGTATGAAAAATGTGACACTCTTATGACAGTGATGCATACTGGCTGTCCCATCACTGACTAAATACTTAAAGGCCCTGAAAACCTGTTTTCTCAGTCAGCTTCATGCTACAAGCAATGTGAACATACTATCTTCTGCCAAAGTTTGAATCTTTTGGATATAATCTAGGATAAACCACACCTACACAACCCTGATGAAGCACAGTTGATAAGGAAATATTAATTTTATTTTTCACTTCCGTTTGAAAAAATAATCCCTCCTCATCATCTTGGATGAGTATAGAATGGTTGCTGATGCAGAGGGTCCTGGCAAACCACCCCCCCCCAAAAAAAACAGGAGATGGGAGATTCAAAATGAAGCAGAAGATAGACTTAGACTTTCTCAGCCTCAGTAGTTTGAAACTGGATGGAACAATTCTCTGTTTACATCATTCAATAAAATAATTATAGCTGAGAAAACCAGAAATTCTCAAAGCATTACATAAACCAGCATTATATAATGTGGGTGCTGGGTTTGAATAAGAATAAGAATAAGATTAAGGAATAAAAAAGAGAAGTCTGCATTTCTGTTGCGTTGATTTCAATCCTGTTTCTGTCTGTCACTGGTCTGTTATAGGAGTGCAATAATAAATCAGTGCTGTACAATAATATATCCTTCAGAAGAGCTTTAACCAAACTTTACTGTCCCCTTGGTGATGGTGATACAAACAATCATTATGCATAACGCAGTTCATCAGCTCTCATTTGGTTTGATTTAAATACTCTGAACTTATAATGGATTAGTGCTGACAGAGATAAAACTCTCATTTGTTTCAGACACCAGATTCTAAATATCACCTGCCATCCTGTGTTTACATGTGGAACACACCACGTGCTGACAACACATCAATCACCCCACCACAGACATATCTAACAGAGGAAACTAAAAGAGCTTTACACCACCTCATTATTGCGCCTGCTACACATGCACACGCATAATTACACACACACACACACACACACACACACACACACACACACCTGCAGACATTTGAGCCCAGCCACACACTCATAGCCACAGGAACAGATTTTTATTCGGAAGGAAGCAGAAGAGGTTGCTAGGAAACCATTGTTGAATGGCGTGCAGCCTTAGCGTGTTAGCACTGACTGCCTTGCCTCTAGGTATGGCTGGGATTTGAGATTTCGGCGGCGAGGTGCAAGCGGCTGAGAAGATAAGGCTGGAAAAAGCAGCGCTCAGTGCCGGGGAATAGCAGGGATCAAGCTGAGGAGAGAAAGCAGTCGGTGAGCTTGATCCTATTCTGCCTGTCCAGATGTGATTTTTTTCTTCCTCCACGTCTTTCAGCTCCATGTGAATGTCTGCGTTTGTTGTAGTCCCAGCACAGATAGCCTTACTTCACTAAAGCCGAAGAAATAATTAGACAAACCTCAGGGGATTTAGGAAAGTGTAAAAAAGAAATTGTGTGTGTGTGTGTGTGTGTGTGTGTGCATGTTGGTAAACACGATCCACCTCTTCAGCCTCACTCCAAACCCGACAAACGCTCACAGACCACGAAGGTGCAGAGCAGCAGGCCGGGCAAAAAGTCACTGACATGTACACAATAATTAATTATTCCAAAAAATGAATACAGCCATCTTCAGGGAAGTACATTTTTTTTTCTTTCTTTTTTATCATTTTGAATGAATAAGTTTAAGGTTCCAGTAAATGTGATTATTTTGGTGGCCCCAGTGGACCGAAGCTGTAGCGTTTCACCACCACCTGATGTCACACAGATTTGAATCAACTGCTTCTTTTGTTCTAACAGAAAGATGCATCTTATTTTTAATGGTATTTTGTTGTTAAGCTGCTCCATGAGCTATGAGTAATGAGGTAATGTGTTTAACATGATGGTGAAACAAAGTCAACTTTGTGTTACTACTGTTCGTTCACCTGTCACATGGTCATAGTCATTTTTTTGAAAACAGCTCAGTAACAAGGCCAACATTAAATGTTTTGTCATAAGCCAGTTATTTTACAGAAATGTCCACTGTGACTTAATCATATTTCTTCATGGACTCTAAAACCACGTACTGCAACATATTTCCTAGATGAAATAAACATATTATATTTTTGCTCACTCTCTGTCGCTGGCCCTTTTAGCTTTGTTTGTTCTTCAGTTAATTCTTTTGTTTTTTTCTTTGCTCATCCTGCCGCAGCATAAGTCACAAACACTAAATCTAACATCAGAAATAACAGAAATAACCAGTTTTCAGGTCATACAGTGATATCAATGTTAAATAGAGATAGTTTCATTACAAACTCCATGTTGTAACTTGAAATCACAATAACAATATATATTTATATGTACACACATAATTCATTTAAAATTTATCTCACAACTCAGCTCATGCCCACATATCCAGATACACCTAATTCAAACTGAACCATCTGACTGAACACTGACTTTCTCTGACAGCTCAGAGAAATCTATTATGAGAGGTGTTGAGTGTTGAAGTTATTAAATTGTTTTTTTTCCTCATTATGTTTGTCTATGTATAAATGTATGCTATTACTAACATCTTAAATTAATTTACAATTGAATACTCACTAAAGTGTGATGAATGTGTATGCTGTATTTGTGCAGTGTCAAGAAAGAAGAATTAAAAATTTAAAACCTTCACTTAAAACCTTTAATTCTCTAACATTTCAAACTGAGCAGGGGACACAGAACAAGAACAGCTGGGATCATCAATTAAACAGATAAATACACAATTCATTACACAAGGATTCATTTACCAGTGCCTCTTATTAGTGACTAAACAAAAAAGGAAAAGATGCTGTTTAATGCTCGTTTTACTATGGTCTTAAAAGTTAAAAAAAAAGTTAAAAAATGTAGTTTCATGCAGCATTTTATGAAGACCATAAGTTATCTTTTTCATGGAACAATAAGAAAAATTCACGTCAGGGGTACATACCATTTTTATACATACCTTCAGCTATATTTAGGCACATCTCCAAACAAATCATCAATATACAAGGACAGTCCTTCACAGTAAAATGTCAGAAAGTTATATTCTATTCTTATTTACACTCTACAATGTCTTTTGGCTTTGCAGCACAAGTAGACTTTTATAATGCAGTGACTCCAGCAATGATTAGGTTATTAAATTAGCATCCAATCCCCCCTAATTAAATGAAAACAACCCATGACTCTTTTATTCAGATGATCTACGACAACAGGATTCTGCACTTTCATACAGACATTAAAAGTTAAAGTCATTACCGAGCGCATAGACACAGTCTGGATACAGGGGGAGTCAACGCATGACAAACTAATGATATTAACATCTTATGACGATGGTTCCGAATGCAAATTCAGGATAAGACTGTAAATTTATACATTTTCACAAGGACCCGCCAAGGCACATTTGCAGATTTGGATGTGCAAACACTAGACTCTATGCTCGCATCAAGATGCAGACTCTGTAACACACTCACACAGAGAGAGAGTTTGGCACAGCACAATATCCCATTTCATGGCTTGGCTGGGAAAAGCCTCAAAAACAGGCAATGTGTGAAAACTCAGCCTTTTCCACCTCACAAGCGTATCTGCTTGTGCGTGTACTCAGAAATGTTTAACACCCCATGCAACAATGTAAATTGGACACCCTTTGAAGGTGGCAGAGGCAAGAAGAGAATGTGGAGCGATGGATTTAAAGTGTGTGTGTGTGTGTGTGTGTTTGTGTATGACAGAGACAGGGAGAGGATGGGGTCAGGGATAGAGAACAGCATGGTGTTTACATACCGAACAGTTTCCTCTGTCTCCCTCAAGCCCTGCAGAGAAACCCCTGCATTTCCTTCTTTTTTTTCAGACACTTCTAATTGAGAGATGTTTGGTAGGCTGAGGCGTGGCCGTCCAGGAGGCAGTAACAAAAAGTGGGCTTTCCTCTGAGGGGCCTCCTGCACCCTGAGGAGCCCCTCTGACAAGCCCGTAAGCCTCTCCTTAGACCTTGGCTGTCTGGAACCACCAATTACCACTTTCACTGTCTGCCCCGCTCCCTTTTCCATTTCCCTCCATTTGTCCTCTTCATTCTATCCTCTAGCTCCTTTCTCTTTCTTCTTTGCTTCACCTCTAACTCCTTCCTGTTTCTTCCTTTCACTCCAGTTCCTTTTTCGTTCTGTATCTCCCTCTGTCTCCTCACAATTTGCTTCCTCATTTTCCTGCATTGTCTCTGTTGCTTCCACCACACCTCTGTCCGACAGTTACGCTGAACCCCATTAGGCTTGCAAACAGGACATTTTGCAGCTATGCTAGGTTGGAACCGGTATGGCAATGACCTCCGTCAGAAGGGATTAAGGGGACAGAGTGACGGCTACTGAAAAGAAAAGTCCACTTTGCTCAGCTCAGCACTGGTGATTCAGCACTTAGAGCTGAACTGCTACATCGGCTTGCTGGTACGGTGTCCAACTTTTATCAGAAATCAGATATTGGTCTGTCAGTGTCGTTCACCATGGAGAGGATGGAGATTCATTTTGGAGTTTCTCCACTGGCCAGAAGAATGAATCTGGTGTGGTGTGGGAGGAGCAGTTTCAGGAGGGTCACACTGTAAACTCTGCTGTGAAACCTGCCTCGCTCTGCTCTGCTTTTGCAGGAGAATCCTACAGGACAACAATATTAGCCGTTCTCTGGAAAACATCCACTATCTCACTGGTACCAAAGAGACCCTACAGTTCAGAACCTAACCACTACTGACAGGCCACACACACTTCGGAAATCATGAAATACCTGGAAAAACGGATTGTGCACGCCCTCCTGCCAGCCATCAGACTGCAGCTGGACCCCCAACAGTTTTCCTGCCGATCACGAGTGGTCAGGCAACTTTGCTGCTATCCTTTCTGCGTACGCCATCTCCACCTTCAGCACAACACAGAACCACAAGATGAAAGTTCAGCATGTCAAAATGGGGAACAGTACCATCACTAAACATTATCACCCACAGTGCACAGAGCTGTGTCCTCCTGAGATTCTCAAATGATCCAGTCATGTTACCATATTTGAATTACTCAATGACAATTACTCTGTTACAGATTATGTTAACTGTATCTCATGTAAACCAGTGGTGCAGTAATATTTGCTGCAGGCGAAGATATAGACAAAACTATAGACTCAATATTGACAATAAATTAAGTTTTGATCAACACATGACTATTCCCCTATGATATCCATAGAAAAGTTGGAATTTAACTTCAAAGCACACTAGCTGTACTGGATAGAGTTGTATTATGTGCTTCCCATAACTCTCTTACACTCAGTGTGATGTTCAGATGACAAGTTGTCAAGTTATGATAACCAGCAAGCGGTTTGATGAGGATGAAAATGATGTGAATCAGATGCTGTGGCCTTCACAGTGACCACATCCTAACCCAACTGAACAGCTGTGGGAGACTTTGGAGCGACATGTTAGACAGAGCTCTCCACCACCATCATCAAAACATCAAATGATAAATATCTTTCAAAGAATGGTTCATCCCACCAGAGTTCACAGACTTGGAGAATCAATGACAAGGAGACCTGAAGCTGTTCTGGAGGCAGGTGATAAGATATTTTAAGTTGTTTTTCCTTCCATTCGTCCCCTGTCTGTATATGATCTAATGTCTCCCAACAAATCAGAGTCAAGTATTTTTCATGGGAATGGTGTGAGAGATGATTAATGAAGGCTGAATACTGCCACTACACTGATTGATAACATACTGCACTCTCTCACTATCTCTCCCTCCTTTGTCCCTCTCAGCTAACCACAGCCTGGGTGAGTGTTGTGATGTTGGAGGTGTGCCACAATCTGATATCCATTGCGCACTAATGACTTTTGATCGTTTGGCAGGTTTAATCCAATTGTCACCCTCTGCTCAGCCGCTGGCCTCCTCCGCTCAGAGAGAGGTGAACCAGCAGCACTAACACTGTGTCGTCGTTAAAAAAACAACAGAATAAGTAAAAGAAAGACTTGCACTGAGCCTTCATTAATTCCTTGCCTTTTTTATTCTGGCATGTTCATCTTCTGCTTTATATTCACTTCATTATTCTTCCTCCACTTCTCATAGCAGTGTATTATTGCTATGCTTGTGATACGAGTGTAGATTAAAAGTGACTCAATATATGATAATCATTTAAGACTGAAATGAACAAGTTTGAGCCAGATGCAGCAAGTCCTTATTTATTTTTCTTTGATTGACTTTTCTTTTATTTGATTCATTGCCAAGAACGTCCGAGAATATTTTAATCTTGGCCATACAATTTATCAAATTAATTTAATTTCCTATTAGCTTCCACAAAGCTTGTCTGAGCTCTTTAGCTAAGAGCTGTTGGCCATAAATAGACCATACTGACAGGGATTTTTCATTCATGTTTTGGGTTGACTGACAGAGATTGGTTTAGATTTTTAGTCAGATTGGCCAAACCTACATGTTACCATTCAAAACTAGCTACCAAACAGGATGTAAAACCCATTCTGTTAGCAGTGTGGCGACAATTAAAATACAATCAGTTCAAAACATTTGCAAAATAAGAATTTCATAGAGGCGGCACAGTGGTGCAGTGGTTAGCACTGTCGCCTCACAGCAAGAGGGAGTCTGGGTTCGACTCCCGGTTGAGGCAGGCCCTTCTGTGTGGAGTTTGCATGTTCTCCCTGTGTCTGCGTGGGTTCTC
>JBAJHX010000053.1:24246566-24282724 GCA_037176925.1 Amniataba percoides | reverse complement strand
AAAGACATGCATTAGGTGAACTGGCAACTCTAAATTGTCCGTAGTGTGTGAATGTGAGAGTGAAAGTTGTTTGTCTTGTATGTGGCCCTGCGACTGACTGGCGACCAGTCCAGGGTGTAACCCTGCCTTCGCCCTAAGACATCTGGGATAGGCTCCAGCACCCCCGTGACCCTGAGTGCAGGATACAGCAGGTTAGAAAATGGATGGATGGATGGATGAATTTCATAGAAGAAACTAAACATTTCTACACAAACTACTGAGTTTCGTGGCAGAAGGAAACTAGAGAACTTCATATTAGAGCCACAGAGACAGTATACTGCTTTTCTTAAAGAAAACACCAATGAGGAGAAGTCTTAAGCAGAAGCTCTGACTCCAGTCTGTCAGTCATTCCTGGCCACTTACCAAGTCAGCTACCAAATCAGACAGGTGGTTGGAATCTGCAGGCCTGTGAAGTGAGGGAGAGTATTATTACACCTGACTATTTTCCAAATCACACCAAAGTGTTCAAGATTTTTTTTGTTGTCCTGCTAGCAGATGATAATGTCAGCCTGTCTACCTGTATGTCACACTTTTTTTTGTATTGACTTAAACAGAACAACAAGGCCGTTATTTCAGATGGGCTTAAAAGAGACCTTTCACTCTAATTTCAACTGTTTTAAGTTTATTTAATATTCTAGTCAGAATCCTCCATGTTTTCTTATCTGCTTCTATTTTAATTCATTTGCCTTTAAAAAATGGTATATTGAACATTTCCACAACACTAAACCCATCAGTTACTGTGGATGATTTTTTTGTTATGCAGATTGGTCCACTGATTTTCACAGCCTTTTTCTTAGAAAATGAATACATGGCAGAATAATATTATGATCCTTTAAAATATTTGTTGAATACAGCCCAGAAATGTCTTACTTTAGCAGACAGAGCCAAACATGGTGTGACTTTTGTACATTGTGCTCCCACACACAGACAAAAATAAATGCATGTGTCTGCATGCAGTTATTTAGCATACTTTTCCATTCATGGTGTGGTAGCATTTGATGTTTTTTATGTGTACACATACCAGTCATATGTCAAAACACTGCTAAATGTGGCTCGATTATAAAAGTCAGATGTGGTGCTGAGTGAAAAGCTGAAGGAGCCAGCTCCTGTTGCTGAGCTGAGTCAAATGATCTGGATCACTAAAAAGAGCTTGAGTTTCCATCCATACCTGACTAACGGTTGAAATGGCCTCCCTGGGCATCTCTCTCTGTTCCCAGTGCCTTCAGGCTCACATGATGACAGACTTCTAACAGCTCTATATGCAAACTGTATTATTTTAAACCCTTTGGCTGAGTAAACCTCAAGACGTCAATTTCTTCTTTCATAGTCTGTCAGTGCCGCCTTCTTTTTTTCTCTTTTTTGGTCCAACCTGTCAACTATTTATACAAATAACACATATAAGAGGTGGGGAAGAGGAGGGGACCAGGTAAAGTTAGACTCACCCGGACCAGTCACCGACACACTTTATTTTTCTTTAAGTGAGTTATTTAAAAATATGTAGATTTTGTTCTGCATCAGCCCCAAATGGCCTACCATGAAAACTCTACTGCTCCCAGTGGAGAGTGTGACTATGAGTAAAACCCAGTCATGTCATACACACTACCCTGTAATGGTTATACGCTAATGGAGACATATCATTAATGGATAATATCATTTGATGGATATTGTGGCAGTGTAAAATTTGTAATTAGTTGCAACCTAATCTTCAAAAATTGCTACATTTTTTGTGCCTGTCATACTTATGATTACTAATGAATTTTACATCCTCATGCTGTGCAATAATTCATCTTAGTTGCTGACAGAGGGTGTTATTTTTCTGTTTCTCATTTTTCGTGGACTTAACAGAAGTATGTGGCCAGGTTTTCACTTATGATAGGTAACAAGGATCTTCAGTTTGGATATTCAGCAAAAATAACTGAAAGTATGCTAAGCTAAATGCTCTTTTAAGTGCACCATTATTCCTAATCATCCATAATATTGAAGGCAAGAGGGTTTCTTGTCAGAAAACATCACTAGGTAACGACACTGATCCCTGATCATCACTTTTCTGAGGGCTGCTCCACAGCTGCAGACTTACCGTCTTGTCTTGATTGTCTCCCGGGCAGGCACTGGCTTCTATTCACTATAGTACAGTTTCAACATCTAATCAAAACCAACATATGTGTTTTTGTTGTTTGTAAAACTTCAACTGCATCATAACTGCAAGTTTTAAATTTAGGCAGCTGGCAATACCAGATGTTTATTGTCTTGCTGTCATGTATGCCTCTCACTTTGTGTGAGTGTCCACTTACCATTGCAAGTGATGCCATATGTCCAGTAACTGTGGCATTTTATCAGCCTGTTCAGTATGCAAGGCAGCTCTCCCTGAGCAACACAGCCTGGTGGATCCTATAATTCACCTGGCTGTGCTTTTAGAGACCTGGGAAAATACATCCATTTACAGACTAAAAGGCAATGGCTGCATTTCCATTTAGATTTATTGCTCATTCTCATTGATCAACATAGTTTACAGCTGCACTCTGGAAAATAGAGCTATGGAGATAGCACACATGAGTGGAGAGTTGGACAAAGTAAACACTGAGAAAGCGAGAATGAAACTGAGACACAATGTGAGAATTCTGAAAAAAAATGAGAGAATTAACTGGGGGTGGTGGACAAAAGTGAGAGCTGTGTAGTGAGGAATGAGAAGGCTTGGAGTAGTTTTACAGATGCTTTGCAGTGTTCTTGACATAATGGTGCTGTAAATCTGTCTGTATATTCCATAGCACTCTTATCTCCACCAATTGATTGGAGCCACTGTGGTGGCATGACAGAGGCGTAATGATGTATGGTGTCATCATAGTGACTGATGTGTTGTCCTTCTCAACAAACAATCAACACTAGAAGCCAATATGGGTTGTTCCATGTGTAGGGATGTAAATCTAAAATGGCACTTAATGCCCAACACGCACAGTAAAAGTTCCCTTTAGCGAGGCTTTCACAAACTACTTCCAGCTTAGCGGTGAACAGAAGAAGACAGACAGATCTCACATAGTGCTGAGTGGTACTGCAGCTGAAAAGATGGACCAGCAGCATCCTTAGGATTGTCATTAGTGACAGTTACAATCCAAGATTTCCTGGGTTCGTGGATCTGCAAAAGTAGAACATGGACCTGAATGTGTTTGGACTTCGTTGTGTTGCTTTCTGGTGTGACTACGTACATCTAAGGACAGCTCTAGTTAGTTAGTCAGCCACAGCAGCTCAACAATTATATGCATGCGTTCTGAGGCCCTGTATCAAACCTAAATGTTGTCAGAACATGATAATACAACACGGAACACGACTAACCTAGTTCTGTCAATAAAACAATACTTTAATCTGACGTAATTGTGACTTCTTTTTTTTGACAGTAGTGTCTGCCAATTTGATGGATAATTGAAACATCCTCTCAAATGGGAAAAATTCATCCTCAGGTAAAACTAAAAGTTACCATTTTAATTTTAATGTAATGGGACACACCTTTAATAGATCAGTTATAAAAAGTATTAACACACTAAATCAGGGAACACATCATGTCACTAATTCCTTGAACAATGGTTCATATTTTACCAAATAGTTTTCTTCTCTTCCTCTATTGTAGACCCAATAATTCTTTGTTCTCTTTCAAAATTAAATCTAGATATTGCATCGATTCTAACGGACTGTTTTATGTACAAAGTTCCACTGTCACTGTAAACATTACAGTACATCTTATGTACAACTTACGACCTACTGCAAATGGAAATCAATCTGTGTTCAAGTCTGCATTTCCAGTGCAGTCTGATGTGGGATCCTTGTTCTGTCTCCTCAGAAGTGTAATCATGTTCAAGTTTTTTTCCCTTCAAGCTTTGCAAAAAGGAAAAAAAAGTACAAATGCACAAAGTTGGTGGTCAGTCCTTCAGTTTTTTCTTTGATCACAAAATTCAAGACACCTGAACTCCTTTACTTGGAGCAGCTGTTCTCACCTCCCCGGATTGAGCAATTCTAGTAATCATTAAATCATCTACAAATAGCAGAGATCTAACTTCAATAGCACCAGACTGGCTGCAGTCTAATGAAACACCTGTGCATGTTGATGTACAGAATATCTCAACAAAATGGGTTGCAGTGAAAAAACAAAAACACTCACAATCATGACCTACACCAGCAGGCCTTTGTTACATCCTTTTCCCACCTCTGTAAGTAAAAGAGATCATCTTAGTGATCTTACTCAGTGTTTTTGGACTATTGGGTCATTTCCCTGTTCGCTAGTTTTGGGAGTTTTATGATATCTCAGTAAGCTGCAGTGATTTTGGGAAGAGTGATGGATCAAACAAAAATGTAAAAAGAGTATGTGTAAATACAAATAGTCAAACATGCTACATGATTTGTGGTGGCGTCACATGAATACATCTATTACAGGGCTTGAGATTTGCAGTAATGTTAATAGGATTGCAAGGATTTTGTAGCCAACCCCAGCTGAGAACAATCAAACAATCAAACAACAATCAAAATCACTTTCATTCATTTTTTTTTTTTTTTTTTTTTGGTGGATTTCATTCATTCATCCATCTTCTAACCCACTTTATCCTGCACTCAGTGTCTCGGGGGTGCTGTAGCCTATCCCAGCTCTCTTAGGGTGAAAGCAGAGTTCAACCTGGACTGGACGCCAGTCAGTCACAGGGCCACATTGAAGACAGACAACCATTCACACTCACATTCACACCTAAGGACAGTTTAGATTCTTTTGAAAAGGAGGCTTTTATTTTGGGGTCAGTTTGATGCTGAACAGACAGGAAGGAAGAAAAGTACAGAAGAAGCAGTTTGAGTTTTCTGTTGTGTGCCCCTCCGCCTCCTCCCCCTTTGAAGGCATTCCCTGTAAGTAAAGTAAAGCAAATGAATATTTTTTATCTAAAGTGTGAGATGTATAATGTTAATTGACATTGCGTTTGTTTAGTCTTTATATGAGCGTTTATCTTAAAGTTCATACTTACCTTGTATCCTAGCTGTTAACTCCACTACATGCCTGATCTGTGACTCTACAGTACAGCCACATGTTGCATCAGTTTAATGCATTTGTAATATTCTAAATAACTAACCAATAACTTTATTGGTATGTATGTTTTGTGTTTCAGTTTCACACTAAAGCATGATAAAGCTCTCAACTTCACCCCGGTGTGCGAGACTCTTTGTGTGGACGTGTTTCTCTTGCTGGATATCAGGATAAGGGATTCTGTGAGGCCAGTACACGCACACTCCCCTGAATGAGCTACCTGCACGCCCCTTTCACTCAGTTTGTGTTTGGTGTGTCCCCAATTAATCTAACCTGTGGGAGGAAGCTGGAGAGCTCAGGAACCACCCACACAAGCACGGCAAGAACATACAAACTTCAAACAGAAGGGCCCCGGCAGACTGAAGACTGTGACTGATGCACAGGCTGCAGTCACTCAGGAATGATCAGCTTCCCTGGCAACTTATTTCACCACCAAATGGCCTATAGAAAGCTACATAACTGTGTAAAACAATATTGTGAGCTACAGTTCAGTTGAGCTGAATCTGAAAACAAACTGACCACATTTAAGAAAAGTCTTTAAGTAACATATTTTATCAAATATTTGCCAACATATTTGTTCTTTAGTTGTCTTGATTGTATACAGACAGGCACACAACTGGACCAAGACATGAACTAAAAACAGGTTGATTTATTTGGGAGGGATAACAGAAGTCTGCTGAAGAATTTCTTACAGTCTGCTCAGAAGCTCTTAACATAATTTGGTCTAAATCAAAGATTCACTCCTCAACGGCCCAGATTTGGAATCAAATTGTAAAATATGTGTAAATGCACTTAAACTTTCTGTCACAGCCTGACCTCACCCCGTCTTTTACTATTTTTCCTTACATGAGTAATCTATATAAACTGTTGAGGCCTGCAGGCACACAATCTTGTCTCGTCTTTGGAGGGAACGACAGCATTGGCAGAAGACCTGAATGCAGCCACTGCATTGGCTCTTCTGCTCTGCTGGAAGACAACAAGCAAACAATAGCTACGCAAAGTTTGTATCCTTGACCCTGTTACGAATGGCTGGAGGGGATTAAAGGGTGTCTTCTCTCTGTGTGTGTATGCAAGTATGTGTCTTACTGTGTTAGATTTGACAGATGTGGCTCTTTGCAAGCTGATAAAGATATTTTGGGACTCCAGAGACTGCCAGAGGAAAAACCTTTAACTATACAAAAACATAGAAAGGAAATGTCAGATTTTCCACCATTTGCAAAAACCATTCAAACTGGCATTTCTAGAAAACCATTATGCATAATCGCTGCACTGAGAGGAATGCTTTGCAAAAGATACTTAACATCATTAGCTATTATTGCATTGTATTCTGATCTGTTAAGTGGGCATTCAGACCAAAAACTACTGGGTGAGGAGGGGGGGCAAGAATTTACCCCTGTTTCCCTAAATATTTTATATGACCTATGTATGCAGCAGTTACATACACATATATGTAAAGATCAGTTACATACGCATGTATGTAACTATGCTGGACTTTGCAACAAACGTTGACAGATTACCCTGCGTTGTTAGTTGGAGACAAGCTTCATTAAAGAGAATGATGGCTGTGTTTTATCACGCAAGGCTTATGATGGTCTGAATGTGGCCTTATCCTGGTAGAAGTGTTAATGCAAACTTTCACAGAGCTGTTTTCATTCATTCAACACATTTCACTGAATAAGTGAAACTTTGCTGATGGTGCTGGATGAAAGTTCAGGGTATGGTAAAAATCACTTGCCATTATTATTTCTCTGAATGCCATGTACCTGTTCCCATGTTTGGATGGGTTTCCTTTCTGTCTTGCTCACCAGTCATACCCTCTGGAATTTGTTTGACTTTTGCAACAGCCTGCCAAATACAGGTTCAAGGAGTAAATCAAAGATCAATATCTGCCTCATATATACAACCCGTTTAATAATATATAACCTGTGTTAGGCTGCGTTGTGCTTTCTTTACCCATGCAAATCGCCTGCATGCATGCAAATTATCTCCCTCTGTTCCTTATTATGGTCCACACAGCAGATATTGTTAGTGAACACACTCTGGAGGCTGTTTCTCTAATTACAACACTCATCCAGCCCTCAACAATTACTGTACAAGCACAAATTCACTCACACCAGTACTGCCAACTGTCACCCCACCCCCCTCCACCATCTTCCGACCATCTTTCAGCTAACACAGCCACTTGTAAGCGGCTATCAGCCAATTCCCCACATGCTGCTTTTCAGAATCTCTTGTGGAAAATCACAGATCATGATTTTACACATACAATCCTCAATCTCAGTGTTGACACCCACCTCATACAACATTCACAATGCTAGTAATATTTCCAGCAGTGCCGTGCCCACGTTGAAGTGGACTGAAACACGGGGGGTCATAAAGCCGGACACATCAGGACATCTGTTTTTTAATTAGGAGTTAGAAGCTTGTGTGTATTGTGCTTGTGTTGTGCACTGGTAAAGGTTTGGGGCCTTTATAGAGATGGAAGGTGTCTAGCTATAGATGACTTGAGTTTGTAGTCTGTGTGTAATAAAGCTACTAATTGGTAGATTTGGTCTTTTAGTCTGGTTTTTGCTAATGGTTTGGATTGATTGCTTGAGGCACATGTGGAAGAATCTGAGCTTTTCCCAGTAGGATGAAGGAAACCTCACTACTTTGGGATTGATGAATATATTCTTGATAGTGTTGCACTGAAAATGGTTCGTTGTCTTGGGGTCATATTCCAATACTTAAGGGGGTTAGTGTTTGTGGAGCCGCCTTCCTTGCTCTGGTGTTTTTTATGTGCATAAATACCCAGAAACTAACAAGTAACTGCATGAAGACTAGTGCTGAGATTAATGCATTTCTCAGTAGCTGGTTAGGACGGCTCTTTTCGTAATGCATCTCAGGGGTAGGTCATTTCTAGTTATAGCTACTGTGGCTGGCTTTGCTCATTATATGCTTGGAGAGACATATGCTGTAGACTCATCTAAGTTTTATTTATATATAAACCTAAAGTAAAATAAAATTAAATAAATATATATATATGTATATGTATATATATAATTAATATATGTATATGTTAATTTGCTTGCTAGCACTAATCTCCTAACTAATGTGCTACAATTAGCTGTATATTGCTACTTAAGCATTCATTGATTATATATAATAACCACAGGGCTCTGTAGCTTCAAAATCAGTAGCATGTGTGACCACCACTGCCAGAGAGCAGCCCACTGTTACCCTTTATATTGTTGTCACTGACAGCAGTGGTGGCAACCCACTTTATGTTGAACCATCAGCTCGGTCCAGCACCTTGTCAAGAGCCATCAGACTGTTCTTTGCAAGGAGAGAGGACCCTGAGGACAGAAATACAATCATGTGAAGTAGATGTGTATATGAGTGTGTGTGTGTGTGTGTGTGTGTGTGTTTGTATTCAAATATAGACTCTGTGCAGCTTGATAATGTGATGACTAATAAAGCTGTTCTGAAACACCAGAAAGCAAAGGTTCAGTCGGTGTCATTTTTACTATTTCTGGGCATACATTAAAGGACAATGTTGGATTAAGAAATACAGAATAAAACAAAACAACTGAGTATTTTCAGTCATTTCTACTTGCTATTCAGACACTGATTTCTGAAGAGTGACGAGTATGACATGAACGTTGTACTGACTGATGGAATTAATACTGTGAAAATGTATGTTGTACTGATCGAGCTAAATGGTTTAATATAGACGTTAAGTTCACATTAATAGCTAATTTAGAAATTATCAGATAAGCCCTAATATTGAACATGAATAGACAGTGTCACCATTCCTCACCATATGAGGACTGCACTGATTACACTTAAGTAAAAAAAAAACCCTTACACACTGCCAGTAGCAGTTGTAGGAAATTTTCATTAGGGTGACCCATGGATGGCAAAGTGATGTCGAGGTGGTCACAGTGTATTCTAATCGTACACACATTCTTTTTCTTTTTTTAATGTAATATTCTACTATAAGTATGACCTATTTTTTAAACTTCATGTATTAACCAGATGACCTATTAAGTTAGAGCCAAAAACAAGTTATAGCAAATAAAGTAAAAAAATGCTTTATTTAAACCCTGTTCTATCCTAGATTTCTAAATGACACATCTGAATTATGTAATATACCATACATCATAGCATTTACTAAGATAACAAGACCTTTAGCCTGGATGTTTTAGGATGAAGAACAAAAACAGTTCTGACTATATTATGGGCATTAATATGGACATTGTTCAGCAGAGAAAACTGTAAGCTGTTCATGATCCAAAATATACTCCTCTACTGACAAATTTAAGCTTAGCACCAGCAAATTATAGATAACAAAACTATATTAACTGTATCAGCTGCATTGGGGCCATTCAAATGAGCTTCCTCATATTCCCTTTGAAACATTCAAATGTAAAACACTATTTAGCCTATATACTGTGGCTTAGCTTAATACTTGACGGTTATCATACAGTAATGAATATGTGCATTCATATCCCCCAGTTTGCCCAGCATTTTAAATTCAATATTTTAATCAATATTCAGTGTCAATCCAATGCTTTCCAGCTTGCATTGGTCCAAAGCTTTAACTAAACCTTGACTGTGACAGAGATAATCATTGTCTTGTTTAAAATTATGTAAATTGCCATCACATCCATATATTGGCAAGGCTGATCCTCACAGACCATTTCTGGAGAGCATGACTTTTATTTTGGCCATACACATATGAATATCATGAAAATGAATACGCATTCATGCACCAAGCAGTTATTCTTTCTGAGTTGCAGTCTATAAATACAATTGCTCATTGTCACTTATCAAACATAATAAATTATTGCATTGTATTATGAGATGTATTTTACTTACACTTTTGTCAGGTATGAAGTCACAGATCAACCCTAGAAGTGGCTGCAAGCCCAAAAGACACAGACAGACCAAGAAATGAACTCCCAGCTGAGTTAGAGACAGACAGACCAGTGAGAGACATACTGCAACTTAACGTGACTGCTATTAGGTAATATCAAACTTGGGAGAGAAGAGAACACAATTCACTTGCCATTTGTGGGCCATATGAATCTCACATAGTAAGCGTATGGGCTTATCTGCTAGAAACAAAGTTGTTGAACAAACGCCCCATTTTACCTCAGTCCAAAAAAGCATCAAAGAAGACTTTCAGACTCTCTTTAAGTGGCTGCATTTCCACAGTGAAAATAAAAATTCTCCTGAAAATAATCTTTTTTGCCGTGACACTGTGAATCCAGCCATGAATATGGTTCTCCTCCCTGAATTTATCCCGTAACTCTTTCTAAGTTAAAAGGCACAGAATTAAAATAACTGCACACAAAAAAAAAACAATATGATGTTGCACCAAATTTCAACAATGTTCTCTTTTCCCACCAACTTCATTATATCGCTGGACAAACAGCTCACTTCTGCCAAAACACAAAACAAGTATTATATCCATGTAAAAAGTCAGAATGATACCTGGCCCCACACACTGAAATGCTTTTCTTGATGCACATATTGCATTGCAATAAGTAACTGCAATACATGAAAAGCATGCAAGAATAAAAAACCTGAATGAATTATTTATGTGTCTGTTTTGGGGACAAGATAATGAATAATGGACACATATTTCAATTTCCTGAGTAATTTCAATCAGGCAATCAAAAACTTTTAGTTTTGTCATCACATATGACCACATGGTTTTAACAAAACCATTTACTCTGAGCATAAATCAACTCTCCTTTAAGACCTCGTCTTAAACTTTCTCCCTCTCTCTTTCTCTCTCTCTCATCCACCTAAGGACTTGCAATATCTAAAAGGGATATAAACATGGATCACAGACGGAATGTGGCTGTCAATAGAAATGAATTGTGATTGGGCCGTGTGGGGCGGGGGAGAGGCGCAGAGTGATTTGAACTCATAATCGTAATGCACGTCGCCTTGAAGGAAACTTCATGAATATGTTCAGAGAGTCAGAGTGGCTGGCTGGCACTGGGTCAGATCTGATTTTCATATTGTTTATGGCCACTACCTTAATTAAAGGCAGAGGTTTGAGTCTTGCGATAACGCTAGGAGCATATCTACAGAGTTGACTAAGTAGCTGCAGGAGTAAACTTCTCTAAGTGCTATGCTTCAGTAGGCTGATGAGGAGCGGAGGCCCTGTTGCATTCATCACAGAGGTTTGTGTAGAAAATGCCTGTGGGTTGTGCGGAGTACAGTGTTTGGATGGAGATGTAAACATGTCATTTCTTTAAATGTTATCATGCATCATCTGGCTACAAAAAAAGGATCAGGATGTAGTTTGAAGTTAATGAATCCAATGCTTATTTTGCAGAACAGAGTTTCTAAATACAACTTTTTGATTTGATATCAGTCTTTTTGAGAAAAAATCATGGTACAGTATCTGATAATCTGAGTACTGTTGGATATATTATTAATATGTACATTAATGTTATTGATAGGGTCAACTAATGATTATTGTGATTTTTTGTAATTTTCTACCTTTTGCTGATAAAACATTAAGATGGAAAATCTTGTTTTCAGATTTATATCTGCTCTTCAGCAATTAAGACCAAGCCACTATTTTCCTGCTGCCTAAATATATATAATAATGGCTGAAGCAAGAAGCTCTGGTTCAGAGGGACATTATGCACTGGACTGACCAATCAGAGGCAGCTCTTCAAGATGCTCTGAGGCTCACAACAGGCATGGACAATTCTGTTAAAATGCTGTTTGTGGACTACAGCTCAGCTTGTTAAACAATTATCCTCACCAGCTACTTGAAGACAGGTGGTGTGAATGGGCAGTCACACCATATCCTTCCTCACTATCAGCGCAGTAGGATGCTATAACCAAGTGGCTGGAAGTCCCCCTGCCAGAATGGCAGACACTTCCAGATCCAGACTGAGAAACTGGGGATGTGTAACCAACTGAACATTGTGCTGATCAACAAACCACAGAAGTAGGCAATGGTGATAGATTGAGTAAACCTAAGCAACAGCTACATCATCAACAGTTTTGACTCAGCATAATTCTGGTAATTCTTGACAACATCTGTCATGATTAAAGATTAAAGTGTATGAAAAGAATTTGTTTTTTGAAGAATTTCTGTATAAGAATCTATTTATTTCTATAAGATTTGATGAAGATGGATAATTAGGGACAACCAGGTTCTCATCACACAAGGCATTGTTTTATATGGAATTAAGTAAATAATCATGTATCATATCATAGTAATTGCAATATTTGGCCAAAACTATGTTTTCTTGTCTGTTGCCCCCAGATCTAATGTGCAGGAGGAAAATGTGGGTGGAGCAGGCCAGTGTTCCTGAAATTATACGTTGTCCATATATTCAATTTGTCTGTACCATTATTGTTATATTACTAAAGATAAAGACTTCAACTGCCATTTCACTGGGTGTTTAGCAGTAACAATCCATATACACAAAGACTTATAAACCATTCCCAACCCATGTTGCTCCACCACTGATAAGTCCTGAGGTTGTGCTGTACTTTTTTAAAGAAATAAATCTCATCAGTGGCAGCTGGTGCAGTCATACTTTCCAAGAGAGGCATTGCCAATGATCCAATTCAATTATTTCTCTTTCATGGGCTTCCACAAACAGGTTCAACTTTGTTTCAGGCAATGTCAAATTAACATACCCTGTCAAATGAAAAAGAAAAAAATCAAAACAGATAAATACAGTGGGCATTGGTGAAAAGGGGCTGGAATTAACACTGCACTCAAATATGCATTAAATTCCATTTATGCATGCCTGTGTTTATGCAGAGCCAAGAAAGCAAAAGTGAGAATGGTTCTTCTTTTTCAATGTCAGGGTGTATGGGGGTAGGGGGAAACTTTACATACCAAAGCGCCCTTTTAAACAGTTTTTTCTTTGCCCACATGTTGTTGTTTATAGTCTGTCTGGAGAGGGAATGCCCTCCATGCTACCAGTTTGGAGTAAAACACCCAACAGAAGACACTGTGACAGATCTGCTGCTGCTGCTGCCCTTTTACCCCAAGCTTCTCCCTGGCATTTCTGCCCGTTCACCATCTCTATAATAATCTTTCACGTCCCATTCAAGAAGACTGCCCATGCCCTTGACCAATACAGAGAGTGAGCTGTCCCCAGGAGCAGGAGACTTGCTGTCCTCTCCCCAGTTATGGTAAGAATGGGTCAAATGATAAGGACAAGTTTCCTCACAGAGATAAATGAGCTGAACTTACAAAGCTCATAGAGCCGTGCCGTGGCCTTCTTTGCTTCCAGTGTCTGGACTACTGTAGGCCTTTTGTACAACAAGGGAAGGTAATGAACATTAACTAAAATTCAACAATCATACAGAATACAGTAAAATATATTTTACTCATTTTTGTATGCCTCCAAAGACAGAGGCACCCATGATTTGTTTTGAGGTTTGAAATACTGGAACAGTTTACTCAGATAAAAGTTCTAAGTGATTAAATGTTTTCTCACAAAGGAGGTGATTGCACTTACCACTTCCCTAGTACCATCATAGCCAAGGTTCAAGGTCTGCATCCATCTGCCACCTGATTGGCTGTTGATCTATTTCTGATGGGTGCCAACACTATGGTGGTTCCATTGCTCTGCGTTGGGTTGACCCTGATTGTCCCGGGTACAGGCAGGTAGGGTGGGGTTCAGAATATTCCATCAGATGATCAAACATACGATAAAGGCTTTTTACGGGCAGGCAGATAGAGGAGACTTCTGCATGTGTGTGCACATGTGACGAGAAATGGAGAGATTTACCATTACCATTACCAGTGAACTGGCTGGTGAGCCAGAGCTGATGAAGAAAGGACAACTTATCTTTGTCACCAAGTTAAATACTGAGATATTGTAACAAAGTGTTCTGCTTGAAGCAGGTAAGAAAGAAATGTATTTTTCTGAGAGTCATTTACATAGCAATATTGCTACAACATCAGAATAGTGACTATGGACAAACATACATAGACAGTTCTGAAGCAACTTGCCCCTCTGTGCTCTGTCTATAAGCATAATATGGTCCAAACACTTACATGCTTCATACACGTCTGAATTTTATATCATGCACAATCCTGTCGTGCCTGTGCATGATGTAGAATCTAAATGACCCCTTGGTTTGCAGAAAGAGCAGGTAAAAAGATTTAGCTCCACAGCTGGTGAGGAAAGAGCTCTCTCCTACTGGGTGACATCAGCAAGGCCTCACTCTTCTCTGTCTCACCTGGCCAGGCCCCCAGCTGGCCGAGGCCACAGAAGGTGCTGTTTCCCACATATGTTGTTTACTTGAGGAAAGTACTGAGTCCACCAGGCAGCTCTTTTTATTTCAGCCAGCAACGTTTGGCAGATGCTCTCATCGTTGCTCCAGCTGCGGCTGTAACACAAAACAAAACCCTTTTGAAATCATGTTCCTCCTGTCTTGCGTTGAAATATCTCAAACTTACAGTATTTGCTGAGCACTAATCCCCTGGGCTGCAGCAAGATGATTATATTCTTAAGTAACCTGGTTTTGGGTCAACACATCTAAAGTGCAATAATGCAAAACGTACTCACAGTGATGCTGATTTTTTAAAAAATTTCTGTAGTATTGTATTTTGAAACAAACTAAGGGAAAATGTGTTTATACTTGTTTGTACATTTGTACCTGTTCCCAGTGGCGGGGTTAAAAACCTGACATAATATACTAGGAGAAGAAGATACATTTGTGTAGTTGAAATGTACAGTTGAACTGTCTGCTTGGAAAGTTACAAAAATGGTTGGATTCACCCCTTGAATTCTGATGATGGAAAATTGTGGTGAAGGAGACTTCAGATGCTGTTTGATGAACTGACAAGCACTTTTTGAGAGCTTCAAACTTCAAGTGCAATGGAGAAGCAAAAAATCTGAGTAGTGTACACCTCTAGTTAGGCCTCTTGGCGTTTTGATAAAAAAAAAAAACCTTCACCACATACATGAAATGTGATAGCTGAAGGGACAAAAGTCAATAATAAATTGTTATGTAATAATAAACCAGAGTTTATAAAGCTTATTTATTTATTTTCCAACTAACTACCAAGGAATACCACATACTGTAATGGCTCTTTTATATATATTTTTTACTAGCTTTTAGATGGCAATGCTGTGAAAAGAAAGTGACATCAGTAAAATAATCCTCAAACTTTAGTTTACAATGTCAAAGCAAGACTGTGAATGCATTGTGTATACTTGAATCCTGTTCTGGTACTTTTGACTTGTTCAGACACTTGCAAAGCTAACATGTCGTTTACCTAAATAAGTCTTGATGTGGATGTGACGGCGCCTGCTAATGGTGCTCGATGGACACAGAGGCTTGATGAGCTATGAAAAGCCTTTATTGGATTTTAAACAGATTCATTAAGTGCATGAGGCTACCCATTGTGTGGGCTGTGCCTATCCTGGGGAGATTTAAAAAATGAAATTAAGTTGCCAGTTTTCAGATGGCACATTAGCATTACCATAGCACTCAGCTATGTGATCCTGGTGTTAATTTGGTGGGCCTGCTTTACATAAATGCGAATTAAGGGTGGGGCTGTAGTGGAAATGTCAGCAGGGATCCAGGAAGGTTGGGGCAGGTTATAGGTGCTGAGAAGAAAAGGGCTGGTGTATTGGGAGAGCAGATCAGGGCAGTCTTCACGCAAGGTTGAGTTAATACCACAGGGCAGCCATGCAGGCGAGGGATTTTATCTGCAGAGCAAGTACTTAATGCAAAAGCCTCAGCTCATGTCCATCTCCCTGTCAGTGACTGGGCTGCAGGGTTGGCTGCATTCTGTACAAATCAGCACAAATATACCTTCCCTAAACCGTTTGTTTTCACTTCACCTACATCTGTTGCCATTACACATATTTATTCAAGCATGACATAGCAGTATTTTCCAATGGGATGCTAAATAAACATATTTGCCTTTAATCTGCGGACATCCAAACATTACATCCATATTTGATCCATGAACATTTTCTATACAACCATTAAGGCTGGGCAGTGTTGGCTCACAGTCTGTTTTCCTGTTCATCCCAGAGATGTTGGATGAAGCTGATAAAAAATTTTCTGTATTCATTTGAATCTGATTGATGCAAAACTTCATCTTCCCAGAGTAATAACTTGACAAATAGGCGTGAAACACATTCTGCTAGAGACAACTTAACTCCTTTTTTGTAATAATGGTATTGCTGCAGATCACCCATTTTAACTTAGAAATCATGCATAAAAAAGATCACTTTGGTATCTGAACATAAATGAAGAAACATCTAAAGGTTACAGTTCAGGAACCTTCTAGGAGCCAATTCTAATGTTACTCCTGTTCATTTACCAAAGTGTAAAAAATTCAGGTCAAACACAAACCTGGCTTCATGGCATATTTATACCTCCACCTGAGTAAGATGGGAACTGTAATTCCAAAACTGAACATGTCTGCTAAGTAGAAATAAGACATGCTCCATCAGTGCATTCTTTTATCTGACGAAGGCTCAGAATATCCCATCAGCTCTGTTGTCAGTGTCATGAACCAAGTTTTTTTTTATTTCCATTTACTCTCTTCATATGACGAGGTAAACATTCAGCCTTAACCTCAGCTGGACTTCCTCTTGCCAGTCGTAAATGTCAGAAAGAGAATGATCCTGCAGAGGAGGGAGAAAAAGAGAGAAGAGAAGGGAGGATGAGATGGAAGAGATGAATTAGGGAAAGAGAGAGAGAAAGAGAGGGAGAGAGATTTGTTATTTCACTCTAATGGCGAAGGAGAGGGACTTCATTAGCCAGGCCTTGACTGATGTGCTCATCAAACGCAGCAGTTGATGCATGATGAAAAGAAGAGGGAGCGAGAGAGGAATATGGGGGAGGGAACAGAAAGAGAAGGAATGAGAGAGACTAAGAAAGATGAAGGAAAAGAGAGATGAGGTAGGTGGGTGGGACACAGAGAAGAGGATAGAAAATCAAGATAGAGAGCAGGGGCAATGACAGATTGAGAGAGGGAGAAATACAGAGGGAGTGACAGTGAAAGAGACGGGGGAAGGAAAGGATGGTTGATCTTGTACAGAGGCTCAAAGTGAACCTTCTTGTCATAGAGCATACTGTCAGAGACTGCAGCCACTGTTAACATGGTTAAGAAGTATGAAAGAAAAAATAGACTGGTTTAATAAGGATTTGATCTGGGAACAATACTATTTACAGAAGATATGACCTTTATAAGCTCCTAAAAATTTAACACACAAAGCAATGAACAAGGGCGACAAAAAAAGTGCATGCTAATACACAACATTCTTTGTACTGGAGAATGGTATGAAAATCATATGTTTGGCACTGGCAACAGTTAGGAACTATTAGTTTCTTTCATTATTAGTTTTTTTCCTCATGTTCAGGTGGATATTAATCTCAAGAATACTTGTATACATAGCATTTTTTTCTAAAGTACGAGAAATATAAGACAGACAATAAAAAATTCTGGTTCCCAACCTGGACTCTTAGTCTCACAGTCATCCCACCAATCCACTGAGTCCCTGGTTATTCTCCAGCAGCTTCCCTGTCACCTGCCTCCTGCACTCTTGTCGCTGGTCTCCAGCCTGACTGTCCTGTTGGTGGTCTCCAGTTCTACTGTCTAGTTGCTTGCCCAGCTTCCAGAGATCCGCCTGCACCAGCTTCTTGAAAGGTTTTACCTTCTGCCCGAGCCACCAGAGAGGTTCTGTCCCCACGCTGGCCTCTGGAGATGTTCCACCTTCACCACTGGTTTCCTGAGGGCTGCCTTTCTCCTGAGTGCTTCCATTCTCAAAAAATTCCCAAGAGGTTTGCCTCAGCCAGCAGAGGCTGTCTCAGCTGCCAGTTTCCAGAGGGGGCTCGCTGACATCCTGAGGGGTTTTGCCTTCAGTCTCCTGAGGGGTTATGCCTTCAGAACTCACCTGTCACACACACCTGGCTGAAATAAGCTCATCTGCTCACCTGTCCCCACTTCCTCATCAGTCAGCTTACACAGGTCCCCTCTGTTCATTGTTGGATCATCTGTTTGTCTTGCCCATGTGTGCTCCTGTGCTCTTGATGTTGCCTGTCCCTCAGTACCTTCATGTGTCCAGCCCACCTTAGAGTGGTGGACTGACTTTATTTTTGATGGTAATATCCCCACAACAACAGTCTTCAAACTATTTTATGTTGGATTGCTCTCTCTAAGAGAGCCAGTCCAAACTGGGATTCACTTCAAAATTAAAGCATCATTGCACAGTTTTTACCAAAATTCAGACTTCAGGGCTCTAAGCCTTTTTGTTTTTATGTTTCACTGTTATTTAGCAGGTTAGCATTTTTCATGGCTAGTATGTTAAACATCAGAGCAATGTCAGAATGTCAGAATTAATCAGTGAAACTGTGAACATAAAGTATCTTGTAAAGCCACTTAAATAACAAGAGTTGATGTCTATAACTGCTGCTTTTTGTGGAGTATAATGAAAGATGAGACAGCTTTGTGGTTTGCATATGACAATAAAGAGCATTTATGATGAACTTAAAAAACAACGTCCCAGCCAGCTTAGGTCCTTATCAGTTTGAATTCAGAACCAACAGATCCATAGATGATGCCATCTCCACCACCCTCGGCTCAGTCTTCACCTTCAAAATAAAACCTACTTCAGAAGGTTGATAACTGATTTCTTTTGGCAAACTTGGCACTTTGGACTCTTACCACCCTCTGCAACTGGATATTTGACTTCCTCACAAACAGGACCCAGACTTGGTTTGGCATTCACACCTCACCCACTTTGATACTTTGTGTAAGGGAATTCCAGCACATTTTAGTGAGCCAGATCATTTGGCTCAGCTGTGTCCCATCTGGGTCCTTGGCGGTACTGAGATTCCCTCTTGATGATGTAATGGACACTGACCTGACTCGTAGCATCCCCAAGCACCATATACATAAACCACTTGCAATGCTTTATGTATGACCTGATGTACATTTGCTGAATTCCCAACATGGCAAAAAAGATTGTTGCCATGGACAGTATTTCACAAACTTTATAAAGTTTTCCTTGCTAACTCAAAACTGTGTAATTTGTAAGAGAGTCCAGGGACTTTCTCCTCAAGCAACAAATGACCTGGTTGTTTGTTTGAGTAAAAACTCCTTCTGTTTACTTGGTTAAATATTATGTTCCCTTTTACCTGTTTGTACACTGACATTAATGTGAGGATCATGTTAGGTACTTCCCCCCACTATCCACTACAATATGACTATTTTTTGGAATTTCCAATGTTGCCAGTCCTTCCCATTATGTTCCATAAAATCGTCTCTTTATTTGGTTTCTCATTTTGATCATACAAAACACAAAGGTAAAAGGACAACTAACCTAATTACATTGTCTTAATGTGCCCATAATTTCTCACATTCCCAGACACACCATCATCATCACCTGAGATTTGTAAACTGTTGTGTAATGACAATAAATTCTTGAAATCTTGAAATCATTTGAGTGTAGAGTTCATTTTCCATGTATTAGGCTTTTATCACTTCATGCTACTGTAACACAAAGTCATTGTGTTGTCTCCCTGTAACCATGGTAATTCAGTCTGACTCCTGCCTGCGTACGTACCACCTAAGAGTGCTGCTGTAAGGAGAACTGCTAACAGAGATTAAATCATGAAATAGTACATAACGTTTATATTTCTTCTACTGAGGTACTACGAGGTAGCACAAGTTGATCACAATATAACATTATGTCATGCATGCAGTGTGTTTTTTTTTTTTCATGAATTGCATTCGCAATTCTGAGTGGCTGAAACTGTAATGTTATAACCAAAGTAGAATTCTGTATCCTGTTCATCCTGTATTAAGTTACAAAAGAAAGAAAGAAAAAGGGGATGGGAGCCTGTTCCCATCGTTCCTGTTCTGGAATCAACACATAGAGCCAAATCATTCACGAGTGAATAGTGGCCAATGCCTGAGACTGTGTGTTTATTCCCTTCCTGTTCACAGTGTACACGCACAAACACAGTCCTCAACATGGAGATTGTATTGTGAAGTTTGTATATGATGAGGCTTCATAGTGCTGGGACATCTACTGTTCAACATGAGCAAAACCCACAAGATGATCATTGATTTTAGAAAAGTCTGGTGCATCTTTGCAACCATCTCTGTGCTTGCTGCTCTGAACATCTGTAGCATCAAGTCCACTGGTCAAACACCTCTGTAAAAATCCACCTACACAGTTGCAAAGAAGAGAGATGGCTATTTTATTTCTTATACCCAATTTTGTTTCTGTCCACCATATTGCTTCCCTGAGGCACAGTTGTAACAGTTACATCACTGTTTGTTGCACAGTTGAAGGAGTGACAGATAGGTAGTGTAACAATAATGTCTCATCCGGCAAACACATTCTGTTTGTTAATTACAGGCCTGGTCTTCACATTTTTGAGAATTTCAAATAAGATGTTTTTAAAGCTTAAAGTATGTGTTACATGTGCCATACGTGAGTAGAAACTTTAATTTTTAAATGTAATATAGTATATAATTCTCTATATTTTATTTCATATTTTTATATTTTAATGTAAACATGCACATGATTAGCCTGCACATGGTGCCTCCAGAAAGTGATGGTCATGAGGCACAAACACAGAATTAGCTTCCTATTGGAGCCCTCTCAACTCAAACAATTTTGGAAAACATTTGGAACACCTCACCATTTTCATGCCCAAAACCCACCTGAAACAGTTTAAACAGCTGGATAAAGGCCACATAAAGCTCCCTTAGGTGGGTTAACAGCTCCTTAGGAGAGGGTTGGCTAGACTGTAGCACTCATTTAGACTCAGGTTGGACCTGGCAGATGTAAACCTCACCATACTCCAAAATGATCCCGACATTATTTAGCTCAGCCTCTGTCTTGCCTCTGTTAGTGAGCCTGCTTAGATTTCTCCTCGCCTTCCCTCTCACTTTCATTAACGTTCTCTCTCTCTCCCTCTCTCTCTCTCTCATCTGCCTGCTTGGCCCCTTGTGAACTGTGTACAAATATAGATTAGTTTAGAAATTCATTAGCCCAGTCGTTATCTGTCATTGGCGTGCGCCACACCATAACAAGTCCCGAGGGGGGTTGAGTGAGGAAGGGGGTGTGGGGGACACACGCTTGTATTGGTGGCAAGATAAGCAATGAGTTCCTCTTTTTACAGTGAGTAAAAAAAGAGAAAGGGAAAGGAAGAAACTTAATAACGGGAGAGTAACAGAGGGTGAGATGGAAAGAAATAGTTAAGTATACTGTAGAGGGGGATGGTGTGGAGGACAGGAGGATGTTGAGGTTAGGGAAACAGCAGGAGATGCCAATAGCGTTTTGAACATCTGTTTATGCTCTGCAAATTTCGAAGTACATACATAAATACACAACATTTCCCAACATGCCACAGTGGCAGGAGGGAAAGCACACCAACAGCCCAGCTGTACCCTCAATGATGTGTGTGTGTGTGTGTGTGTGTGTGTGTGTGTGTGTGTGTGTGAGAGTGAGTGTGCATCACATATACACAGAGAGACCACAGTGTCCACTAACATATGTGATCAAAATCACAAAAGAGAGAAAGCTATTCTTTACTACTGAGGTTGTAATCATGGCGGTAAATTTGCACATCACTTGTTATAACTGGCTCTCTGAGTGTAATGAATAACACTTTGTGAAGATGTGCATTATCCTGCTGTCACTTCAGTGAAAGACGAGATGAACCAAGACAGAACCGAGTGCTGGCGATGCAAAACAGATTCCGCCTGTGGTCCAGCAAAGACATTTAGTTGTTTCGCAGTTTGCTTTTGAAGCAGCTGAAATGCAATAACTGCTTTAATGCAAATGTTTGAGCACAAAGCATTCAGCTGGAGAAAACACAATGTGCATTAATATTTCATAGCAAGACAGCAAAACATCATAGAGAAGAGTGCATTGCGCGCCACATCAAGCTATTCTAAAGCTCCATCCCCAATTATGTTATTTCTAGATGGTTGGTCTGCTGTTTGTTGTTGTTGTTATTCCTGCAGTTTAGAGGTAATTAATCATCTAAATATTTGGTTTATTTTTACTGTAACAGTTGACTGGACTCTAAGGGTTATAAGCAAACTCTTAATTGGACCTCAAGGAGAACAGAAAAATTACATTTTTGGAACTCGTATTTCTGTGGCACCCACTTCTGCTGTTTTTACAGGCATGATTGCAAAGTTTTAAGTTATAATGTATTTCATCAGCCAGAGCTGCAAAAACAGCTGGTAATAATTAAGTTAGGGTAATTAAAAAAATCAAGAACCAAAAATAATTGTATGTTGAAGTTATACCCCCAAAAATTGCATGTACAGTGCATGTGAGAAGCACAATGTGATTTTTGTTGGACGCTTGAAGCAGAATCAAGAGTAAAGTACATATTCAGTGTTGTACTGGAGATAAACAAACTTCTTTAATATTAATTAATATCTGCTTACCCATAACAACTTTAAACCAATGGTCTCTCATATTGTCTATAAACTATCTGACTGCTATTTCATAAAGCACATTTTACCCTGGATGTTTTTGACTGGTTAAACTGTGCATTTTTTGTTTATTTGATTTATTTTTAAGAAGTCCTGGTAGAATGGTAGATTTAATGTAAATCCAATGTTTTTTGTATTTTTTTTTAAACAGGGTTTTATTTTGATGTCAGCTAAGTTGTACTGAAGTAATTTCCTTGAATGTACCGGTTTGATATGTTGGTGAGTTTCATGATTGTTCAGGTGTCATTTTTAAAGTGATGTCTCAGCAGTTAATAAAATTATTGTTTAAATTTTTTCAATCCTGATTTAACTGAAGCTCTTTACTATGAACTACCCATGATGGTGAGCTCAGCCACCCACACATAAAATGAAGTCAGTCATTAATGGCTGCAGAAAGTCCAAGTAAAATACCCTCAGACCTGACACAGTGATATCAGACTCAGACATGGAACACAAGAATTGAGGATACAAGTCACATATGAAATGGCCACAGTCTAACAGCAAAACAGTGGGATATGATGTTGTGATGGTCATCACAAGATCCTGGATCCAGGATGAGAAACCTGATTTATTACAAGAGGGTTAAAATGTCAAAGAAATTGAGCACCTCGTAAAGAAGAGAAGGGACTTGAGGAAGCAGTGCAGCAAAGGGGAGATGGATGGAATCAATGTCCAGCAAATAGACCTAAAAGAAGACCCAAACATGGAGAGCAGAAAATCTTATAATTCTATGCAAGAAGGAGAAGGCAAGAATATCCAATATAAGGATCCATTAAGATTTGTTAAAGGAAAGAGGCAAACACTCAAAGTGTCACAGAATGAACATGAACATCATTTGAAAACAGTATCCACAGACAACCTTGAAGAGGATCTTACCTCCTGATAAACCACCCATTTCACACCAATATGAAAACAATTGATAAAGCTATGAGGAAGGCAAGGACAGCAACAATGCTTGGAAACAGCAATAATGGCAGGATGTACCAACTCTCCACTAGCCTTTACAATGGCCATGGAACATATCTATCAGAGGTATCAATGGGTGGTAGGGGGAGAAAAACTTCCAACACGAGGATGACGTTTAAACCCAGCAAAACTGGGGACGTTGGAACTTCAGTGCCTGAAGTTAGCTTTGGTCCCCAATCTAACTTGGCCTCTTGTGAAGAACCTGTGAACCTCTTACCTCGTTATAGTCCAGAAGCTGGAACAAACAGTGTAAACATAAATACATATACATATATACTGTATATACCAAGAAAGCTTGAGCTCTTACAGTGCTTCAGCTATATCGGTGTGAAACTCGATCACTAGCCTTACTGAAGAAAACAAATGATCCAAGGTAATGCTGTACATGAGCCTGACAGAAACAGTTTATGAGTGACACCTCCCAGAGTGCCAGCAGGCAGAAGGTGGAACCCATCTGAAGTGGTGCGGCAGGCGAAATCCACTCTCAGGAATAGTGTTATCCTTGGCCTAGGGGAAAGTGGAGCACAGCATAAAAAGATAACTCCACTCTTCCCCCACTCCCAACGATAACCAATACCAGAGCAGATGCAGTCCAAAAAGAACTGATTCATTCATAAGTCAGGGTGTGCTAGGCATCGGGGGAGCATGGCCAAAATAATACCAAAACAATCTGGAAGTAAGCAACTTACTTACCTAATTAAAAAAAGAAAACAAAACTATTGTGTAAAAGTATAAAAACAGAAAAACCTTTAGAAGATACTTGCATCATAGCACATTGGCTTCAAGGCCATAAGCCAGCATTATATGGCAGGTACGGCATGACATGGCACGGCACGGCACAGCCAGCCTGGTCGAGGTGTCTGAGGTTCTCTGGCCTGGTGGGTACATGATCTGTGTCTGTGTTGTGGAGAGAAGGTCGAGTGGACCAGAGCTCCATATGAGGACATCTAGAGATGCGCTTGGGCTCAAGGACTTTTCACATAATTCACATATGGACAGCATGGACTCAGCATGTATGATTAATGATGACGTTCTCTGTACATGTGGCATCTATTGCACGTCTGTCCATCCCAAGGAGAGGGATCCCTCATCTGTGGCTCTTCCTCAGGGTTCTTCTTTTTCCCTTGAAGGGTTTTTTTAAGTTTTTCCTGACCCGGTTCGAGGGTCTAAGGACAGAAGGTGTCACAACTGTACAGATTGTAAAACAATGTTTGTGATTTTAGGCTTTAAATAAATAAATTTGAAATTTGAATTTGAATTTGAATTTGGTTGGAGCCAGGGAGAGAGCAGGAGTGAATCCAGCATGTTTGGGCCCATTTTAAAGTGGGTGCAATCAGTCACCCATCCCATCGCCTGCAACCATCTGAGTAAATCATATTTAAAAGTAAATAAATACATTAAAACAGCACAAAGCAATCACAATCTATCTCAAAGTACAAATCCCCCTTATGACTCAAATTGATAACTTGTTATTGGTTCGTGGCTTTGTATGCAATTATGAAGTTTAAAGAGGCAGTGTAATATTTAAGTAAAACAATCAAATGTAACTAATGTAACTGTTATGAAACTTTTATACTTGTAATTTGTTTCACATTTGAAATATGTAACAAAGACAGGATACAGGATTCCCAAGATATCAGTGCATCCTGACGTGACCATGAAATGACCTCTTCCAATACACTTGGCGGGACACATTTTACTGCAATGTAGCCCCACTGTGGGTTCATAAAAATAGAACCCTTGATCTTGTCTTACTAACGCACTATTAATCTGTGGAGGAAAGGATATAAAATCAGACACTCTGCACAGACAAGATGAACATTCAAATGTGATGCCTCAGTAATAACATGTTGAATGTTGTAGTATTTTATCACACATTTGTAATTTAACAATAGAAAATATACTGTATTGGCCAGTTATTTATGGGTGAATGTAACCTATCATGACAGTAGTCTAAACACCTTTCTTATAAGCTGAAATATTTTTTGCTACAGCCTCAGACTTTCTTTTTATTTTAAGCATCATTTTGTGAATTTTATAAAATTTGAAAGAGACTGTAAGAAAATCTTTACAGGCCTCCCATTTAGACAACCAGCACGGTAATGATCAATTCTATCATAAATATGTTATAGGTGGACAACACTGACTAGTATAACTGTTAACATTAGTAGTATTGTAGAAAAACACCTAAAAGTTGCAATGAATATCAAATGAATCCAGCTTCAGAGTTTTTTTCTCTTGGATCTTTGGGATTCTGTTTCTGTATGAAGCACACAAAATCTCTGTGTATCTGATAGGCCTTCTCCTAAACTAACCTGTCTTCGGGGCCTAACTGAAGAGGTATGGTGCATGATGTGAAGGGAGATAGCAACTACAGGCTGTAGCAGATTTATAATTCTGATTAAAAGAAGTGATTTCCCCTCCGGGCCATCTATCCCCCTGTGGAAGATGCACAGCAGATGATATACCCCACCAGTAAGAAAACACTGAAAACATTCACATGGGTGCCAGAGGAGATTTGTGACTTTGGATTCAACCTTCCCAATAGGAAACCAGACTCCAGCCCGACTATTCCACCCAGAAGCCCCTCAACCTTCGCCTGGTAGCCCCCTGTTCTCCACAGATACCATCTCCACATTATCGGTGAGGGCTAAAGAAAACATCTTTCATGTTTTGTAAAGCGAGAGAGCCAACAGGAAATGAAAGAGTCCCAGCCTGGAAGACAAATAAAGAGAATGAGGGAGAAAAATTGACGTTGGAGAGGGGAATCCACTCATCATCTCCCATAGCTACAGGGCTTCAGCTCCATGGAGAGACAAATTTCTGGCTCCTTTTATGCGCATGTGTGTGTATTATAGCTGCAGGGGCCGAGTGAAACTCACCAGCGTCAATAAGTGGAGATGTTTTTTTTTCCCTGTCCAACTCTGTCTACTTATAAATGTTGTCATCCTTCTTAGGGCAAAAGATTAAAAGGGGGCTTTTGGGCCGAGCACTAGAGCTCATTTGTAATGTCATAGAAGAAAAGTGCCTGCAGCCTGACTGCACACACACTTACACACAGAAACATAGTGAGAGATGGGGGTTTGGGGGGGCGGGATGGGGGGAGTAAAGGATATGAAAATATGCAAGGAGAGAAACTCACTGCCAGATTTACTTATTGACTCCAGCCTGTGCCAGCAGAGTTTTTGTACGTTTACTGAGCTTCTAACTCTGCTTTCCCTTTTACCATCAGTATAATTAGAGAAGGTATCTGAGCTTATTCAAGAGCCTTTGGAAATATTTTCTATCGACAACTTCCTCTCTTGCTGTTCTTGACCCTAAAAAGAGACTTCTGGATTTTTCAAAAAGCTTGTTTACGTAGCTCTGTCATTCATTTAGACCAATTCCAACAACACTCTGCCTTACTGTGTGTGTATGTGTGTGTGTGTGTGTGTGTGTCTGTGAACTAAGTCCTGCCTGCGGGTAGGTTGGAGGGAAGAGCAGGGTGTTGGTGCATTAGAGAAAACCCATGGTAAACATGGTGTCAGTCAGCAGCCTTTCTCTCTCTCATTAACACATTATTCTTACAGGTTTTCTTCATACGCCAACGCTCGGCTGCATTCACTCAATGAAAGAAGGCACGTTCACAATAAAAAATGTATTAAAAATAGTTAAAATGATCAAATTAAGGCAATACCTCATTCTAATGTTTTCTGACTATGATTTTGTTTTTTTTTAAACTTAGATGAAGTGTTTAACAAGCAGTGGGAAGTAAAATATCAAGAGGAGGAGGAACATGAAACATAAATCACATTAATCCTCATCATGAAAAACTGAGTGAACAGTTTCATTTTAAGGACCACATCTTACTTATTTTGCATTCAGTCAGTCTGAGCAGAAGGTCTTAATAAAACAAAAGTCCCACAAGACAAAACAGTGTTTTGTGTTTGATCAAATTCATTTCAACTCGTTGTCTGACCTCATTATGTCTTCGGCCCGGCAAGTCAAATATAAATCACGAGTGGGTGGTCACACACAGTGCAGGTATGAGACAGGATTTATGTTTGATAAGAGTTAGATGATTAAACACTTTGGTTAATCTGATACAGTTTTATTTGGAGGCTTTTTTTTCAGTAGGATTATTGAAATCTGGTTCTCCACGACCCACTGATGACCAGGAGATGTTGTTGCAAGTGCCATAAAAAACTGATGCTTGACATCTCTCAAACCCATTGTTATCTCGCTTTTAACAAAAAGTGCTTTGACAGAACTATAAAAACATTGATTTTGCTTTATTTGACAGCAGCAGGTGTTTTTGAGAAAACAAATGAAATATGTTGTTTTTTTCCAGATATATGCACTATAATAAGAGTTTGCAGCTATGTTCATAAAAACATGACCTCATTATGTTGATATTTAGTGTAAACTATAAGGCATTAAAACGTTTCCTCATGATGTTGATAATAAGCTATCTGTCACACAATGGGTTTAAAGTTTATAAAGACATAAAACAAGAAATACAGAAAAACCAACCATGTAGCTTTTAAAAAGGTAAAAATATATTTTTTTCCAACAAGAAAATATTGATTCTAAAAGGCATGTGAGCCAATAGTATTACACTGTTGGTGTCATGTGGTATGTCTGCGCCATCAGCGATCAGCCTCAGTAGTTGCCAGTTGGAGTGAAAAAAAAAACAGTGTCTTGTCAGATCAACATGCACAACATAAATGCACATAAGCACTGCTGGTTCAAGATTAATAAAGATTCATCACTTGACATAACTGAGTCTGTCTAATTCTCACTGCACTGAAAAGTATGTAAAGACTGAATGTCAGTACAGTATGGATGGGGTGGGTTCTCATCCTCTATCAGTGAGGCCAGATGCAGAGAGGAGAAAAGTGCTCTTGTGGTGTGAGGGGAGGTCTTTTTGTGTTCAGAATGCAATGGGTCAGCAACAATTTGTCATTCTCACCTAAGGATTCTGGAGGAGAACAGGTCCTGGAGGTGGCAGATTATTGACAATAATCCTCACAGTAGAGCAAACAGTAGATGACAGTTTGCCCTTGTCTTCGGCAGTGGCAGCAGTGTACCAGATAAAGATGGAGGAGGTGAGGATGTGCTCATTGATGTCATCTACTGTGCTTTCATAGAGTGGGAGGTGATGTATAGCATCCACTTGAGGTTCTGGGTTATGACGGTGCCCAGGAAGCACTGGGACACAGTGTTGGATGGGGATATACATAAAGTCATGGGGTTGGTAGAATTGTGATCGTCCTGAAATCCACAATAATTTCCACCGACCTCAGAGTACTGAGCTTAAAGATGTTCAGTCCACACCAGGTCGCCAGATTGCCAATCTCCCTAAACATATCAATTTTTTAAGCATATCAGCTTAAAAGCTCTGCATCAGGAACTCCAGGATTTGGGGCAGCTCGCTCTGTCAGTCTATTAAGGTTTGCTAAAGCATCTTGCAAAACTGTCATACTAAATTTACACTTACACTTGAGAAATGTCAAAATCTA
Source organism: Amniataba percoides (assembly GCA_037176925.1). Taxonomy (NCBI): domain Eukaryota; kingdom Metazoa; phylum Chordata; class Actinopteri; order Centrarchiformes; family Terapontidae; genus Amniataba; species Amniataba percoides. The sequence continues at coordinate 24,253,695 of JBAJHX010000053.1, read as the reverse complement.
ATTTGATACCTTGCCATGAAATTTACAGAGCACGTTCATAGCTGCCAGAACATGTACCATTTTCATTTTGAACACTGTGTGTTGTGCTGTTAAGACATTAACTTCTGTCACAAATGATCTCGTGATTTAGCCAAAGGAGGGAGGGCACACATAGAATGGAAGAAAAAAATGAAACAATGTATTAAATATTAGTATTTACAAAACAAATCCATGACATGTGAACAGTCAGTAACACCAGGGAGGTGGTAAGTACTATATTCAGTAGAATATTGTGTATGAAGATGTTGCATGATGTTGCAATTAAAGATGCCCCACAAACACCAAGGTAATCTATAATGCAGCTGACCCATAAACAAATGATCTTCAGCTGTCGGTCTGGGTTCTGTAATGACACCAAATATGTACGTTTAATGTGATCTGTGTGCACTGTGACTGGAGTGACAATGTTTACGCACAGATCAAAATGTTGAAGAACCCAAACTGAAGCATCTTTTTTAAAGGGCACATTCCTGTTAATATTTTCTGGTTCTCTTGAAAATGCATGGATTTTTTATTATTACAAAAACCTTTTCTCCTGTGTAACCCTCTGGATAAACTTAAAGCATGTAATAGAGGTCAACAGCTAAATACATGGCACAGGCTGAATCCATCTTTTTGGTAAATAATGGCATTTCTTATTGCAACACTGTAACAACAAATGTTGCACTTAAGCACAATATAATGCAAAGTGGAACATGATTAGTATGAGATCTGATATATGTTTCCATGTACATTGATGTGCTGAGGCTCCCCTGTCTTTGCACATATAGGTACATTTGCCTGTGAGCGTGTTCTTATGCCCCTGTGAGAGACTGTAAAAGTGCGTCAGTGTATGGCAGAGGGGAGGGTCATGTTGGTTTCAGCACATCCCTGGGGGATCTAGTCAAAGGGCTGGGCTTGGTGAGCTGCAAAAGCCCCAGTATTAGCTGCCTGGATCTGAATAATTCACTAAACATCATCACTTCACTGGCATAAAGCAAGCAGAGAGAAAACATCGCAGAGAGACAGAGAGGAAAAAAAGAGAGCAGAGAAGAGATTCAGAGCTAGCAGATTAGTTTTGCTCAGGACTTTCATGTCTTTGAGTATATTCGAAACCAGCTAACTTGTCCCTGGCTGGACAGCTATTTCTGGGCAGCATCTGTGAAGGGAAAAGGACCAATCACAGTGAGTCTTTAAAAGGGAGGCAGAGGAAACTGAAGAGATGGATAATCGAAGGAGGGATGTAAACAGAGTGGAAAACCATTTGGCTAATCCCTCTAGCCAAACCAAAAACAGAAAATCAGTCATCAGAAATGAATACCAGGGCATGTGGACATTCCCTCAGTTACAATTGTGGAAATGGTGACCTTAATCTCTCTTAATATGGTCTAATGGTACTTGCTGAGTGGTTTGGACTTGGGCCCTGCTGACTCAATCCTAAAGCATGATGCACTGGAGAGGAGTTGACGACTAAAGTTAAACCAATTACTGAACTCTTCCTCTTACTATAACATATTCTTCAATTAGAAATTGCTTTTAGCCCTTAACTCTGTCAAATATAGTTTTGAAACTGGGTGAAGAAAAAAACCCAGTGTTTGCTGGGAAATATTGGAATAGTCTATTAGGGTTAATGGAAGTGGATTTATCAGTAAATACAGAAGCTGACATCACAATTAAATTCAGGAGCACCACTTAAATCAACATGGAGTGCAACATATTGATATTTTTTCCATCTCAATTGTTAGGCGTTAGTAATAAATTGATCATTTATTGCTATAACAATGTGTAGTTTTAATCTAAAGGTAAATGTCACTAGATGAAGTAGTGCTTTTCCATATTTTACAGCTGTGGTTGGAAGTTGTATTCTATTCCATAATTTACTTTTATATTGTCTACCCATATGTTGGTTAAATAATATAAAGATACTACACAGTGGAATAGCTTATATTTATCGTAAAATGTAGACAGGTGTATCAACTTCTAAATGCTAAATATACCTCTTTTTTGTTAGTAAAAATATATGTCCCATAGCCTACCACCAGGGGCATATTACTGGTAAAAAAAAGCATGTATACAGCTGCTGTGTGTGCTTCTTTTAACCCATCACCACTCACAGACTGAGAAGTGTAGCTTGCAAATGGAAACTCAAGTGCATTGTGAGAGATCTGTCAACTCATTTCTGTTTTCTGTGTTATCACTGATCAAGTTGACTATTCACTGCACACCAAAAAGATTCACAGACCATCCAGTTCTCCTAGCATGTTGTACAACAAAGTACACACACACACACACACAGACACACACACCAATTCACCATCCGTCCTGGTGTTTCATGTGATATATTCTGATCATATTCAAAAGATAAACCAAATAAACAAATACAATGGCATACCTGCAGGTGGCACTGGACCTTCTAGTTGTAAAATGTAGTCACATTGTCTCCAAAATGATGGCAAAATGAAACTTAATGGTCTGGAGCCTTGGCACAAATGCAGCTGACATGCTTGTCTTGTCTGAATGGGTGTCCTTGTTACTGGCAGTTATCACAGTTAACATTAAAGTTGCTCAGATGCAACCAGTATTCAATTTCTGTTTGGAATCCACACATTCGCAGACACATGGTCGCATTCACTGAATAAGAGCAGTGGTTGCCCAGGGGAAGTTTGCCCACCATGGTAATGTTGTGTTATACCAATATCATTCTTCTCTCTTGACCTGTGGGATATTTGATCAGCCAACTGCAGGAACCTTTGCCAGCTGACGTGAAACTCTGGGAACTGACAGAATGCCAGGTATGTAAATACAGATACACACACATAATGAGGCAAAGATAGGCTTATTGACTGGGGGAAGGATGGATAAAGGAAGTCTGGAAGAAGAGATTGAAGAGAGGTGTTAAGAAGGTTAAAGGCTATTCCCAGCAGCACTCCAAAGCAGGGCTAAAAGATGGCAAAGAGGTGAGAGGCACAGTGAACAGTGCATGTGGGGATAGTGTCACACACATTAGGACAGTCTCTCCTCAAAAGTGTTCTTGGAGTTGCACTCAGTTGTAAACACAAAATATGATGGACAACTGGTAAACAATGAAAGCCATATATTTCTGCTAAATAGCTGCATAAAGTGTAAAGGATTGTTTCAAAAATTTAATTCTTGCCCTTAATTCTGACAAACACACAAAGAGGCAGTACTATATATTGTTTTACAGTCCAGCTCAACATATCATTTAAGGTATACTAATGCCATAAAGCAGAAGTAGATAACTTATTTAAAAATGACTTCATTATATTTGCTAAAACTGTCTCTATGTCCTGTCAGTAGAATGTAAGACAGATCATTTTTGATCATTTCTATTCACTGTATTTTTCGCTGCTGTTGTGCCGTAAATTTCTCCCACTGTGGGACAAATAAAGGAATCTGAATCTGGATCTGAATAATAATGAGACTCCTCTGGCTCCACCTGCTGGCTCTAAACTCATTGGATAAGAACCCACCACACCTGAGTCAAAACAACCTATCAGAAAAGAGGATCTGATGGAGCCTCAATCCTTGCTCATGAACAGGCTTATCAGTTAGATAACAGTTTAGACAACAGATAAATGGACGACCAAAGAAGAAAAGCTAGGTAAAAAAGAATTACATCAAGTGAACCTGTGAGAAGGGGCTTTGGCAGTGATGGAGAGGAAGGAAGATGGAATTTGTACTTGTCCAAATGTTCAAGCTAAGTGCACTCTCTTCTAATTGTACCGACTGCCATGTATTGTAGTAAGCCCCACACTGCTTACATACACTGAATGATATCAGCAAAACAAACAAGGTGCCATCTGGACAACCTGGGAACAATAAGTCAATCTGAAACCAGCATTCAGTGGTAGTTTGGTTTTGTCAGTGTAATAACCACCAGTCAGCCACAATATCTTTGCTGCTGCTGTTAAATAAAACTCTGAAACAAGGAACAACCATTAAAGTTTCATCAAACTTAGCCGGATTCCCAAGGGCAGTTCTTTCTCTTTTGTCACCCTGATTCGTATTCCACTTTCCACTCAGATCAAAGGAGTGTTTGGTGAATATTACGAGCCAAGCTGACAGCTAATGACACAGGCTGCTTGTTGGGCTGTGGTATATGGCTGGGTTGGGGATCGTGACTTGTCTGTTAATAGCTGAATCAGTCACACAGGACAAATGTTGTGCATATAAGTTAACATACTAACACAACTGAGGCAAAACGGCTGTTGCTCACACTCCTGGAAAGAAGCTCTATTTGCTTGACCACACCAAACACACCTTGATAAAGTACAGGTACAATTCTAATGTTTTGATTTGTGAGTTTTTACAATGTTTTTTTTTATTTCAGTAAGTCTGAAATATCTATAGGTTCAATCAGTCCATTACCAAACTCTCAACAACTGTTTGATGAATAACCGTAGAGTTTGTGTGTGTTCGGGACAGGAACACGCTAAACCAATGACATTCTCATCAGGTTCTGCTGTTGTTAATGTAAAGACCTAATTTGCAACGTTAGCTAACATTGTAAACTAAATTGCTCCCATGCCCCTATGAGTAACTTTGGCAAGGTAAAGAGCTGGGATGGGATTTGCATGGTTCTTCTTGTGTCCAAGATTCAACAATTGGTCAGAGCCTTCTTTCCCTGAGAGGCTGCGCATTGTGATATCTCTGATAGAACACCCATCTCCCGTCTCCCTCCAGCATGTCTTCATTTATAAATGAAACAGTCAATTCTTTCTGTTCTCTCCACCAGTCAGACACAGTGGCTTGTTATTACATTTAGCTGCTCCTAGGATTGTGCTTTTCTGGACAAAGACCTCAGATATTGTAACAGGAATCTGATGGAGTCACTCTCCCAGTTTGTGGGTCACAGCCCATATATGTATACATCCATCCATCCATCCATCCGTCCGTCCATTATCTATACCAGCTTTATCTTGGTACAAGGGTCATAACGGGAGCTGGAACCTATCTCAGCTGTCACTGGGCGAGAGTACACCCTGGACTGGATGCCAGTCAGTCACGTCAGTCACAGGGCTGACATAGAAAGAGACAAACCACTCACACTCACATCCTCTCATTTAATGTTTTTTTCATGACTATTTACATAGCAGATTCAGAATATATGTAATATATATGCAAGACTGAATATACGGAATAAGAATCTGAATATATTGATTGAAAGTCTGAATATATTGAATGAACTCTGAGAATATGGAACAAATGTCTGAATATACTGAATGAAATTTCAGAATATGCAATGAAAGTCAGACAAGCTAATGTTTGTCACGATTTAGCCGAATAGCAATCCAGAACAGTTGAACAATTTAATAGTTGAAATAAGCCATGTATCATCGCTTCCTTACCTAACTGTACGGTTCAGTTAAAATGAACACTTGTTGGTTGTGGTTAGTGTATTTTGTTTGGGTCAGTAAACCCTGCTGCACTGACATACATGGTTCTTGATCTGCTGCTAAACAGACTTCATTACTGTTCATTTTATTTCATAGTAGACCTATGTGACTTTAGCATGGCCTTTAACACACCAAAATTGTCAATAAAGTGGTGATACATCGATCTGTGTCCGAGACACTATAACTGTCACCATGGTAACACGTAAGCAGGTCATCACAGGTATTTATTAACCAGCTGTTAAAACTGCTACACATGTGTCTGACTCTCTGTACGATATGAGCTCATTAAGTCCATTAAAAAATGTGTGACAGCGATCTCAGTAACGAGCTCTGAAGAACTGTCAGAATAATACAACATTTAAACTGGATCACTCTCCTTTACAATGTAAAACAGTTCATCCGTCCAGGCCGTGCTGAAGTCACGTAGGTCTGCATTGCAAGTATTTCTGGGTGACCAGAACTTCAAACTTCTCCTATTCGATATTTAAATGCAGTTTACATTTCATTACATTTAGGCTAAAACACAGTTTGGCGTCTGCGCCTTGATGACGTCATGTTTCATTCAATATATTCAGACTTTCATTCAATATTCTCAAGTTTCACACATATACACGCACACACACACACACACACACACACACACACACACACACACATATATATATATATATATATATATACATACTTATGTATATACAAATCTATTGCACAGCACTCAACTCACATCGATATGATGTCCCAGCCTCCCATTTCCTCTCCACGGCCCCATCGTCACCCATTCCCCAACTTCCCCCACTTCCCCCGGAGCAGCTGTGTGAGTGAAGTCGTCATCAGTGTCTCAGTCTCTAATTTTTCACCATAGCAACAGATATGGATAGAAATGTAATTCATTTTATTAGAGACAATGAGCTAACAAACTAATGGCTAGAAGTGCTAACAATCAAAAAATTACCTGCGTAAACAAGCTGACTGTGCAGAAAGACATCATGTTTATCACAGAGTTAGACTGTTTGTTGGTAAGGTCGTACTGGTTCATATGTTCAGAGTGAGGTTCCTACTCAGTCCTACCAACTGCACCGTTAAGCTAAACTGACGTCCAGACGGATACTGTGGTCGTTCAGATACAAATGTGAAGCTTCAGCTTGTGTCAGCAAAGCTGTGGTGACTTCTAACAAAAGTGTCAGCGCCTCAGAGTCATGACTCAGAGAGACTTGTTATTGAGCTACATCTGTGGTGGACCGTGTTATTCGCCTGAGGATTTACTACACACACCCCTATACATACACACACACTGCCCATGGCCAGGCTCAAATAAGCTGTTGATATTGTGAAAGCAGCAGGATATCAAAATATCACTAACATGGTGAATCATGCATGTGCACAGCAATGACCACAGCTCCAAGGGATGCCTAAACTGTGCCTAAACACACACACACACACACACACACACACACAAAGTGTCACATACCTCTCATGGCCCCCTGCTGCTTCGCATTCTGTCACTGTGAACGTTCTCAGTGTGTGCTGGCCATCTTTTCTTGACTTTCACTTCCAGCTGAGTTCATCAAAGATTTCTTGGAGCAGTTTTTAGTTGTTGTTAAGAAATTGGTACAAATATATTCTGTTCTATCTATCTATCTATCTATCTATCTATCTATCTATCTATCTATCTATCTATCTATCTATCTATCTAT
>JBAJHX010000053.1:24216832-24241843 GCA_037176925.1 Amniataba percoides | reverse complement strand
GAGTGCTTTGAAAAATGCATTTGAAGGGCCTCTATATATGGCCATACTCTCTCTCACTCTCTCTCTCTCTCTCTCTCTCTCACTCTCTGTATATATATATGTGTGTGTGTATATATATATATGTGTGTGTGTGTGTGTGTGTGTGTGTATGTGTGTGTACGGGATAGAATTATTTTATTTCATGCAGCCTTGTTCAGAAATTGATGCATCTTTACTCTGTATAATTGTACTGTGGTGGGCCTCCAGACATATAGACCTCCAGATTTCTACATACACACACACACACACACACACAGACACACACTTGCTGGCAAGCTTGTGGCAGGCAATAAAAGTGTTCATTTGCTCTCTCCACTATTACATCTTCTTATCTAGTCCATCTTCCATTCTCTCCCTCCACTTTGGGCACTGCAATCAGACTCAGTGGAGAGGGAATGCTTCGCTGCATGCTGCTGTACAGAGACAGCCACTTTCTTTTTAAGGCCTGGTTGATAAAGCAATGAAGCAATCGGCCATTCCCATCAGAGAAAGAGGCCTGATTTGGCTGGGCTTAGCAGCGCTTGTCAGTTCTCCTCTTAACTCACCTGCTCATCCTGCTCCTTTTTATTTCTTTTCATTACTTTCATCCCACTACCCCTGCAGACAACACTGATGTCACATTCATACTGCAACCGTGCCATTTTTCCTTTAGGTTCGCAAACCACATCTAAATATGATGCGGAATATTTGTTTGCATTAAGGACGTGAACAGCAACTTCGGATGAGATTTTTAACTTGAAGTCGGCATTGTGTGTTTTTACAATTTCACTGTGAACAGACATTTCTTCTGAAGCATAAATGTGACCTGTGCCTTAAACCACATTTTGTCTCAGCCTTGTGCAAGTAGCTTTATATCTAAATCTAACCAACAATACCCATAGTGAAAAAAAACATAAATCAGTTATGTTGTTATTATTTTTAATGGTTTTTGTAAAGTTATTCAACTGTTGCTCTAATATACTGCGTGTGCTATTGTATGAGGAAATCAAGCAGTTGGTTTTCATTTATGCTAAATGGCAGAAACCTGAACAGAGAATCCTGGTACCAAATCATCTGAGGAGTCATTTTGAATTTTATACTGGAGAAAAAATACAGATAAAAGTAGATTGTTGGCTGATAAAATAGGAACTGTCTGATATTTCAACGCTTGTGATTTAAATTCATTTTAGCGACACCATTTACAGATATGAAATTGATTTCAAAGTTTTGTATTCTCATTTCGTCCTGCAATTGTGAGTACTTTACTGTGAAATTCAGGGACGTTCAATATGAACTGATAGTTGCTACCTAATAATGCAGCACAATTGACAGCTTTGGGTTTGCCCTAATTTTGACCAGGAGGCCTGTGTGTGCTAAATTTAATGATGTTGTTGGTGCTGTCTGGCCCCTCCTGGCAGACCAGCAACTTTATGCACGTCATGAAAGTCAGTGAGTTATGATTGATCACCATTCAAGCTTAGTCCACCATATCTCTTTGCCAAGTAATAATGAGAATTTATGATTCTGTAGACACCAAAACTGATGCAATGATTATCTCAATGGACAATCTAATTAGCCAGTTTAGTGTTTAGTTTAAAAAACATCCATGATGCAAGACTATTTAATGTTGGTACAGACATACCATCCTGTATCTCCATTCCTACCTCCAGAGGCCCTAACCAGATAGCACTGACAACAAACTGCAGATTTTTTTTCCATTCAAATAGCAGTTTATGTTGTGTTAATTATATATATTTATTTATTATTTTGTATCAGTCCTAACTTCTTGATGGGGATACAGCTCCGATGAGGGGTGTGAAGAGTCTTACAGGAGAGGCATAGGGTGGTTGGAGGGTGGCTATAGGAGTGAATGATGTGCTTCCAGAGGTAGATCAATAACTCAAGGCCTCGGGCGCAGATTGGCTCCAACTCCATGGGGAATTCACCATAGACCTGCATGCATGTGCTCTGAGCACACTCGCACACAGACACACACACATATGCATTGCATTTTGCATCTACCATCTTCAATCCCCACCCCGCAACCCAGTCCTACAAAACTATGCCTGTACTCCCCACTGCTTCAGTCCCATTCATCAAAAGTGAACTGCATTCTGGGAGTATAATAGCTCAATCACTGAGTCCCCCTTCCCTGCTCCACTCCCCCAACCCAGTCTGCATTTGGCAGCACTCAAAACTTTTCCATCACCAAGCTTTTAGAAATATATAAAGAGGTTTCTCGCTCTGTCTCTGTGTCTATTCAGGCTTTTTAGGAGTCACATGGAGGCCAAACCGATTTGTTCTGTGCACAGAGCTGAGTCTCGATCTTTATCCTTTTGATTGGCTGGGTTTGAATGATCTTTACCAATAACACCAATACTGCCTCAATGCTTCAGACTCACTGAATGACTGAATGAAGCGATGGGAAAAATTAGGTCATTGGCAGCTACACTGATATTAAGCCACAGGTTCAGCCCATATTTTCCTCACTTACAACTGAAGCCCTCAAACTGTTGCCAAAGTCGAGTTGACAGATTGGCTGCAACCACACTGAAGCATGTTGCACTCTTTATGGGATTTGTCAACTTATATTGCCATTATATCAAAAACGTCATGTTCCACAGCAGCTCCCATAAATGCTCACACCAGAGAGTGTTCCACAGACTGAAAGGCACAATCTGCCTCATTGATCCATTTTAGGAATTAAAATATTTCTCATCAGCTCCAGTTCTCACTCATAACAATCACAAGACATCTGATGTTGGAAATGTTCTGGTCCAACTCCAATGAATTAGTTCATTAGTTTACAACCATAAGTAATGCTAAGAATATATTTATTTTAGTAGGTAGTCATGGTGGCTTTGGTATGTTAGTGACAGTAATCCTGTATAGCTTTACAACAGTGTTAGTGACCTGACCTTAAAATTGTATTTTCCATGTGAGATGCACTGAAAATGTCATCTTTTATAGCAGATAAGTATTTTTTTTGTTGGTGAGGAGGCTACACATTTCATGATGTATACTAATAATTCACTTTACTGTATTCATTTTATGTCAGTGGTAATTTCATTACTGAATTATTGCTGGCAGTGTTTTTTGTATCTGTAGTATAATAAAAAACTGTTTTGGCAACTGGATAGAAGCTCTCCTCATTCAGTGTGTAACATATAGAGTCGTCAAAAGATTCTCACCTAAATGATAGCAGTCAAATGAATGACCTCAGATCATGACAGGTTAATGGAACTTTTCTGTCTTGGTTTGATTGTATTTAATCCTATTGGCCAGATTCTACAACACCAAGGCCAGTGCATTCTCCCTGCAGAATGACTCATCAGAGGAGCTTCAGGAAACATCATGCCTCAAAACTCATTATAGTTTCAATCTCATGGGAGGTTGTTTATGAGAGAGAGAGAGGCAAAGCATGCATGACCAAATCAAGGGGGAGAACCTTCTTACAAACTGTACAAACCTCTGAATAAGGACACTCCTCCTGGCTAACAGGACACCCAGAAGTGTAAAGAACTGCAGTTCCTCAGACAACAGTTTTGGTGAGGATCCGTGTATAAATGTGTGAAAGCTTTTGTTGCAGCATGTATTATATGTACCCAGAAAAAGCCACCGAAACTGCATCATCATGGATCTCTCCGCCCTATTTCACTGCTACTCTTTGCTTATTCTTATTTACTCTTTCTCTTCTCCCCTGACTTTCTTACTTGTCATTGCATACACAACACTCAAATATTCACATTCTGTTAGCACCAACACCAAGTCCATCATCTTGTGTGTTGATGTTGAGTGGTTTGAGGAGTTGGATGAAAGGTGGTTGAGGATAGAGGGGTTTAAAGAGGGTTTAAGTTGGTTATTGCATCTGGAAGCTCCAACTTAGTTGCTGTGCGGCTGCACGTTGAGGGTCAGGAGTCTGGCCAGAGCTGCTGGACACATAACAGTGAACGATAGGATGAAGAGGGGTGTGGACAACAGAGGGCAGGTGTGATGGCTGCATTGGAGTGAAGGTGGTGTGGGATGGAGGACATTCAGAAACCACAGACTGTCAAACCGATTGCTCTCTTGGAGGGTTGAGAACCGGCTCATGTGTCCACGATGTGGTAAGTCACTTTTACATCGATAGATAATTGCAGATAACTGGTGCCATCTTCTTCCTGAACTTTTATGGAAAAAGACTTAACCATAATTGAAAAAAAAAACACAAGTCATAAGTAATAGGCAGACTGCAATCATATTTGCTGAGCATACTATATATGGTCACCAGTAGATGAATCCTTTCTGTTATTTACATTACATTTTGGGGTGATTCAATAGCTTCACACCCACAATGTCAACTGTTCATGTGAGCTCCCTACCACAAAAACACAGAATGATTCTTATTCTCGTTAGGGTGAATTATGTTCATTTTAATGACCATCAGGTCTGTGACATTTCTAGGTCCAACCAAGCAGGAGAGGGATATTCCTTGAAGGTAGGCACCTTCAGAGAAACCAGCAGGAACTCCAGCGAGACTCCACACTTGGTGGGTGTATTGATTGCTGAGGACCCAAAGAAGTACAATGTCGGATGTGAAGTTGTTTGGGTGAGCAGTTCTTGAGAGAATGAATAACATCTCCCTGCATGGCAAGAGAGCCCCTGCAGATGGAGAAGCAGCTGTTTCAGACCAACCATTCTAGACATACAAATTCAAATGACAAATTTCTATTCTTATGACTACTATTTAGCAGTGACCATGTTAAAACTAATTAGGCATCAAATCATTTTTGTTTTAAGATTGACACTGATAACCCTATAGTGGTAACTGTCTGTCTTTTTTCCTGTCTGTCCTTACCTTCCTAGACAAGAAAAGCTGCCCATTTCTCCAACTGCTGGCCTTTCTACTTTCCAGACTCTTAAAATATTGCCAGATTAAAGCAAAGAACTTCAGTTGGGGAGAAAGGATTTCCTTTTACCGTTAAAGACAGCTGTAGCTTTGAGGGGGAAAGTATGGAGTACCACACCCTGATTTCTAGAAGGTGGTGTTTAGCTTCATTAACCCATAAGACTCATAAACTCATTTTCACTGCATGCAGCACTATGGTTGGCCTCAAAGGGCCGCTTGTATAAATGGAACTACTCTGTAAGATGTTTTTGTGTCCAAATATTGTACATGTATTTTCATAAATGTAAAAACCATGCAAGCACATTGTTCTGTTGTTCTAACATCAGTCCCTTTATCAGGTTAAGAACTCCACATTACTTCATTAGTCAAAGATCAATCACTGCTCACTCATCCACTTTGTGTCAGTGCTGCTCTGTTTTAATAGTGATTATAACTGTGCAGGTCAAAAGTAAAAACTCACAATATAACATTGCTGGTTAGGAATATATTTGCTGCAGACTCATATTGTGCCGTGAGTTTATTTATTGTTGTCTGTTTTGGGGTTATTTTTCAACATAAATAAAAGAAAAACAAATGCTGGGACATGTTGGTCGCACTGAGGAACGAGACAGCACCACCGGACCAGAACACTGCTAGAGAGGGGCGGACTAAAGACTGGAGAGGAGCGGACTAAAGACTGGCCTCGTTTTCTATATATTTTGTACATTTTTATTTTTGATCAATAGTTTTGGGTGGAACCAAATGACTGTTCGTGTCGTGGCTGTTGACCATTAGACAGCAGTAAGATCCGGCTCTCTCGTGGGCCACATGGCGTGGCGGGCCGGATTTGGCCCTCGGGTCTTGAGTTTGACACCTGTGCTCTACATCATATGGTCAATAAAGGTGTTTTCAGGGAGGACTGTTTTAGCCTGAGAGTTGAGTTTAATGTTTTTAGCTGTCAAGTTCCAGTTCACTATCGTATCCTATGATGAGATAATGATGTTACTGCATGCTGTTGGTGCCTAACTGTTAATGGCATTGTTTGATGAAATGTTCAAAAGTCATAAAACTGAAGTGCCATCAGAAAAATAAAAAATAGTAACTTTAATGAGAATATTAAGTATATGTTGGATATAGAGCTCCCTTATAAATAATGATCTCTAAGATGTCCTCATGACTTGCCTATGAAGGATTTCAATACAGACATGAGTTCAAGCTTGCTATGGGCACCACTTTAAAACTGCAGAAAAGTTATTTATGTAAATATTATTTTAGAAGAAGCCAAAGTCTGACTGTTAACTCAACACTTAGACTAGGATAACAAGCAGAAAATCAATTCCTTGTCAAAAATATACATGTCTGGTAGTGTGTTAGGGAAGGGTCATTTGTGCATCATGTTTGCAAGAACCAGGGAGCAACTCTGGTGGTGTTTGGCTCCTTTTTTCTTTTGTGTAATTCTCTTACTGTGGTCTGTGTTGGATAGCTACCAGTGGGTCCGGTCCATTGCAGCTACCACGGCAGCCATGTGTTCATGCTATTACTCATACAGTAGTCTTGCTTAATAGGGAAACCTGCTTTGCTCTGGTGTCCTGCACTGATTCTCCTTCTGTCTGGTTTTTACTGTTTCTCTCTCCGTTCTAATGCTTATTTTCATGCTCAGCCTCCCTCCCTGTGTCTCCATCATTGACACCCTTTTTTCTCCATTAGTAGATAGTATATTTAGTAAATTTTACTCAGCCTCTGTCTATCTGCCTATGTATGTTTTAAATGAGGAGTAATGATGAAAGTTACACTAGTTGAAATTGATCAGAAGGACATGCAGAGCTGGGTCCTAGCTACCACATTCTCCCACAGTATTTCCCTTATTTATTTCACATTGTGTTTCAGCTCTCATCTTGGTGTAGGCAAACATCCAGTAAAGCTCCTGTTCACTTACAGTGATACTGCTGCCACATACTGAAGAGATGACTGCTGCTTTATTTGCCTCCAGAGATGAACCCCCCCACTGCCTCCAGAGCCTTGCACAGATCAAAATAATGGCCCGTTTGCCAGTGTTCCATGCTCAACATTTACACAATGTGTGAAAATGTCAACCCTCTTTTGTCTGACAGCACATGAAATTGGCAAAATAAAGGGACGGAGGGCCCTGGTGCCCCCCTTGGGCTCCCGGAGGTAGGGTCTTTGAAGGGGATTGTGGGAAACAGGAGTGTTGAGAGAGGTAGGGAAAACAATCCATGAAATTATCCTGGTAAACTGAATAAGATTTACCCCGGAGGCTGAGCAGGGCCCAGAAATGTAAATAGTTACATAAAATTCCAGTTCAATATTTAATCTTTTTCAAACAATGTCTTGCTCAAACCCTTGGAGACTGCGGGCCATCCTGTTCTACATCTGAGGCTGTAATGCTGAATGTGTGCGTGCGTGCGTGTGTGGTCATTGGTTAACATTAAGGTTTGGCAGTTTTGTGGGTGAAGAATAGCGAGTTAAAAAATTGAAAATCAATGTTTTTCACCAGGAAAAAAAAGAACAAATTTCTTTCAAAGTGCTTTAAGGCCTGTAAAGGTGAAAATGCCTTCATCCCTGCTGCACAGATTTGGGGCTTTTTAAGGCAACTTCTTTAACTCTGGCTTTGACCCTAACCCTAAGACTTAATATTAAAGGGCCAGTTGAGAAAATCAGGTGCTCTTATAGTGGAAAATTATTAAAATATTAAAATAATACTACTCAAAGGGTTAAAAGAATTGACCTGTTGTTCTTCAATTTTAATATAGTATAACATGTATATCCTGCTGACACTGTACAGTATTTTTGTCAAGTTATGTAATCTTTGGTTTCAGTTAGGCTCAGCCAGATGTTTTCACATGTTTAACTTGAAGTTTTTCTTCAGCTGAGACAAAACAAGTTAGGAATGGAATGTTGGAGCTTGAATGAACCACAACCAATAATGGAGTTGTGATCAAAATGTCAAAAGATTCATTAGGTAAACCTCCACAATTTATTCCAAATCAAAACTGCAATGGCCTAAATTCTTCCTTTACAAAGTCTTCAATGTTCATTTTTTTGTTGACATTGCTGTGAATGTGTTAATGTATTATGCTCACATGTTTACAATCAGGCTATAATTATTGGTGGTGTTGTACTGAATTGGGGTATTTGTTTTATTTAATATTACTAAATTGAAAAAAAATAACTGAAAAAGAATATTAAAAACTCTTCTGATATAATGCAGTGCAGTATTGAACAATAAGGTTGACTGGTATACAGTATGCAATTTGTAGTTTGTGACTTTAACATTAAAAAACCCACAGTTATAGTACTAGGTTTCGCTGATTCTTCTTCTCATTCCAAATGCATCATCACATCACTCTGTTTACACATACAATCTCTGCCAACAAGGTTCAGAAGACCAGAAAACAGAAAAGCAGTCAGTACTTCATCGGTTCAGATTCAACATTCCTCCCAAAGCCTATACTTGAAAAGCTTTACACTTTCATTTTGGCATGGCTAAGCATGCTCACTGCACCCATCGGGAAAGCAGCAGAGCTGAGCAAATACCTGCTCTCCCTGTTTTACTTCCAGCAGGAAAACAAATCATCCATTTATCCCTGATCTGTGCACTTAAGGTGGCAGTGTAAGGAGGACAGGCACTATCAACCAGCCTGACAAATGTCAGAGAAAAATCAATGTGGGTATTCATTAGTAGTCACATACAGATATAGGTTTCTATGCACACACAGACATACTCTCATTATCATTACACCCCTTTATATCCAGATCTTACTGAAAAGACAGCAGGACTGCTGTTCACAAGTGAAACAGGGTTTTATGGTTAGTGTGTGTGTGTGTGTGTGTGTGTGTGTGTGTGTGTGATACATGTAACATGATACACTGGTTAGATATTTTCATTTCTGTCTAAAATAAATGTCCACAAAACCTTTGAAATATATTTCTGTAACTGCTAACGTTATTGTACAAAACTGGCACCAGATTAAAATGTAAAGGAAAAGTTGTTGAGTTCTCAGTTTTCTGGATTTTTTCTGAGGGTGAGCCTACAGTCACAGGCTTTGAAAATCTCTGTACAAGAACAAGGCTCAGGGGATCAACAAAACATTAGGAAACAACCTCTGGGGGCCGATACATAAAAAATACATTTCAGTTCATTTCATCCATTACTTTTTAACACTGTGTCATGTGTCGTTGGAGGAACATTTTTTCCAGAAAACAGTGATGAAGTTCATGAAGTATCCTTAATAAACAAGGTCCATCATGAGCTCTGAAAGTCTTATAGTAATATTTGGCTCCATTGTGATAAACTCACAATATCTTTCACAGAAAAAGTAATGAGCTAGTTTAAAACTTCTGCAGAGAAAGGAATGGACCTTTTGCCAATTTTCCTTTCCACATAACCACTGAGTCATGAAACAAGCAGTGATTGTACCTGTAGTACAATAGTAACTAAACAGATAACATAAGACTCCCAATCTATGATGTTGGAAGATCATTCAAGAACTATGTTTTCAAGTTATTTCCAGGATTTCAGAAGATGTTACTGTGTTATTTCACAATGACTTATATTATTATCACTTCACAGGCTTTTACTGTGATATTTCACAATGTAATACTGTACCAAGAATATTATTGTATTGTGGATGTAGGTGTGGCTATTGCACAGGATACTTGAATGAATTTATTTTTTTAAACTGCTTCAGACAATGGATGTGTTGAAATGTCTAACTTTGTGAACTAAATGTCACTGACTACTCTTACAGATAGCCTTAGTTATACATCCTGTTGTATTTGTATGTTTTTTAGCAGGAGCCCAGAGTTAGCGCACCGATATATATTAGCAGTTTACACTCATGGTCGGTTTGAGTGCACTTATGTTTTAAATTAGTTGCTGTGTTAGTTTTATTATGAGTTACTATGACAATTAGACACCCCATCTAAAAATTTAGAACGGTTTGGTTGTTATCTGTTATCTGTTAGTTATCTGCTAACAGTGGTATCTTTCTCCACAGACTTTGCCACAGTTCTCCTTTAAAAGAAGACCACTTGGAAGTAATGTTGTGAGGTAAGATATGGCCTTAATGCTGGAACCACGAGTTATCGTCCAAACTGAGCTAACTTTAGTTTTGCTGAGTACTGCATGTGCGGCCCCTTTAAGAGAGTCTGTGTACTGTTATGGCTGCTGTGCTGTTTGTCCTTGTTATAGTTTCTCTTCAGATTTAAATAGTCGTTTTCCACTGTGCATTCATGTTTTTCTATGTTGTACCTAAGAGGAACATAAGTCTGTCAGTAAATGTTACTGTGTGTGAAACTTTGAACCGTGATCAGTGCTAGCGCTAGTTTTAGCCCATCTTTGGGTTTTTCAATGTAATGTTAGCATTAAGCTAATCTCTAATCTGATTTTTTGTGGTATGATGATGAATGCATTTGTATTTAAAACAGAGAGACCAAACACAGTGTAATATTTGGGTTTTTTTCTGAATTACAATTTGACAGCTCTTCCAGAGTGAAGCCTTTCAAACTCACCTGTTGACTCCTGGAGGACAAATGCTGTCTGCCAAGCTAGACGTCGCCTTAACATTCTGGCGAGGGCAGAATACCCATTAAAAGTTACCCATTAAAAGTGCTCATGTGGGAACTGACAAGTTTATAATCCCACATTTTGTTTGTAAGTGACATTGAACATTAATGCAGAGAGAGGCTCAAAGTCAAAGATCAGGCAGATGGTGTCAGTGTAGACTTGGTGTAACAGGCAAGACTTGCAGACAGCATATGTAGTGTAAAAGGTTTAATGGTTAAACCAGACATTTCACTCATTCCTGGCATACAGCCTGATGCTATCCATTCTGATGTTATGATGGAACCAGTAAACATGGTCACTACTCTGAGATAATCTGGTTGATGGCATTCAGGCCTCTGCAGAACAGCAGTGGGGATAGTGCATCACCTTGGTGTATGTCAGGCTTGACGGTAACTTGTGCACCTGGCTTTGACTTGGCCCCAAGAGTTGTCTTCCACAGCCCCTTTGAGTTCTTGACAAAGGTTCCTAGTTTCCTGGTGATGTTGCACATTTACAGGGATTCCAGTGTTTGTGTTTGGCACTGTGTCATAGGCTTTCTTGTAGTCAATCTAGGTTGCGCAGGTTGCTCTGCCTGGTCCTGCAGTCTGCATTGAATTTTCTATTGGCTAGAAGCTAGTGTTTGGTTACTGTGACATTCCTATCTGTTCCTTTATGGGCTCTGCTCAACTCTTGGGCAATAAGCCTATTCATCATTGTTCATTGTTCATCACAGGTCTCTCTCTCTCTTCCTTTGCCTAATTTGGTCAATAGGCACTCCAATCTCCTCTTCCCAGGACTGGTTGAGAGCTTCCAGGTGGATCCAATCCAGTTTCTGCCTCCTCCTTTTGCTCTGACATCTCAGAGGTTTCATTTTGTTTGATTGTTTGGCGTTTCCCTCCACAGAGCCGAAAATGTGACGTCGGCAGACAGCAGGAGAGCGTCTTGTTCATAAGAGTCAACCGCGCCATTTTTAAAAACCAGTAACAACAACACACGATCAGAGATGGCTGCACAGAAAACAAGCCCATGGAGCAACAACGAGGTGCAGATGTTTCTTTGTCTGGTGGCCTACATAGTTGTTTCGTGTTTGTCTCACACAGCAAAAGACATCGCTGGAGTTTTGGTCTCACTATGACGACTCCACCCATACTGAGGTGGTACTGTATTGTCATGGAAAATGACTGAAACTGAGTCGAGTCGAGGCAAATAGGTACTAGAAGAAAAGGGCCAATAGATGTTACGATGCCTGACAAGAGCCTCCATGTTGTACAGAAGCAGGTTACTGGCTCGTGTCAAAGTCACGTCCCTCTGGCAGCCCTTTGTGATCAGGACTGTCCCTTTGAGTGGGCCCTATCCATCAGCAGCTGGTTCATCTGTTCATCACTGTAGTGGTTACTGGCTCTTGTTCTTGAAGAGTGCTGGCCACTGAGCATTAAGCGTGTTCTAAAGACTTTGAGAAAGCATTTTCTTGGAGTCTTCTCTTTTTCCAAATGATCACACATAAAAGTGGCTTGTTCAGCAGGTTTTAAATGTCTGACCTGTAACCTCCTGAACCCTACATCTACAGGAATACCCGAAGTCTCCACTTGTGTCTGATCCTCGATGTGTTCAGTTGGGGATGTTGCCAGTTTAAGTGAAATAATACTCACCTTTGAAATACCCAAAATTGAAAATTATCATGCAAGGGTTATTGCTACATGTGTTTTTCTAATTGAACTGAAGCAAAACCCCAAAAGAAATAAGCTTCTACAATATAAAGTACAATATGAGGTATGAAATAACAAAACTCAGTTACAAAGAGTGAATACCCCAGAGAAATAAACAGAAAATAAAATGAATTCTCACAATAGTAAAGAAAGTAAAACTAAATTAAAATGCCTTTCACACACACAGTCTATAAAGAAGACATGCACACATAAACGTGTTCTGCGCACAAACTATGTGTCCAGGTAACAACATGTCTCTGAGAGAAGGTTTAGTTTTTGTCTACACAGTCAACAGAGTGTAAATAGACAGGTGACATATTAAAGGAAAAATGGAAATGATTGACTCCCACTGTGAGGGGGTGTGTTACTGGCATAGTTTGTTTTCATTTGTCCCCTTTGAGAGAGGGGCCACTTTGAATCAAGGATAGTTTTTCTGAGTGGTCAACTTCATCAGTTTCTTTTCTGATGGGAGGGGTCTCTTCCAGGATGACAACACCTCCATCCATAAGGGGGACGGGGTCACTGAACGGTTTGATGGTGATGAAAATGTTGTGAATCAGATGCTGTGGCCTTCACAGACACCATATCTCAACCCAACTGAACAGCTGTGGGAGCGACATGTTAGACAGAGCTCTCCACCGCCATCATCAAAACACCAAGAATGGTTCATACCTCCAGAGTTCACAGACTTAGAGAATCAATGACAAGGAAGACTGCAAATTGCAAATGGCAAAATAAAGTCCAACACATATTCATATTCTCCTGTAATATGTAGTTATGGCGCATGTTTCATTTATCCAACCAGTGAAACTTACTGGGAGTCTTACAAATTTCATCCACAGATTTTACTGCCACTCAACATTAGCTTAGTAGCACAAGTTGAAAATGGAGTCCTTGCCAAGGAGCAATGATGCTGATTCAATCCCCAAGGAAGACATTTTATGTTGCATTTCCAACTATGTGTCATCCATGTACAAAATCAATTGAATTTTTGAGTGATTGTGCAAGTCAGATGATGAGGGAAAAGACTGTGACTGTTCAAGCTGACATGGCTGATTAACTGGGCTTTTGTCATGGTGGAAGAAGACACACTTCAAGTCACAGAGTACTTCTACTACTTAGCTCCATTCACTGTTTTTTTTGTAGCTTTAAACTTAGACACAGTACCATAATTCCTTTGTATGTCTGTCACTTAATTGCATACATAGTCCCATAGAAATGAGCCATTTATCAGCCATATGACAATAATACTTACTGTCGTCAGTGCTAACTGTAAACAGATACATTCCTTCAGGCACAAATCTAAGTATGCTCACAACTCAAGTATGGTTATCAGTTGAGCAGTTTGTTTGGGGTGATGGGTAACATTCCTATGTTAATAGCTTGGTGATATTAATGTTTATTGGAAATCCGAAGGGAGGTAGATTATTGCAGAGTTGGTCATGCAATGGTCAAGAACACTGGGCATGGCCAGTGGCATACTTGAACTGATATTTACATGTCTGTAAATTACCTTGAACTTTGCGTGATATCAGGAGTATATGTTTGTTTAAGTTTTAGGCGCCTTTATAATGATATGATATTCATTCATTCATTAAACTTTTATTTAGTTCTTGAGGAATGATTGAGGGCACGCCCTCATTTTCAATGATATTGAGAGTGCAATTTAAAACAGAACAAGTACACACAGAAAAAAAGCAGCAAAAGCAAAAAGAACACAGCAATACAGAGGGAAATAATCAATGTTCAGAGTGAAATGTGCATAGTAAAAATGTATGTGGATCAAATCATCTCCATAGGATAGATTTAATTTAAAAAATGTTATCCAATACAATGGTAAATTCCAATTCCAGTTCATTTTATTTTATAATAGACAAGTTCCATCGTACAGTTAGAGATGCCCACCAGTCTATTTATACAAGATGCAATGATGAGTAGAATACCCATCAGCAGTAATAAATCTTAGGGCAGAGTGATAAACGGAATCTAGGGGATTAAGAGTGGATGCTGATGATATCACCATAATCCAGGAGAGACAGGAAGACAGCCTCAGTTATCCGCCTCCTACTGAACATGGGAAAATCAGCTCTTTTTCTGTACAAATACACAATTTTTGTGGTAGCTCACCGAGTATGTGAAATTTAAATATAATGTTTTGATCCAGCCACACACTTAGACATTTGTACTCAATATTTCTCAATAATTTTCCTTTCCAAAAAATAATACTTATAAATAAATAAATACTAACAATTATATTGACATTAAAACCATAATATAATATGGACCTTATCCCATTTTGGAGCAACTTTAGATTCATCTGAGCCTTCTTACATTGTATACACGAACTCTACTTTTAAGGGGGCTCAAATGCATTTTATTATTTGATAAATTCAGGAACATAGTTAAAATATTGCACTTTTGTTGACAACTAAATATATGGATGTATGTATGAGGTGTAGAATTGTTATTGGTTTCGGTGCTTGCCATGCACACAGAGGTACAGATACATGTTTGACATAAACAGATACAAACACCATATACACTACCTGTCAAAAGTTTGGATGCACCTTCTCATTCAAACACATTAAGAAGTCAAGAAATCACAAAAATTCAGCTGTTAACTGAAAATCATTCCAGGTGACAACCTCATGAAGCTGATTGAGAGAAAGCCGAGAGTGTGCAAAGCTGTCATCAAATCCAAAGGTGGTCACTTATGGTAAAGATAGGCTTTATGAGCATTATGTGAACTAGTTTGACAAAGGTTTGGATGTAGCAGTTATGTTTAAGTCCTGCACTCTAGCTAAACCAATCTTCAGACGTTTTAGAGATACTACCATGTCTGAAAGAACATTAACACAATGTTCTTTTACGTGTTGCAGTGAACTCTCCTCTCAGGTTCCAGGGCCTTTGGTTGTGTTAAAAACAGTGGTACCTGTAAGCACAGGAAATATACAGCCTCTGCTCCGAGAGAGAGGAGTGTGTACATGAATGCACACAAGTTTTCCGGCAGGCCCATACACACACGTGCGGCAGCCCTGAGTCCGACACTCTCCTCACTGGCTGTAACAATGATAGATGTGGAGGGCAGAGCCGCAGATTGCTTAGCCAGACACGAAGACAGAAAAGCTGAATAAAAACACTGATTTTTCAACCTCTCCTTTCTTTCTCTCTGTCGGCTTCATGTTTTCCCCGATTCCCTCATGACTGCCACTCCCCAACCCACCCACACACACTCTCACGCACACATATCTTTTTTACTGCTCAACAGTCCATCCTACATTGTTTTTCCTCACTCTTTCAGTCACTGAAACAATGACCTGTGAATTAGGGCCAAGCATCAGAGGTTTACATGTAATATCAGCAGATCGATACTCACCGTGCTCTGGTAGGCCTCCGGGGTGTCTCATTGCCATGGAAACGCTGAAGTGAAAGCAGTAGTGGTGACATGTATTACTGTGACTAAATGAAATAGCCTTCAACCACTTTTACACATGGAGGGACATGAAAGGAAAGAAGTGTCTTCCTGTTAAGAAGCAGGTGTCATTTTCTGGCTAGAAACACTGCTCACTCATGATTTCACTTTTATGCTGCTTTTTTGTTTTAAAACACTCTTTCTCTTCAGTTTTCTTCTGTATTTGATGATTCACACACGCAATTATAAAAATGAGACTTCCTCATGGAGTACGCAAGGTCAAGTCAGATATAATACCAACAATAAATATCTGTTTATGTAGCAGATGCAGTGAAAGTGACACTTCCCTTCAGTGCTTGAAAAAGTGAATTGAAGTATTTAAATGAAAAGTGAGTAAAATGGCACTAGAGAAAGAGAGGGAGGGGTGGAGTGCTGGATGGTAATGAAGGCATAAAGAGAAAGGAAGTGAAAGAAACAGAACTGTGGAAAGAGATGATGATGGAGCAGCTGGTTGACGGGGCAGTGAATCCACCAAGAAGCTGCAAGAGCTGCTGTGTTTGGTCACTGCAGCCAGTCTGCCAGTCACACACACTGATGGTCACTGCAGCTAGTCTGCCAGTCACACACACTGATGGTCACTGCAGCCAGTCACACACACTGATGGTCACTCCAGCCAGTCACACACACTGATGGTCACTGCAGCCAGTCTGCCAGTCACACACACTGATGGTCACTCCAGCCAGTCACACACACTGATGGTCACTGCAGGCAGTCACACACACTGATGGTCACTGCAGCCAGTCTGCCAGTCACACACATTGACGGTCACTGCAGCCAGTCACACACACTGACGGTCACTGCAGCCAGTCACACACACCGACAGTCACTGCAGGCAGTCACACACACTGATGGTCACTGCAGCCAGTCTGCCAGTCACACACATTGACGGTCACTGCAGCCAGTCACACACATTGACGGTCACTGCAGCCAGTCACACACATTGACGGTCACTGCAGCCAGTCACACACACTGATGGTCACTGCAGCCAGTCTGGCAGTTACGCACTCTACTATCCAACAAGTCTGGCAGCCAGCTAGTCAGCCTGTTACCATGCCTGCTGTATGCCAGCACGTGAATTAAACAGCTTAATATGTACTCTTAGCTTTCAGAGCCAGATAAAGTATGGCCCGATTACAAAAATGAACTGTGGCCCCAAATGACACAAGGATACAAAACACAACATGTAGTCAACTTGTAGTTGTTATAGGCACACACTAACAAATTGTAAAGAATAAAATACTACAAATTCTTAAACTACATTCACTAGATACAGACAAGTAAAATGTTCTCAAAAGAGTAGACCATGAACAGTATCCACTTAACAAGGTAAAAACTAGACCAGTATTTTACACAATATAATTGTGTACGGTACAGTGGTATGGAAGTGGAGAGATGTGAGCAGATGGTCTGATTCCAGATAGATGTGTTGGAGGAGCTGAGAGGGAACGAGGAGGGCCCACAGATACTCACATACACCAGCAGTAACACTGATGGGATTTTGTTCCCTATTCTTTATGTAGTCCCATTAAGAAGGCATCTCTTCATGGCCCGTATGGAGAGTAGAGATGATTACAGGGACTGATACCTTTAATAATAACTTCAGTAACATATGGCATGTAAGTGTTGTAATGAGATCCACTTAAACATCCAAACATGTTCCATAAAACAGTAACAAAGTAACAAGTAAGATGAGAGCTGTCTGTGCAGCTTCTTTTTTAAGTTTTTAAATCTTTTTATTTTGTAGTAATTATTTATTTTAACAAGAGTGCATGCAAGAAAATTTAAATCTGAAGCTACTAAATATCAGCAAATATTTATTGACTGAGCATCCTGCCGACAGACCTTAGTGAAGGTGAAAGAGCTGACATCAAACAATTTGCATTTATAATCTGCATCAATTATGTTAGCGAAATCCAACAGATTTTTATTGGATTTTATTGGATATAACTTAACACGAATGACACTATAATAAAAAGACAAATGAAAACCAGAGGACATAAAAAACAAACAAATAAAAGGAGAAGAGTAAAAGTGAATAAATATGAGGAAGGAGGTGGATGGAGATCAGGTCTGGGGGAGCAGCAGCACCTCAGGGACTTCACTAGCTTCTTGAACGCTACAAATGTGTGACTTGCTGAGCGTGAAGGCTTCGGCCATGGAAGGATCGATGGAGGACGGCCCCTGTCGCAGATGAGCAACTCGCTTCCTGGAAATAGCAAGGTGCCAAGGGGCCCCTGAGCAAGGCTGCGATCTGGGACGAACAACAGGCGCTAACAGGTGGTGGGAGGGGTGGAGAGGAGAGGAGAGGTGAGGAGAGGTGAGGGGAGGAGTGAAGTGAAGAAGGGGAGAGATGAAGAGATGATACGAGAATGGATACAGTGAAGGGGGAGCCAAGGAGATGAGAGGAAAGAGGGAAACAAACCCAGAGGAAGAGACAAAAACACAAGATTGAAGGAGTATCAAGAAAGATGATAGAAAGAAAAGAGTGGGATGTGAGGGGAGAAATATATTGGAAAGGAGGAGAGGAGGGGAGAATGATTGAAGAGAGAGAAAGTGACCACATGAAAAACAGACAGAATTGTCAAGTGCAACATGAGACGACTCGAAATAAAGACGTGGGTTGGATGAGAATAAATGATGAAGTAAAACGGAAATAAAAGGATAGAGTATGAAAATCAATGAGATAAGAGGGAAAAAGAGATGGAATGGTATAATATAAGATGGCAAAAATAGAGAAGAAGAATAGGGAGAAGATACATGAGGGAGAGGCAAGCAAATAAGAAAAAGAAGAGAGAACAAACTAGGGGATAAAAAACATTGCGGTTAGTACAGAAGAAAAAGAGAAGAGTAGGGAAAGGAGAGAAAGAGACTAATCAAAATTGGGATCAAATCAAATTAAAAGAAAGGCTGAAAATGAGAGTAACAGAGAGAAGTGAGGAGAGAAAGATAAAGTGGAGAGGAAGATATCGGAAAAATGAACACTGAGAGGAGTGTAATAGGGATGTTAGTGTAGAGAGGTGAAGGGAAGAGGGCAGATGGGGTGATGAGGGGAGGTGATGAATGAGAAGGACTAAAGATAAGAGATGGACAGGCAGTGATTAGGAAAAGAAAAGAAAGGAAGGCAGAGAAGAGCAACAGGAGAAAAGAGAAAGGAAGTTAGATGAGAAGCAAAGAAAAGATGGGAGGAAAGGAAGGAGTGGAAATGACAGAAGGGGTAAAACAAACAAAAGAGGTGACAGAATAGAAAGAAAATGAAGGACTGAAGAGAAGAAAGAAGATGAAACACAATGCAGAAACAAGGAAAATAAAAAATGGGAGGAGGAAATAAAATGAGAGAAGGGAAGAGGAGAATGGGGAAAAGAGGAGAAGAGAAGAAAGAAAGGGAAATTTAGAAAGGTAAGGACATGCATGAGGGAAGAGAAAAGAACTAAGAAGTAGAAGAGAAGTGGAGAGGTTAAAGAAAGAACAGGGGTGGAGGGAAAGAATGGAAATAATGGAAAGGACAGAAAAATAGAAATAATAAAGAAATAATGGAGGGCAATGAAAGTACAGGAGAGAAGAGGAGAAGAGTGCTGAACCCTTCTGTTTGCTGAGATTTAAGAGCTGTTGTGGTCCAGTCGGCTTGATGTGGAGGCACACAAACACACACACAAGTACACACACCCTCACATTTCATGTGTGAAGGAGCGTAGTGATGTGTCAGCACTGAGCAGTGACCCTGGTGAAGCACAAGGCTATTCCAGTGCTGATCAGACGCTTTCAAACACTTCCACACATATTTCTTTCCCTCCCTCCAGAGAGTCTCGACTGTTTGACGAACCAGCAAGTTGGTGAGACACCAAAAAGGGAACCTGTGATACTGTGAAATGAGGCCTTTGATTCCAAAATTACTCTATCTGCACAGCTGAGGTACAGCCAGTTCTTTCCTACATTTCCCAGAATACCACACGAAACGGAAAAGGGTTATTAATCAAACACTGAAATACAAGCACACACCAGCGGTGCAGTTTGATGTCCTCTTTAAGAAAATACATTCTGTGATTCTTGATCCCACCTCATTTATCTGCCAAGTTGCAAATTCTTGATGGCTGAATTCCATTTAGCTGCTTTAGTTTCAGGGTCCTGGTATTGTTCATGTCTCACTGTCAGCCATTATTCACGTTATTAGTGACACCTGTGCTTTTCCTACTATGACAAATAAAAATATATGTTGTTGAAATGGTATTTTGGTATGGATAAAGGCAAGAGGCCCCTGAGCGCGGACTTGTAAAAGCTTAAAAGCGCCACTCCCTCATTGACTGAAAGGGACTAAAACAACACGACTGCATGATGTCATTGTTGTTTTTTTATGTCACGTTGTAGACATAATTATTCTTATTTGTCTCTTTGTATCTGTGGTGATTTTGCATCTCTGTGTAGTCATTTTGTGTATTTTTGTAGTCGCTTTGTTTTTTGTCTCTTTATAATTGTGCTGTGTCTTTGAAGTTGTTTCACATCTCTGTGGTTGTTTACGCCTCTCATTAGTCATGCTGTGTCTGTCTTTACTTGTTTGGTGTATTTTAGTGGTTTTATTTATTTTCTTTAGTTATTTTGTTTTACTTTGTGGCTGCCATCTGTCTCATCTGGTTGTTTTTTTGTCTCTTTGTAGTTGTTGTCTGTCTCTTTAGTAGCTATTATGCATTTCTTTGTGGTTGTGTTGTGATTATTTGGTGTATTATTCTACAGTGAGACACAAATAGATGCAAAACAGCCAGAAGACTACAATACTGTACAACCACAATGTGAAATGACTAAAAGGATATACAGATAGAGTGTTTTCTTTTTAAATCTGGCCTTGCTCTCAAAAGTATCCTGAAATGTCGTGGAATAAATTAAGCATGTAACATTAAGCTTTAGCCAATACTATGTCAACAAAAGCTTTTGTGAATCCATAAGCAGGATAGATTAATAAAAACACCTTTCCTTACAACATCCGACACAACAGAACCACATACTACAGCCTCAAAATGCAGCTTGCTCTTTAATTGTCAGGGATTGACAACAAAACATGACATTTAAAATTGACATTTTGAATAGATGGAGCATTTTCCGTTATCACACTCCTCTAGCTGTGCTATAGATATCCCAACGTTACCTTCAAGGAAAGAAATAAAGATCATCAAAACAAACCGTAGTCATGAATTCAGGTCCGTAAAACATTTTAACACTGGCAGCAGGACTGTTCACAAAAGCTGAAATGCTTGATTTTTTTAAGCCAAATATGAATCATTTTGCCTGCATGATAAAGTCTAAATAATCTTTCAACCACAACACATTTGTACCCCAAACATTTTAGGGAAAACTAGATGACTGCAGACAGCGAGACGACATTTTAACAGGTCATTTTTACTTAACTTACTGACAAATGTCTTTGTTGATATATTTTTTTCTCAAGAAAAAAATAAGCATAATCCCTGCAAGAAGTTCCAATTACAATTCATTGCAATGAAGCACATAATAAAAAATTACACAAAGTTAAAGTTGACAGCATACATTAATATTTTAGAATTTTGTGCTGCCAATTGTGCAGCCAGTTTGCACAGAACCCTGACCTCAATCTCATCCAACATCTTTGGGATAAACTGGAACTCCACTTGCTAGGCAGGGGCCAATTTAACAAAGCAATTTGCAATAACTGCTTATACACAAATTGCAAATAATGACAGCATTCTTTTTCACAAATGATTTTCTGTCACAAATGGCAGAAACATGTGAGCCCTAATGGACTCTTGGATGCTCATGCCTGGGCACCAAGAGCGGAGCTTGTTTTAATTGGAAATTATCTCATGTTGCAAATTGCAGGTTGCATGTGTGAAATGAGCTTCAGACCTTATCATTCAACAACAGTGCTGGATGACACCTCACAAGTGGTGTTGAGGCTAAAAGAGATCACTGCAGCTAGGTTCTGACATCTGGTGGAAATCCTAAAACTAGAAGGGTTAGGGATGTTATAGCACCAAGCTAATGCCCATGGTATTACAGCCATCAAAAATGGGTGGAATTATTGCCTGTTCACATATTTAATTTAGGGGTCCCCAATAATATTGTCCTTTTGGCCACATAGTGTATGTAATATAAATGATTTACATAGATATATTCTGGATATAAACATATGTGTGTTAGAATCTACAAGACAAACACCCATCCAGCCCTGATGTAGTTTAGATTTAATGCTGTATATGAACTGCAGCAATGTGACTGTGTAAATGGGTGCATAATGCAACGGGACGTATCATATTCCATTTTCTCTTATCGTAAGCATGATCAATAGCAAAGCTAATAAAAGCGAGCGCCTTTCCTCCTCCTGCAGCCTGCTGCCTGTGTCTTCCATTCAATATTCTTGATTGTGCTATCACTGCCTAAAAAAGCTCA
Source organism: Amniataba percoides (assembly GCA_037176925.1). NCBI lineage: Eukaryota > Metazoa > Chordata > Actinopteri > Centrarchiformes > Terapontidae > Amniataba > Amniataba percoides. The sequence continues at coordinate 24,219,803 of JBAJHX010000053.1, read as the reverse complement.
GTACCAACCCTTGCATTTTACAACCAAAGGCACCAAATTACACCGGTCATATCAGAAGGCTACATCAAGCCTCTGCAATCGTCAAATACGTAAAAACGAAATAAATAAATAAAAATAACCCTTAATATCACATCGAAATTTCACACTTAAATACACTGAGCATCCAGGGTGGGTAGCATGTGGCATTTTCAAAGTTTCCAATTTAACAAAATGGGAGAACTTTCCAGCAAAATCTAATTCACACCTCAGACTGCTGCTGCACATTATCTACAGTGTCTCAGTGATAAAGCCATGCTCCAGTGTTAACACTCTCAGGCCATATTTCTCAGTAGTGTGACACCTGGTTTGAGAGCAAGCGAAAGAGAGAGATAGACATATATAAGAGTGAGGCTAAGGCTAGAAGAATTGTTAACAATGCTGCATGTTCAGAGCTGTATGATTGATTATATGTTACAAATAAGCTTACAAATAAACGGACATTATACCTAATTACAGCGAGTCATCTTGTTCAAATATGATGGATATATTTATTGAAATAAATGACTAGTGCTCTCGGCAGCTGAGGTAAATAATGGTCCATTCCAGTATTTGAGAATTTACAGTATAAATATCAGAGACTCGTGCATGCACATAGGTTTTCTATGTGTAGAGATACTCAGATATACATAGCAACCGATTATACAAATAAGAACATTATTTTCTGATATAAAACATTGTGGTTTGTGAGTGACATATCCTTTGTAAGTTTTTAGTGTATCACAGTGGTGCAGCTGTAGCTTGTGATATCGATGACTGACACAACCCAGTCTGATCTATTCTGAGGTTAATTAGCAACCACAGATGTTAAAGAATTAAGCTACAAATCTGTAGTGGTCTGAGCTGAAAAGACCTGCTGCAGGGTCTCATCTGTGTCATGCTGGGATTCTTCTCCATGGGTCAAGGCTTGGCCACCAGGTGCTTCCTTCCCAGGTCTCGCTCCAACAGGCCCCAGTTATTCATGGTTGAAAAGAGAAAGAGAACATTTTGACAGCCAAGAGTTGCGTTACAATTGCTTAATCAACCTATGATCATAGTTAACTAAACATGAATCACATGAAAATACTTACAACAAAAGATCAATCTATCAACAAAAGATCTATCAAAAGAAGATAATCCTAAAAGCTCTGATGTTACCATAATTATCTCCAGTAGTGGTCAGTTGATCTTCCACATGTGCACAGTGCCTAGACACTGGTTAGATGGACTCAACTGTTTCTCCAGTGAAACCCTGTTTTCTGAGGTTACCATTTAAGAGAAGCAAGAGAGGTGGAATACTCTGATGGATGTCAGAATTAAATTGGAAGACCAAGTGAGATGTGACTGCAGAATGACCTTAACATTTCTAATGAGAAATGAATTGAGTTGAATATTTATGGCTGATCATCACAGTGTGATACATCTGATCAGCTGCACCACTTCAACAGATGGTGCAGGGAATCCACTGCATCATTTATGTCTATCATATAGTCACTCTGAGAAACTTTTTAGATATTGCTAAAGATTCATGCACACACAGTTAGAGTCTTTGTCTCGGTCTAAAGCAGGCCTTCTCATACTACAGCACACAGCCTCAGGCTGAATGAAGAGCTCTTTGTTTTCAATGTGTTAACCAATAAAATGCCAGACCTCAGACATACTGTACTTTTCTATCAGAGCCTTATCTATACCACCCCTGATTTAGGCTTTTCAAAATTACAAGTATACACAAGTATCACTGCTCTATTGATTGAAAATACTGCCTGTATCCAATCAGTGAGACATTTTTACAAGAGTGAAAAAGTGTTTTCTTAATGCAGTGTGTCTGGCATGTGTGAATGGACCATTTCCTTTCCTATTATGAAAAATCAAAGTGCTCCTGACTGCTGGGATTTTATTCAGTCTGGTTTTATGCAAAATGATTTTTGATGACCTCTCTCTTCATGTCCCATTCATGCTGAAATGCTTCTTTATCAACGAGGTCTCGATCGTTATTGTCCCCCTCTACACCCTCCTAGGTGGGACTCATCAACTGCACGCTGCAGATTGAATTGAGTGTAAGAATGAATCTCTCACACTTTCAGTGCATTCACACTGCCAAAACACCTAATCACCTAATGAAAACATTTAATTGCATGTTCATACTATACCACCACAAATTACAGGAGACATCTGGCAGCCTGTTTGTACACCTTTCTATGAAGAAGAATAAATGAATCACCTCTGCCATTATACTTTGCTGTACATGTTACTATAAGTGGCCTGTGATGACATGTTTGGCATCACAGACCAAAATTATAATGGCAAAGGCTTTGATAATTTTGTCACAGCTCCTGTGGTGATAAACTGTAAATGAGGGCGTGAACTCACTTCAATTTCAATTTGAGGTTTCTTCATCTGTAGTTATCCATCTTTTCTTTGTTTGGATGTAGGAAGTGTTTACTTGGAATATGAGCAGGGACAGGAAAAAACAGTATGGTGCTCCACACACAGGTGACTTGAAGAATGGGTCTGTTGTGTTTAAAGCCTTGATAAACGTCTAACTTGTGATTTTTCCGGAGAGCTGCTGTTGACACAGGGTCATAATTTTTTTTTTTTTTTTTGCTGCAGGCTGATTGCTGCAGGCTTTCATCAGTGGTCCATCACCTGTCACCACTGTGTTGCATCATCATTGATAGATAGTGATTTCACTGATTTATTTAAATAAACATCTTTGAGACAAGATCTTTGACAGTTAACACCTACCATGGTGACAGCAGTGTGAGAAGATGGGGGAGCCAATTGTTATTTTTTAAGGTATTCATTTAGCCTTTAAGTGAAGCACATATTACTGATGGAAGCATATCTTACTTATCAAAAATCAGACTTTGCTTGGTTTAGCAGGAGAGAGAAGATGATGGTTGATTGTGTAATTTACATAATGTATAGTATATCTACATTTATAATATCAAGTTCA